>PVLA01000944.1:0-190581 GCA_004027455.1 Hydrochoerus hydrochaeris
GAGAGAAACATTCGATAAAGAATATAAAGAAAATATAGAAAACATGAAGCAGATTCAAAAAGACTACCAGGAAATTAAAAACTCCATTGAAAGCTGGCAAAACTCCTTAAAAGAAACTAAGGATAGACTATCAAAACTTGAAGACAAGTTGGCAGTGTGTGATCATGAAAGGAAAGATCTCTTAAAAATAACAAGGAAACAGGCAGTAACAATACAAAGGCTAGAAGATGACAAGAGAAACTACAATTTAAGAGTAAGAAATGCAAACGAAGAAGCAGGAATACATACAGGTGAATTACAAAGGCTATTCATGGAAATAATTAAGGAAAACTTCCCAAGCATGGGAAAAGAAAATGACATTCGGTTGTTTGAGGCATACAGAACTCCAGCCACCTACAACCAAAAAAGAGCTACACCCATACATATAATAATCAAGATACCAGAAATTCAATATAAAAGAAGAATATTAAAAGCCATCAGAGAAAAGAAACAGATTACCTATAAAGGTAAGCCCATCAGATTCACAGCTGACTTCTCAACACAGACCATCAGATCAAGAAGAGGTTGGAGCGAAGCATTCCAAGCCCTGAAATAAAACAACCTCCAGCCCAGATTGATGTACCCTGCAAAACTGTCACTAGAAGTTGATGGAGAAACAAGATGCTTCCATGACAAAGAGGAACTGGGGGAGTTTGTGACCACCAATCCAACACTACAGAGAATACTGAAGGACATTCGAGAGAGAGAGACAAAAAATACCAGGATTTTAGGAACAGTGGCAGAAAGGACTCAATGAGTGGGGCAGGCAGTAGAATGAAGGAGAAAACTAGACAAGCAAAGGCAGAAAAATAGCATAGCAGAAATGAGGCAGAGAAGGATAACTAGAAACTCTAACATAGATGTCCTTGATATGCTATACTGTAAATAGTGCACCAGGATTTAAAACTCACACTACTCACATTACTCTGCTTAGATGTATTGTATTCTGTCCCAGCATTCTACCTGTACTAGGTTTGAGGGCACAGACAGTAATACTGAAAATAACAGGATATAGTACAGTAATCATCCTTAATTTCCTATTAACGTAATCTAAAGCTCTGTAAAACCTACACTGTTTTGCCATGACTGATCGTAATCGAATCTGGTCTGTTGGATCGCTGTTTTATATTGACAGATTTTATTCAAAGCTATTATGATTGATAATATCAAGTCTGAGAGTATAGGCAACTGCACTTAAAATGACAAGATCCACTAGAATATCCACTATGGTTTGATTATTACCTGCCTTTGAAGTTTTATACTGTCTACGATATTTTATTTTTACTAATATTGTTATTTACTGCTATACTCAATCATATTGTTATATTCAATTATGCGTGATGATATAGACATTCTATTGAAGATAATAAGAAACAACACAGTAATCATTGTTGATCACCTTGTACTGTGGTTTTATGACTTTTTTGTTTCATGTTTTTATAGGAATTTGTTTTGTTTTGTCTTGCTAAATTTTGTTTTTCCCTCTAATACAGAAAGTATAGAAATACATGCAGAGATTCATGCATGCATAGCTGTTTACACTCTCACTGTTTGATTATCTACTTTGTATGCTTTAATTTTGTAACTTGAGCAACTATTTCTAAGAGGACAATATGTAATTTATTAACTAGTGATTTCTATTGTTTATCTTTTTTTTGGAATTCTGTATTACCTGTACCCTTTACATGCTTTTGTTTCTCATTAAAAAAAAAAACAGTTATACAGATTCAATGCAATCACAATCAAAATTCTAATAGCACATCTTACAGAATTAGAGAAAACAACCCTAAAATTCATCTGGAACCAGAAGAGACTGAGAATAGCAAAGGCAATCCTGAGCAACAAAGGCAAGACAGCCTTTCCTGACTTGAAATTATACTATAAAACTACTGTGATAAAAACAGTGTGGTACTGGCAAAAACAAAACAGACCCAAAGATCAATGGGATAAATTAGAAGATGTAGAAACAACTGCAGACACACTAAGCTGCCTTATCTTTGACAAAGATACCAAACACCAAAACATAGCCTCTTTAATAAATGGTGCTGGAAAAACTGGCTCTATACATACTGAAGATTAAAACTGGACCCATGTCTAAGTTTCACCATGTACTAAGCTAAAATCAGAATGAATCAAAGATCTTAATATTAAACAGAAACATTAAATCTGCTGGAAGATAGAGTAGGTTAAACTCTTGGAGACACTGGTGTAGGCAAAGACTCTATGAACAAACCTGATTGATTGCACAGGAACTATCACAAAAAATCAACAACTGGGATCTTACCCTACTGAAAAGGTTTTGCATAGCAAGAGAAACCACCAACAGAGTGAAAAAACAACCCACAACATGTGAGAAAATGTTTGCCAGCTGTTCCTCAGACAAAGGATTACTATCAAGAACATAGAAAGAATTCAAAAAAATCAGTTCCCCCAGATTTAAAGACCTAATCCAAAAATGGGCATCTTGGAAGAATACACACTTCTCAGATGAAGAAATACAAACAGCAAATAAATATATGAAAAAAATGTTCAACATCACTGTTCATTCAAGAGATGCAAATTAAAATAACATTGAGATTCCACTTCACCCTGGAAAGAATGGCTAGTATCAAGAAATCAACCAATAACAAATGCTAGAGGAGCTGTGGGGGGAAAAGGAATCCTTCTCCAAACTGTTGGTGGGAATGCAGACTGATGCAGACACTGTGGAAATCACTGTGGAGATTCTTCAAGAAACTAGGGTTGGATGTCCCATTTGACCCAGCCATTCCCCTTCTGAGTATCTTCCCAAAAGAAATAAAAACATCGGGCCAAGGATTTAGCTCAGCAGCATAAGCGCCTGCCTGGCAAGCGCAAGGTCGTGAGTTTGATAACGGTACCAAAAAAAAAAAAATTAAAAACATCATACCACAGTGATATATGTGCACCCATGTTTATAGCAGCACAGTTTATAATAGCCAGATCTTGGAAACAAGCTAAATCCCCATCTACTGAGGAACAGATTTTAAAAAGATGTGGTATTTATATACAATGAAGTACTACTCATCCATAAAAGATGATAAACTGGACACTTTTATAGGTAAATGGATGTACCTTGAGACCATACTCATTAGTGAAATAAATAAGACACACCTGTGTAAACATCTTATTGTTTCATTATTGACAAGCTGAAATAAAAACATATGTATATACATAAAATAGTTAACAGTTGTATTACTGATTTCTCTGAGTTCGCTGAAGAGAAAGATTTGTACTGCTACTATTCAGACAATTGAAGGCAGATGTCTTGTGCTCTGGAAGAATGATTTGGGGATGACAATGCGCAATGTAAAAACCATTGTTGCCCCCTGATTGACGTACTTTGAAATTTTGTTGTAGTTTTTCTCCTTCTCCTTCTTCTTTTCCTTCTTCTTTCCTTTTTCTTTCTTTCTTTTTCTTTCTTTCTTTTTCTTTCTTTCTTTTTCTCTTCTTTGCTTCTTCTTTCTTTTTATCTTTGAATAAAATGGATTTGAAAAAAATTTTTAAAAAGAAGGAGGAAGATGAAGGATCATCTAAGCATCTCAGACAGAGCTTTCAGTTCCCTTCTCTAGCCTGAGCCAGACAGTGCCAGACACCTTCATGCCTTGGGCCTGGCAGGAGGATGGTGTCTGGTCTGTCTGCCTTCAGCCTCTCTTCTCTCTCACTTTCTCCTACCATGGTACTGAGAAAATTTAATGTCCTATCTCCTATGGAAATATAACAGCCCCACACCATCACCATTTCCACATCGCTTTTGAAATTCTTTCCCCATAGCCATAGACATCTGTTCTATCACTTAGCATTGTTCTTTAAAATGACTCACTTTTTGACTTATATAAATGGATTCTAAGCAATTGCCATTCTAAGCAATAATACCCATGACATTGTGGGTTTGATGTACTGTTTATAGTTTTCTCAATGTGCATTACAATAATTACATAACTGAAAAATGTAAATGTTCTTCATGTGCCATCTAAAACCATCCCACTGGATGTATTTCACTCTGAAACCCTATGGAAGGCATATCATTCAAAATAGTTATGTTGAAAAAAAAACCAGGAACTGAGTCTGATGACCATCCATAAGATTTTAAAGAACTCTGTGAGGGAGGTGTCAGAGTTGTCTCACAGAGTACAGAGGGACTCAAAAAAATCTAAGTTCACAAAGACAAGGCCAGTAGATATGGTGAGGAGATAGGGCCACAGAAAATGTGCTCAGTTCCATCTACACACAAGTATTCAATGAGTGACAGCTAAACATTGCCTGTCTGGGTCTCTATGGTTCCAGTTCAGGGAAGGAATAGGTGACACCCCAGGAAGTGATGTCAGATATTCATCCATAAAGTGGGTATTGGATCCTCAAATACTCACTGTCTATGACAAAGAATTCTGTGTCCTTCTCAACTGAAAGCTGCCTCTGCAATGTTTACGGGTACAGTGTTTCATCTATTTCACATGGGAAGGTAGAAATACGTTTGTCTTTTGGAAAGATTTGCTTCTTGGGGGAGTATAATTATTTATTTGATGTTGGAGCTTTTTAGGAGGAAGAGTGAGCAACAGAAGACACTAACAGCATTATAATTGTCTAGCTTCTAAAAAAATCCAATTTAAATAGATGAGAAGTACTTTCATCATCATAATCTATTGATCTCCTGGGCCCAAAAGAAATTCTTTCTAGCACATATTCTAAGATCAGTGGGTTTTTCCTAGCTCAAATAGAAAGCTCAAAGCCAAATTCTGGCTCACTAATGGTAACCATGGTTTTTCACCTCCTCCCATTTTTATATACATATTGGTTTTTCTTCTTTCTTTCTTCAGTCACTCTTGGGGTATAGCTGGGGGATAGCTCAGTACTATAACTTTGCTTAGCATGTATGGGGCCCTGAGTTCAATCCCCAGAACTGAAAACAAATACATATGTGCTCTCTCTCTCTCTCTCTTTCTCTCTCTCCTTTCCAAATTCTACTTACTTCCTTTTATTTTATATTGTTTGCTTTTAGAGCCTTGAAAGCTACCCAAGGGCCAAGAGTTCAGCTCAGCGGCACAAGTGCCTGCCTGGCAAGTACAAGGTTGTGAATTCCATTTCCGGTACAAAAAAAAAAAGCTACCCAAAATATACATATGAAAAGTTCAGAGCTGTAGATGATAATTGTGGCAGCAGTGGTGGTGGTTATAAAGATGATGCCACATAAATACCCATATAACAGAATGCTAAAATGAGTCACTTTCCATAGCAGGTCTGGTCAGAGCTCCATAGTCCAATACTAAATCAACAGTGGCAAGTACATCCACACCACACAGGTTGGTACTAGACTACTCATATAGGACTTGCAAAAATTGGGTCCAAAATTTCAATCCTTAACCCATTGCCACCTTAAGGGTATTACAGAGCAAAGTTTCAGAGTCTGGGAAGTTGCAGAGAACATTACTATTGAGATATGAAATGTTTCCTCTCCCTCCATCTATGGTGGGGGAGTAGGAAGTGGGAAAACCTTAAGGGGTTTGGGGGCTAAAGGAGAAAGTAATTGGTTTCTCATGAGTTCTTAGGACTCCTTTCCACACATTAATTCCATTAACTCCCAATCTAACACACAGAGTTAAGATCACAGGAAGCAAGGCATACACATCTACATGATTTCCATTAGAAAACCTGTCACTAACTAAATGGTAACCCTTGCTGGTGGTTGTACCATAGAATCCTTCTAAATCACTAAAATACCACTTCACTCAGAAGCCTAGACTCCTCCTCTGGTCTTTGGATTTTGTCTCCTCAATCTGAGTTTTTCATGTGTTCCACTTTGTAGTTGGCCAGCACTGGTTTTTTGATGCTCTAAGAACTGAACAAATTCTTCCCATGTCTCATAAAACATGTTACCGAAGGCCAAAGTCCTTTAACTGTCAGGTGGGCACAGAGTTTGCATAGGGACTGGGTTAGTAAGAAAATGTCACACAGTCTGGTGCTAGGCCCAGGCAGCAGGGAAACCCCAAAATCAGCAGGAAGAGAACATGTGGAATATCTTGACCAGATTATCAAAGCAGAAATCAAGCAACGATGTCCTTGCCTGACTTTTTCACAGGCTGAGAGGTTAAACAGCCCTGCTCCTTCATGAAATGTTGTAGCTAAATACAGTGCCCTCACAGGGAACCAACCCATTTCACCTAGTTGGTAAATGCTTCATGATTGAGTCTTTCCATGTCTCCTTAATGACAGGTTGCAGTGAATGTTCAATATGTTTTTACAGATGTGGTTAGAAGAATGGATTGTGCAGTTTAAAGCACGTGGGATGAAATTCTAGCAGATCAATGCAGAATTAAATGGCTTTTTAATTATATAGGAAAAACTAACATTCAAATAATGTATTCATAATAAGAAAATATTCCTTAGTTTTCTGAGGTTATGACTTCAGAACACTGTATTTTCTGAAAATCAAAACACAACAAATGAGATTCTTTTCTTCTTTGTTTAATTATTTTTCATTCACTTCTGGGATTGTGCCTGATGGCTAGAGAAATGAAAGATCAAGGCATCTCAGGGTTCCTTATTAATTCCACATAGCAAAACATTTCCAAATAGCTCTATATAACATACTGCTGACTGTACATATTTTAGTCTGAGAAATAAATATATTGAATGTTAAATTTATGATTTCTCAATAAACTGGCACTCATTGTTTTCCAGAAATTTCCAAAGACAGATGCTGAAGAAAGATATTTCAGAAGGAAAACAATGTTTGTTAATAAGTGATCAACTCAAAGTCACAGTCAGCATATTGAACAGACATTATGGGAAACCACATCTGTTTCTTGTATTTAGAAAACTTCCCTCAAAAGAAGAGCAGATCAGAGAAGCTGAGACTCATGGCCCCAGACCCTCTGCACCTAGAGGCCAGCGTGACTTCAACCTAGCAGGCCACTGTGCAGAGACAGGAGCAGACAAGATCCAGCCTGAAGGTGACCACAGAGGGACTGCGCTGCTGACGCCTGGGACTCTTCATTCTCTCAGCCTGGCCTACTTCCCTCCCTGGGGTTTCCAGGAGATGCCCAGTGACTTTTCCCTCTCTGTCAGCACAAATCAGAGATCAGTGTACCCAAATAATATTAAACCCTGACTCATATAGCAGAGACACTGTACTTGCAGAAGATGCCAGAACTTCAAATGTGTACTTCTGTTTCCTACCTGACATATGGCCCTACTAACACTAGCTCTATTTCAATGAGTTCTTGAAAATAAACCACTTATAGAAAAAAAATTTATAATTGTTAAGTGATTGCACTAATCTGCATATGTTTTTGGTTTTGTTTCTGTTTTTTGAGACAGGGTCACACTGTGTCATTCAGGCTGGCCTTGAACTCACTATGTAGTTCAAACTGGCCTCGCAGTAATCCTTCTGCCTCAGCCTCTCATCTGTTGGAATTAAGGTGTGTGTCATCACACCCACTGTATATGTTTTTTGAACCTGCTTGTTTTACTAAAAGGAATGCAAGTGTCAGAGCTGGCGAGGGAGCGGGGGGGACTGTGCAGAAATGCTTTTCCAATCCACATTCTAGTTCCTTCAGGTAGTAAATGGGAATCCAGCCCACATAGCCATCTGCTTGGATTTGGAGATTTACGGAGCCCCCGAGGAAAAGTGAAGACTTTTTACAGACCCAACAATCCCAGTGAAAGCTCTGAAAAGCACCCCACTTAGCCATTCTTCTACTTGTGCATCACAACTTATAGTTTTCTGACCTGTATTTTTTTTAGGCTACTGAGACAAACACAGGACCCAGGTCTTTTAAGAATTCATCTTGCAAGTTGTTTTCTTCTCACCAGCTGCAACTTCCAGTCGCAGCTTCTGAGGTAGAGGGTGGGGATATGATAATCATGTCACATGCAAGTACAAGAAACCTCAATGTCAGAGGATGATGCTCAAAAAAAAAAAGGTCACTCAAAGGAGAGAAACAAAAAGAAATGAGGTAGTATATCAGAAGAGTATTCCTTAAGACTTTCTTTTCACTCTTAAAATGTTAAAGTACCCACAGGAATTAAAGACCATCACACACCTTCATCAGCAAATCCACCCAGCAGTATCACACTCCACTTCTCACTGTAAATGTCTTAACAAAGAGGAGCCAGAAGTGGGGGGTCACAGGTAAGAAAAGGAGTCAGGGGCCCCAGGGCACGAGACCAGAACATGCTGCTCAGACCAAGTTTGCGTCGTCCTGCCTACTTGAGTTAGTTTCAATCCAATGAAACTTTCTCAACCTGCTATCACCCACCTGTCCTTGACATGTCTTCATCAAGCATGGACATGGCTGTGGCCTTCGGACCTAAGGACAACCCTGAAATTCCTATCAGGGAAGGCATTAGCAAAACAAACAAAAATTTTAATCAGGTAGACGTGAAGGAAAGAACTGGCACTCCTTACAGGCACCAGAGCAGGGAAAGAACAGCTGTGCTCCAACTTGCCACCTCCTGGACAGGGTGCCCTACTGTTAGTACCAAGCAGCTGCTAAAGTACCTACAGAATTACAAGCTCAAAAAGCAGCTTTAAATTACAGGGCAATTTGTCTCTGTGCTCTCTGCAGCAAAGAAGATTCCAGTGGAACATGGTTCCCCCAGGTCAGTCTCAGGTTTTCAGCAGGGCCAGGGTGTTCCTTGTCCTAGGACAGGGGAGGCTAAGCACTTGCCATTTACCCTTAGCCTGCCATGCCCCCTTCCCAGGGCACAGTGAAAGGTGTCTGCTCAGTCAGAGACAGACACTTCCTTTGCATAGCTTCAAAATACGTGCAGACCCCTGAGTTTCAGCTACCACCAGTTCAAATAAATGGCATGTGCTATTCCTACCCAGTGGGGACATGGAGGAAGCATGCATATGCATCAGTTAGCTTTCCCAACGTTGAGACAAAACACCCAGCACCCACATGTAAAGGAGAGATTGAATTTTGCTCACAGTTAGACCACAGTCAGCTGGCCCAAAGCAGAAACAGCATGGTGAAAGGGCCTGGGCAGACAAAACTGTTCACCTCAAGGCACCCAGGAAGCAGAGGGAGGAGGAGCCAGGAAGGGAGATCTGCCCTCTGCAGGTACATCTCTGGGGACAGAGCTCTTTCAACCAGGCCCCACCTCCTAACAGTACATTTAGCTATACCCTCATGAATGGATCACTCCACTGATGAGTACAGCAGCCCTCACCTCTCAAAAGCCCCATCTCTGAATACATGAGATTTTGCGGGGAACTTTTTACCTAAACAAGAGCAAGGGATACAGATCTGGATGCATCCACCATGCCTCGTGTGTCCCTATTTTCCATTCTATACAGTACCTCTGCAACCCATTTCACTGAGCCACAGCACAAAGAGCTAAACCCTCAGAGCTGCAGAAATTTGTGTTAGCATTTTTCAGTATTAGTCCTAGATGAGACACAACTTTATTACCATCTCAAGCAGCTGCCCTTTCCAATTCTAATATTCTCATATTCTGTGTATCCCAAGAGGCTCTTTTCCTGACAAAGATATTTACCTTAGATATGTATAACTTTCAAGAGTCTAAAATATGATCATAAAGCTATTAGCTAACACAGTGACTTTTTATCTTCTCCAAAGCAGAAGTCTTAATAAATCTTGAAGGGTATTCTTTGCATAGCTCTTTTCTATCCCCTCTGAGTGGGAAGAACTTATTATAAACTATATTTTGGATCTATCAGGGGACCCACAGAATGAGGCCCACATACCATTTTATTAGCCCAATAGATTACATTCATGATATAGAAAGAGAGAGAGAGAGAAAGCACATTAACATTCCCAGGAGACTTGAAATGGTTCAAAGCTTTTCTTTCAGACTAAAACAGGAAAGAGAAGTCCCGCCTGGAAAAGTCAGGCTCCTGAGTTGTTTCTGCCCTTGAGAAGCCAGAAAAATGACTTTCTGAAAATCAACTCTTGACAGATCCCCTCTGGATTCCAGGTTATTCCAAAGACATTGGAAACTTGAACATTTCTCAGAGCCTATCTGAAAGGGCTTGCTCATTCAAAGATTGGTGGGGTGGGAGTGAGGGGCAAGAATCTGTATTCCTAACCATTTCCTAGGAATGTTGATACTGCCGGTTTGGGGGCTTTGCTTTGAAATTGCTTGAGTCCAGAATGAGTCACTGTCTGGGGACACTCTAAGGAAGCCAAAGATATAATAAGTTCTTGCCAGTACCTTAGTCCAGCTGCTCCTGGCCCTCAGCCCTCACTGGCTGCATTGTGAACAGCAAGCACACTGGGAGTCCAGCTTTCCCTGGAGGTGGGCTCAGATCTAGGGCTGCCTGTGTAGCTTCTTCCCCACACTTGTTTTTGCCCGTTTTTGTCCCTGACAGAGTAGGCTACATACTCTAGAGCAAAATGAAAACTGAATTCTGTTGCTCAAAAATTAAGAATTTCAATTCAGTGATAACAGAGCTTTAAACAGAGTATGTGCCATTTTCACCAACATATGATTCCCAGGACCTGCATGTCAGAACAGGAAATCCTGATTCATTCTTTCTCTGCCCCATCCTCTTGTTTCCCTCATGTCTTTTGGTTTTTGTTTTATGTTTTTGGTTTTTGTCACTGTCATTGTTTTTGATTGCTTTCTCCTAGTACTAAGATGGAACTCAGGTCCTCTTGCATGCTAGGCAAGTGCTCTGTAACTGAGCTGCACCCCAGCCCTCCTTCACACCTTCATGCAAGACTCCATCCTCCCCCTACCCCTGCCTCACCTCCTGCTTCCATAACTTCTGCCTCTCAAACAGGGAATACTGGCATATTTGGAAATGGAAAATTTTTCTTTTTTGGTCCACTAGGTTTTTTCCTTCAGTCATTTCATTGGTACCATCTAGATGCACCTAATGATCATAGAGAATTTGCACCTGTACATGACATATCTTGATTCTTTTTCCCCCCATTCCCCTACCCTCCCTTTAGCCAGGAGGGAAATTTGAGGATCTATCAAAATGATAGTGTTCTTCCTGTTTCACATAGCAATTCCACTCCAGGTTTTCCTTTAGTAGATAGATTCTGTGAAGTGCTCTCACAATCTCATAGCCTGTTTATTAGTACCATGTTTGTGATTCAACAAAGTGGAAACAACCTAAATGTCTGTCAGTGTAATGGTGCCCCAGTGCATGAGCTCAACTTTTTCTACAATTCTGGTTGCAAATCTAACTGGACAAGAACCAAATCAACATTGAACCTAATCACTGAATTTGATTCAGTCCTTATCCAACTTGGTTTGTGACCAGAATTATGGAATTGAGTTCATGAACCACTGTAGTAAAGAACTAGGCAAAGCCAGGCATGATGATACACACCTGTAAACCTGTAATCCCAGCACTTGGGAGACTGAGGCAGGATGATCGCTGATAATTTGAAACCAGCCCTGGCTACAAAGTGAGCTCAAGGCCAGCCCAAACTACATAGTGAGGCACTCTCGCTCTCTTGCTCTCTCACTCTCTCTCTCTCTCACACACACACAAAGAACTAGGTAAATTTACAGTTAACAAGAAGGAAATAAATAATGATATAATTAAGTATAAAAAGCAAGTTTAAAGTGTGAGGCAGGGCATTAATAGAAAAGACTACTCAGGAAAAATAGCAGCTGTTAGCCATTAGTGCAAATTTTCATTTTGCAGTATATATACCCTAAATGTTAAAAATTTCTAGCACATCTTTCATTATTTCAGAGTATGCATAGAGATTTACTTCAGACCTTAGCACAATTATTTTCTTCCAAAAACCTTGACCACCAGCCAGGGCTGCTCAGCAGCCCCAGCCCTGCTCCTTCAGCCCTTCACCTTTCACACAGTGACATCTCATCCCTGTAATTCTCCACTCTCCTGCCACGAAGCTTCTCAGGTCCCTGATCAACCTGACAACAACAGAGTTTGCTGCATCTCCATTTGTTCAGTTCTGCCCAGAAATGGACTCCTAAGAAAAACCTAGTAAAAACATAGAAAAGAATTTATGAAATTATTTAGACCTATTGCCTTATCATTCTGAAGTAATGAGAAAATTTTATTTTCATGTTGGAACTTGAGATATAAAACAGGATTCTCATCTGACACCTCAACATCAAAGTATATTCTAATTAATTCTGCAGAATTATAGGTCAGATCATATCACTCCCACTCTCAGGAGCCTATGGAAGAAAGTCTAAATTCTCAGCCTGCCATTCCAAGTCCTCTGTAATACTGCTCCTAGTTATCTTGTGATCCTTTACCACAGAGCCATCTCTCCTGAGTACAGAATGCTGAAGTGATAAGTTCCCTTGAGTAGACTCCATGAAGCGTGGGTCACAGAAGGGAATAGTTGCTTCCAATCAGCAGGGAGTTTCTTCCTTCCATTTCCCTCAGCTTTGCCTCAAGTATCACCTCCTGTCCAGAGAAAGGCTGAGGTGCAGGGTCTAGATGTTAGGGTTTGGCAAAAGCTGCTTTGTAATATCAGGAAATACAACCCAGAAGTGCTTGTTCAAAGTCTGAATCATTCAAAGAACAAACTCAAATTTTCACTGATTCCCTTAGCTACCAAGGCTGGACATTTGTTCCCCACATCAACCCACAATGCTTGACACCACTGACAAGAGAACAAACCCAGAGTACTCCCCAGTGATGAAGCATCTGAGAGATTCAACAAGGAGACTGAGGAACTTCAGAAATTCCAACCCTGTGTGTATAACTGAAGCATTTATGAATGTGACAAAGACAAGCTTAGCCAGAACTGAAGAGCAGGGTACTGCCCACTTTTCACCCACTCTAGCCCTTCTGTGCTCAGGGCATCACACTACTATCCAGTTTCTGCTCAGGTAATGCCACAAATCTGGGCTGTACCTTATGTTTTGTCTGCTCTATCCCTAACCCCTGTTATTTCTAAATTACAGAAGACTGCAATTCAGTTGATTAAGTAGTATCACATTTACAGAATTTTAAAATACATCTAATGTGGGAAAAACTTTTGGAAAAAGAGGTATTCTGCATATCTATGAACCTACTGCTGTCATTTTTATATATTCTATTTTATACTTTTTCACTTGCTTATTTTAATATAATGTAATAAATACAATTTTGTATCTGGCTGCTTAGTCCTTCCAAATATCATTTAATGTCTTCATAGTATTCTTTGCGGTAAATTCTCAGCAACCCACCAAACTGCTCCTCTGTTTTTAGATGTTTGAACCATGTCTAATTTTTCAGTTTCCAAATAAAGTTCTGCTGCATGTGTATTTTTTTCTTACCATTTTCTTGAACTACATTTGTAAAAATAGGATTTCTGGGTCAGTGTATTAAAATATTTACAGTATGTACCTTTGGCCAAACCTCATTTTAAAAGTGTACCAATTTATAGTATAATGAGCAAAAAGAAAAAGTCATTAAAATATTTTTATTTTATATAAATATTTAAAATCATTTCAAATATATGTCTACAACTTTAATTCGCAAGGGAAAAAATAGCATTTTGGAGTGGAAAGGAATCTCACTTTTAACTCAGTATTTCTTAAACTTGGCTGCACATTAAAATAATCTGAGGAATCTTTTAATGATATGTATTCCACCAAAGCTCCTGGGAGAAATGTCTATTTTAGGTCTGGAGTAAAAAATATAAGATGAGCCTGAAGAATCTGTTACTTCAGAAAACTAGAAAGTTAAGAAAGAGTAATGTTAGCTTTCAAAATGATTTGGGACCAAACTTGAATAGGCTCTGAATTACCAAAGAGGGGAATTCAAGGGTAAGAATTGCAATAGATAAACTTAGCATGCCCAACATATCAAAATCTATGAGGTTATAATGAGAATGGTAAAAAGTTTTCAGCATTCACTCTGGAGAGTGATAATGCTTATCCCAGCATCAAAGTGACTTCGAAAACAAAACAAAAAGGAAAAACTCAAGCATTCAGACTGCCATTTCTGTATGAACTGTATGGTAGATAGAGTAGCTGAAAGAAGCTTTCTATATTAACCCTACTAATAAATGAAAAAGGAATGATATAGTGAGGATATCACCAGTTTCAACCCTAATGAGTTAGTGGACTCAAACAGGGACCATCAATGGATGCTAATGTCACACACACACAAAAAGACACAAGCATGCATATACTTCAGGAAAAGAAAAACTTGTATAATATTTTAATACACATCAGAGATTGACTCCCTGTAAAATGAATGCTTTTGTCCACATGTATATTAGAATTTTCATGATGTCTCAATAAACTTAGTGTTAAAACATTTATATGTGGGTAACTTGAGACACCCAAAGTTAAGGGAGGAAAGATTTATTTAGCTCAGTTGGCAGAGGTGTTCAGAGTTGGCTGGCTCCAAGGCAGTGTGGGTAGTATGGCAGAGGCATCACAGAGGAAAAACAGCTCATGGCAGGCAGAAAACAGTGAAGTAACAAAGTAGCAGCAGCAGCAACAACCAACCCCACTATCCCTCTGTCTTTCATATTTTATCCAGACTACCAACCCTAGGGTGGGTACCACTCATACTAAAGGTGGGGTACCCTTAATCCTACCGGGAATTATGCCAAACCAATCATTGGACTAATTTAATAATCACACACTCTTGATCCACCATCACATACTTAATCCCAGCATCACACAGCCTTGATCCAGGGACCTCTCTGATAAGCCCCACCTATGATTGCATGAGACCTTGGGGAACATCTAGATAAAAGCCGTAACACTGAGCTTCTCTTGATAAATAACATAACCTGGGATAAAAGATTGGGTCAATTCAATCTTGGTGGATTATAGGCACACAATGGCAGGAGAGGCTGTGAGAAGCTCTGACAAGAAAAAGGAGGGAAAGCTGAGTGTGTGGTTTTCTCTGAACCACTGATGTGAGGGCCTCTTGACTTTTGGGTATAGCACTGGGGTTTTCCAAAAACCTGATCATTTTTGGAAAAAGAAAAATCCACACCAAAAAACTCTGACCCTCTCTGGCTCAATAGCTAGTTTCTCCTCATTCATGGTGAAAGAAATAGGAAGCTTAAGAGAAATAGTTTCCTCACTCATATGGCCACATTTGACATTCAATAATGCTTTTCTTTAGATTCAACACACCCACGATAAGATTTGGAAGAATTTAAGGTTCGATTTCTGATTAACTCTCAGTGCAGAGGGATCTTACAACATTCCATCCTAAGAGTCTTTTGGGAAAAGGGGCCTATCACTATACAGTAAGAAAACAGAAACCTGCCTGGGTTGTCTGGAAAAGGGCACTGCATTGCTTGATTTAAAAATTTAAAAAAATCAGAAATGTTTCTTTTCTGTCTTCCTCAATCCTCATCCTGATGTACACACCTACATTCATATACTTTCAAAAACTAATCTGGCAAAACTACACATAAAATTGAAACCAGTTTAAGACACCCAAAGACTTTACATTTAAATTATATTTTCTCTCATATAAAAATAGTAGTTAAAACAAAGTTTTAAAAGGAGTGGGGGATGGGTTGCAAATACTTGGGAATCTGGCTTTTTGCCTCAGCTGTCAGAAGAAACTAGTGTGGACCTGGAGACATGGCTGCCACTCAGCATGGCGTATGCAAGTGGGATTGCTTGAGACCCACAAATTTTTCCAGATGACTAAGCCAGTTATTTCACTCAAAATCTCCCTCTGCCAAAATCTCCCTCTGTTTTATAGATTCTAGATGTCTTCCCAGCTGGGAATAAGTAATTTCATCCAATTAAATTACTTTTTAAAACAATATGTCAAATTCCTAAAGCTGGCAAAGGTGTGTTGAAATATTCATTCTCCAATCCTGGAAGCCTAAAATGGTAAATTTTGGAAAGAAACTTGACAACATGCACTATTTGAACTTTAAAATATTTATATTCTTTGACTTATTAATTCCATATCCGTGACTCATTCATGATTTTTTAAAGTGTATGAAAACAAAATTGTTAGGCATAGCAATGTTCTTCATGGCATTAAAATTTTTTAAAGTAGAACTCAAGTTTCTAACAGGGTATTAGCAAAATATGCTACACTAAGTGATCATCTGCAACCATTAACATTTGTAAGATAGACACACAGAGAGATAATTCATCAGGTGGATCTGAACCCCCAGCTGAAAGCAGATGAATAAAATTGAAGCTTTGATTCCTCCAAGTGAGTCTTGGCAGTCTGCTCTCCTCTGTGATTCTTGTTTTGTTTGCCTGCTGCTGTATCCTGTCCTGCAGATTCCATCTGGCTTTCCAGGTACACTTTAATTTCCCACACCTCTAGAGGCTTCCATGGGGGAAAATTGTTTTCCTCAATTTAGCTAAAGACGGTCTCATTATTTTTACAAAAAGACCCTCTGAAAAAATAGCATTGCCTAATTGCAGTTCCAAAATATTTGTCAAAGTACACTTGGTGGAAGTTGAGTCCTCTGAAATCAGTTAGGTTTCAGAAATACAGTATGTCTCCTGCCTGTGGATACTAATACTGCACATGCTCAAGGTCCCAATGAGTGCCACCGTGAAAAAGCCTTATAGCCCAAGGCTTCTTAAACACACAACTCCACTTTCCAAGTAATGCCTAACACAACAGTGCAGTAGGTTAGTTAGCAGCAGATGGCAGTGAACTAAAGATATGGAGGAAAGTAATTTCTTCGTACTGCAGCTAAGCACAATACAGAAAGAAATGTCTCAAAGTGTTGGTCTCAGTCACTTTCTGGCTGGATTTATGTATGATGTCAAGTGAACTTAATCTTCGAGTATCTAGTGTTTGGTTATAGAAAAGGAATCACAGGAACCAAGGAAATGAGAGGTTGGATTGATTATTAGGAAACTGATGTGCTTGGGGCAGTGTTACTTTATCTGAATGACCTATGCAATCTTCACACCAAAAGCCTCATCCCTGGTTTCCTGGCTCTCCTCTTGCCCATCTCATATGTCTTTGCAGACTGACCAAAGGACACTTTTGAAACTACATCAGGTCACTCCCTTGTTTAAAACTGTCAAGTTCTAACTGACCTCATCTTATACCATACTGTTCCACTGCATGCATGTTATGCTCAGGCCAAAGTTCCTTCTTCCTACTTCTCAATGCACAAACATTTCTGCTCCTTGGAAATATAACTGATACTTGTATATGAAACATGCAGTTTTCACACCTAAAGGCTGCCTTGTGTGTGAGTGTTGAAGCAAAGATTGTATCTGTGGTAATATATTTGTATTTACATTGTAGTTCACGTATGTTATTTCTGATGCTCTTTTAGGTTTTTACAAGCAAGTAAACAGCTAATGTGAAATTTGCTATTTTCACATTTTCCTGTTAAGTGCACATTGCACAATACAGTAGCAAGCTCCTGACAAAACAGGAAGACAAGAGGTAAGAACAGCCTACCTACCACACAGGAAACTAAGCACATGTACTGTTAGTGTAAGCTAGGTGTGTATGGAACAAGCAGCTGTGTTGTGAAAACTGCCTTGGATGTGACAGTTGAAGCAAAGGTTATTTTTGTTGTAGAGTTCTACTCATATTTTCATTGTAGTTCATTTAGGAATCTGTTATTTCAGACTTTGTAAACCAAAAAGGTAGATGTTGAAAACTTTGAACACTCAAATATTTAAAATCCAATACTTTTTGGATACTTTCCTCATTAAGCACTCATTGTTTAATATAATAAAACTCATTGAAGTTAACAATTCATCAATACAAATGTTCTAAAGGATAAACACGGGTATTATATGTCCACAATTCACCTTTATGACAAAAATGGCATTATACCTCATGAGAAGTGATTAGAGCCCATGCTTTGTAACAAGAGATGGCCATACTTAAGTCTCTGGAGTCCAGGCATTATGTTGTATGGTTGGTCAAGTGCTGCCAGACCACATAATTACCAAGAGCCACATCTCCAGGAAGGCACATGAACTACTGTAAAATCCATCTCATCAACCTCTATGAGCTAATTTAAAGATGATCAAAATGAGAAATACACCTACAAAAATCATATTCCACACAAAATACCAGAGCTCAAAGGTCTTGAGGTTTGACAGCTAAATTCATTCATATGCAAGGTAAGTGGTAATACATAGTATTTCATATCTATGCCCCGTCTTTCTTCTTACTAGGTAGTGTTCTGGTCAAATGTAAAGATGTGTGTACACAATCAGGTAGACAAAAATACCTTAAGACCAAATACTGTATTATTTACTTTATCTATAATGTATCTTGCAAGGAAAGAACTAAAAGCTGCAGAGAAAGGGGGGAAAAAGATCGGGAAGGCAATTGGGAAAATAAACAGGACAGAAAAAGTCTACTTCCTCCAAAAGTTTATCATATCCTCCATTTTCTTTGAAATGTTTGTGACACACAATGTTTGTTCCAACACAGGTAAATCACCTTTCTTCCACAGTCATTAGGGGCTTACAAGGCCCTCAAGGGTTCCTGAATCCTTAATAAGTACTATGCAAGGATGTATCAAGATATAATGACAAAGGGCCAATGTGAGACAGACACTAAAAACAGCTCAAAGGCTTTTTCTTATACTCTTAGTTACATGAGACACGAAGTACAAAGAAAGCTATCAAGGAATGAACCATATAGCTAAGGTCTGTGAATTCTATGAAACACCAGCACTTGAAGGAAATCATCTGAACTCTTCTCTGGGTAGGACACTATACATTATGATTGCTAGTCCTGAAGAATATTTTAATGATATGCTGTTCTAGACAATTCAATTCTACAACTTATGAACAGTTCTAAGACACACAGTTGGCAGAGTAACTTAACACCAAATCTCTTATTCTTTATACACTGTTATGGCTTTATCATATACTGGTAAAATACACTAAATCAAATAAAGAATATTCTGAATTTTATCATGTTTCATGTTAGCTGTGAGAATAAACAAATAAAAGACAACTGCTTGCTAAAAGAATTTATCTGATATACCTGCTTTCTAAGTCAAATTAGGCATGCTCTCAAGGCAGCCAATTCAGAATTAAACCGGTATTTTTAGATGTGGCTGTCTCTTTAGAAATGCTTGATGAACGGTATCTCTGCTTTGTGGCACTAATACATATGTAGTACTTGGCACAGGGTCAGACATGTTGCTAATTTTCCTGGAGAGAACACATTCTTGAAATAGGATGCAGTAGAAGTTGAGGATAAACATGTTACGAAACACATAACCTACAGGATACATGACCGTGAAGTCTATTGGGTTTAGGTTCACATTAAACACTACATATTTAGAAAAATATCTACAATACTTAGAACACTTTCTGGTTACTGATACTGCAGTATGGCCCAAGAAAGCCCATATTAAGCCTAGATCTTTCACTTACTCAAAAGGAAGTGAAGGATATGATAGATCCTTTAACAAAATGTTAGTATGGCTGAAAACCAACTAAAAAGTCATTTCCTAAATGTTCTTAATAAACTGCTCATACCCAGTAGTTAATGCACAGGGCAATAAAACAAAATACACCCAAACAAGAAAAATCATCCATTACCACTTCATGTAATAGCAATATTTAACTGCTAACACAGTTGACCTAAAGTGAGGTGTTTGTTCTTTTCAAATTTAATGCTTCAGCCATATGGATGACCCAAATAATGTTTTTAATCAGTTATGCTCCTCTCCAGACATGTTTTGCAGCTGAGAACTCTGAAGAGCTTTACAAATGTCCTGAAGACATTACTACAAAGTATTTCTCAACAGAATTTGAAGTATAATTTTCTTTTCAAACTTTAGAGTTTAAGCTATAGTAGTCTTAGGGTACATTTTTTTATTGTTTTAAAAATATAAATCCTAACTTGTAAATATACAAAATATGAGAGTTCAATTACACTCACATTTTTAACTCTTTCTTTCCCCTCAGGATACATAGTTTTCTGTCCATTTTGTGAAAACTGCTTATTGCTCAGATCTCGTAATTTGTATGGATTTTTTTTTTTTAAGTTTGAACATGAACAAAGAATCCGTAAGATTTCCTATTATTTTTTCTCTAGGGTCTTCCCACATGTGTCCTATTTCAGCTGATTATGTTTCATGACATTCCTTTCAAAAACTCTGGTGAATTTCCACAATAAATAATAACTGTGATAAATATTTTTAAAAATCTAATTAATAGCATGTGGCATTGAGTTCATAGTCTTAGCTACCTGAGCGGCCAAGACTGTAGGATCCCAGCAGTTCAACATCAGCTTGGGCAGCAAAATTGAGACTGGCTCAAATAAAACTAAAATAACAACAAAAATCTATTTAATAAAAATGTTTTTCTCAAAGAAGATTAAGAAGTATCTTAAAAGTGGGACAGCAGATTATGGCATGATATTTAATATGCAAAAATGTGAACCTATCAACAAATTTATAAAATCTGTTAACCAAATATAAATTAAGTATAAAAAGCTATCTCTTAAAGGGATCAGTGTTGCAGTATCACTTTTTCTCATTCTATATATAAGATGTTCCTATCATTAGCTTAAATAAGTAACACAGTATAATAAGCATATGCCAACACTTTGTGATTTAGTGGTTAATGCTGGCAATTTCACATAATACCTCACAGCACTGAATAAAATATACTTGCAAAGCGAACTAATTTCAAAAGTATAATAATTAATACAAATGATCATATTCTTCTAGTTTCATTTATTGACAGATCAAATTTTTGACATATAGTAAGTTTGTTTTGTGTTTGCATTAGATACACATTTTGCCCAAAGGGGGGGAAAATATTGTGATTTTCAAAGAGAAAAAAAAAAGGCCAATGTCTTAGATAACACAATTAACAAATACTTAAAATAAAGAACCTTTTATATTTAAATGTAACAGAACATGGCATAGTAGTAGAGAGGGAAAACCTATTTGGAGTGAATACCAGACTTCCTCTAATAGGTGTGTGATCCACTGAGATCTTCTCATCTCACTTACAAAATGTGGCTGTGAGGGGTGAGAAAAATGGTGAAATGTTTGGGAGCTGTTTCATAGGTAGATTCTGCAATTCTGCAAGATGAAAAAATTGTGGAGATTTGTTGCACACTGAATACACCCAATGCCTCTCAACTATACATTTAAAAATAGTTAAAATAACATTTTGTTTCTTCTTAAAAAGGAACCAATGAATTATTACTTAATGTGGTAATGATATTGTGGTTGTTTTAAAAACAAAAACAGATACAAGTAAATGGATGTTTGTACTATCCTACTCTTTGTATGCATCTAACATTTTGCTCAGGGAAGTAACATAAGCAGTGTAAAACTTCAAGAGAAGGATATAAAATTTTCTAATCAGGAGAATCATCTACCATGAAAATATGTGATTGCCTGATTATAGTTTAGACAAGTAAAATGTAACATTTTAGCTATGAGTGATAAGTGCCACAGAACACTTACTTTGGAGAAAGCTGTTATAAAGTAGATATGGTTTCTAGACTTGCATTAAAAGAACTGTATGAGAAAATTACATGAACAGTCTAAATTTACTATGAAAACAATACTTTTATTAAAGTAATTAAAAGTCAAAACAATAACAAAAGGTAAATTCCACAACCTTTCTTTGCAACTATATAATCTTTATGTAGAAAAACTACAAAGTGACAATCTGATCTGGAAAGTAACTCCACAATAAACCTAATCCTTACATAAACGTAACTAAATTACGGAACCAGTTCACCTGAAAGAAACTGTCTTGCTGTAGAGTATTTCAGTTGGACTGATTTCAACTATATTATTCTCATTTCTAAAAAAAATGTCTTTTCTGATATTTCAAATCAGCAAAGACACAACACACAAGCGCCTACAGAAATTAAAAGGATAAAACACAAATATTCCAAGCACAATTACATGTGAAAATGGTGAAGGCATTTTATCTACACATCTGCAAAACTATACAAACTGCCACTTACATATACAATCCATTTACACCAAAGTTCTGTGAGGTGGTACTGAATGAATACCAAGGCATTGAATTTTCAAGTTGGACAAGGCTCACTCTGAACAGCAGCACATTCCCACCTTTCAGCCTAGCATCACAGCATCTCCCCTGGGATTTGTACTCATATATTATCTAAGTCCCAGGAAGTTGCTAACAAAAATAAAATCCAAAAGGATAAGCAATTCTTTAAATCTATTCCAAAACATGCAGGTGAAAGAAGAGATCAAACACTTTGCAAATGTGAGATTTACATTTAACATGTTCCTTTAAATTTAAGTGGTGTCTTCACCAGTATCTATACTGAATTTTCTATAATAAGCTTTTCTATTAAAATATACAAGTGAAAAACAAGCTTATTTTTCCAATATATAATTTTAGAAAAGTGATTGCTAATTATTTTTAAAAACAATATTCTCTGCCAAAGAAGTCACACTGTTGGCTAGGTGTGTTGGCACACACCTGTAATCTCAGTGCTCAAGAGGCTGAGGCAAGAGGATCACTACAAGTTCAAGGCCAGACTGGGCTACAAAGTGAGTTCAAGAAAAACCTGAGCTGCACAGTGAAACCCTAGTTCAAAAAAAACGTGGGGGGGGGGGGACGGACACACTGTTGGGGTCATCTAGTTTAGCAATAAATTTATGTTTGTTTTTTAGTAATGTTATAGCCATGTAACTTTTCAGAATTTATACCACCATGAAGGCAAGTAGATACAGAATATTTCTAATAAACCTAAATTTGATCTTGATCAACATCTCTTTAGAATATTTTCAAGTACCCAAGAATATTAAAGGTTGGGGGAGCCAGGCATGATGGCTTCTGAGGCAGCAGGATTGCTACAAGTCTGAGGCCAGGGCTACAAAGTAATTCAAGGCTAACCTGAAATGCACAGTGAGACTATCACAAAAAGACCAAAACAAAAAATAAATAAATACATAAAAATAAATTTTGGGGAGACATAAACTGTATTTCCTTCAAGACTCTTTAATTAGGATAAAAGTATCAGGGAAGCACATAGGAATGGTTTGCAATATAGAAAAACTAGGTCCATATAATTTCTGCAACTTTAGCAGAAAAGCCAAGAATATTTTGGACCAAATAAAAGCATTCTTTTGGATCAGGGCTTTTTGTTGTGTTAGTTCTTTAATCCCTTTAACTTTTTAACATGTAATAGTTCAGAGATTCCCATATGCTTACCAAAAGGAATAAAAAAATACAGTGTCAAAAAAAATCTTTTTCAACTACAGGTTTTTTGTTTTGTTTTGTTTTTTAAGAAAAGACCAACACTTGCTCTCACCTGTAGAAAAGATGGAAGTTAAATGGCATCAACCAAAGGAATCCCTGTGTATAAATGTTAGGATAGAGGATGAAGAATTTAAACTACACTCTTCATAAAGGTATTAAACATCAATAACTTTCTTACATAGCTGGAACAGTCGTTCCTATAACTATAGAAGACCATGCCTATGAACATTTTGGTCAACTACAGAAATCATCTTATGTAAGAGTGTTCTTTACATATGAAATAAGATTAGTAAACTATTGTAAAAGTATGGTAAAACGTCTTCTTCCTTACAATTTACTAATTTCTGACCCCATGAAACTTTTATAGCATCTATGGGAATTAAGCTTATTCTAGATGTTTCCTCATCAAATACTACTGGAAAAAATCTAGTAACACTATTCTAATTCAAGAAAACAAAATCTAATACATAAACAAACCTCACATAATATATACTTTTTCAGGCCAAAGCAATATCAACTCTCCCACAAAAAAGCCAATCTTATCCAGGGCATTATGCCCAACAACAGTTATATCTGAACTAGAGAAAGAAAACTGCTCAATTCCATTACAGCAGGAAAAAAACAGTACTACAAAAAGCACCCAGAACCAACCGACCATTTTCTACTCACTCCTGATTCTCTGGGACAATTTTTTTTAAAAGAAAAGAAGACATTGCATTTCTTACAATTTGACTGGAAAAAAATCATTACCTGGCCAATTATTTCTAAGCCTATGCAAGACACTAACTAGTGAATGGGTAATGCCAAAATCACCAGCAATTCAAACTGTTCTTACTGCAAAGAAAGGTAGATTCTAGGCAATGAACAGAAGAGAAAAACATGTTTTCTTAAATGACTACATTCCTAGGTTTTAAAATGTTAGCACCAAATGTTCACATTAGTTATTCTGGTAACTTTTAGGAATTAACATTTCCTAACAAAATTGATAAACAGAAGAGTGACAGATAAAGAGAATAACTTCCAAACAATACCTGCATTTTAAGGACTATTATGTAAGACAAAATGACTGGCTCATTTCCAAAGTTATTACTGTATAGATTTCCCCAGTTAGGAAGTAGCATGCCACACTGCTCAACTAATATAGCTACTTCTCAAATCATTAAGTACAGAACATCTTATTTTCTGATGAGGCAAGATTAAGTAAAACAAGTTGAAAAGATACTTTTTTAAGCAAGGGAAATCAAAACAATCTGTTATTAAAGTATCTTTTACTTTCTCTATTAAAGGAGAAAAAAAAAACATATAGAGGCCTAAATGAAAAACTGAAAGATTGACAAATAGTGTCAGTTCAATTCTATGTAACCCTTTATTATATTTATAGCAAATTATCATGAACATTACACAAGTTTCCTTATTTCTTCCTCAGACTGCAGCAATTTTATTCTCATAATAGAATTTAACTCTGTAAATGGTCCATATCAACTTCTTGCACCTTAATTTACAAACCATCAGATGTGAAATTTCCTAAAAATCACTTTAAACTTTACTTGAAACTAGAACTAAAATCAAAAATTTTTTAAAGGTTTTAAACATAAATTTGTAGAAATATTCTGATACCAGTGCTTGAAACAGTTTACAGAAGATTACAAAAGGGCAACTATCATACAAAAGAATTCTATGGCTAAATATTGTTAGAAAAAATTTTTTTTATAAATAAACTTCTTTCATGATAAAGTCAAAAGATAGAGATTTAATTTTCTCCTAAAATTAAGTAGTTACTCAAGATGGGTTAAGTGTACTGAAATCATATTGCTTCTTGGAAAACAAGCAAACAAACAAACATGTTTTAGCCAGGCATTCCATTAATAAAACACCATGCCATATCCACTTGAGTCTTTCGATCTCTAAGTACTGGCATTATCCAAGAAAACATTTTTAAATAATTTGGTTAGCAAATCTAACAAGTAGGAATTTTAGGTCCCTTAATTTCAATAGTTATCTTTGTAAATATAAAAACTTTAGCTACTTAAATATTGGAGATTATAAAGTGCATTATAAGAAACACATCAGTAGCGCCAAATTCACTTAGTAGGATTTTAAGGGACTTGTATCAATTGGGCAAAAAAACAACATTATAGTTTTCTGTTCAGATTTTATTTGAAATCTAATTCAAACTGTCAAAGCTACAAAAGAGGGGAAGACATCTGTATTATCTTTGCTAAATCACAACATCCTAAAACAAAATACTACTACTGCCAGCAGATCCATTATACACATTTCTAATGAAATTCATTAGCACAGTAAAAATTTCATCTTGAGAAACAGCCACAATGAAAGTAATTTATACAATATAAAACAATGACAGGTCTACAGATGCAGTTACTCATGAGTTTACACATGCATTCACCAACAAACAAAAAAAAAAACCCAGGAATGCTCTTTCATTTGATTTTTTTGTTTTGTTTTTTTAAAAAACAGACCATTCAGGCACAAACAAAATCGCATTTCCAATAAGGGACAGCATCTTAAAAATGGATGTCAGTGTTTGTTTTTCTTTGACTTTTTATGAGACCTGTGTGGAGATCGGGACTGGGATCTGGATTTCTTCCCTGATTTTTTAGGGGATCTAGACCGTGATCGCCTAGACCTCTTAGGCGTCCTTGAACCAGATGGTGATCTGAAGAAATAAAATAAACCAAGTTATCAAAGGTGTTCATGTGACTAAAACTTCTTACCCTTAATGGTATAAAGTGATCTTTAAGACAGCACAATGAAAGTCACAAAAATAAACTGTAAACTTCCAAAGTTTATATTTTGCCTACTGCACGCGAACACACGCACACCCCAAGTCTGAACATATTTTGTACTTACTATGTATTACATCAATGATCATCAGTAAAGCACTTGTTTGAAGTCAGATTCCAGAGACCCTATACCTCTACTGAATAAAAATCTCTAGAAGTAGGGACTGACAATTTGTATTTTTAACAAGCTCCCCAGTTAACTGGTACCCACAAAATTTCAACCTCTAATCTAGAAGATAAATTTCAAAATGGCATCTAAAAACATCCACAAAATTTTAAAAAATAAACCAGCTTTGCAATCTATCGTCTTAAAAGAAAAGTCTTCAATTACTATATACTTTTTGGTATCAGGAATCCAACTCAGGACCTCACACTTGCCAGCCACGTGCCATGCTGCTAATCTGTATCTCCAGCCCTCAACTATATAATACACTTTAAGGACATCATTTAACACAGTGTAATTTTGTTAAGTGTTCATGATGAGTTCTAAAATAAATACATGTATATACACATACACACATGCAGGTACATTTAGAGAAAAAAGTTATTTCTTAAAGATTTTACTAAAAATAGGTATAATAATAAGGCATTAGCATATAAAGCAGTTTTTAACTCGGAAAATATTCTTCTCTGAGTTACCACATAAACATCTTTTTTTAATCACATGAAACATTTCTGAACCACTACTATGAAACTAAAATACTAATTATATACTGTATATGATATTAAATTACATACTTAACAAATTATATAAGTGGTATTTATGGCGTCTGTTTCCACAATCTTGCTGAATTTTGATAGAAAAAACGTGTTTGTGTTTCAGCTTAGATAAAATCTGAGCATATTCTACAGAAACTAAGGAGTACAAAAATGTAATGCATTACCCCATTCCACAACAAACACTGGATATGTTTAAAATTCTTCTCTGGTCTTTAACTTGTTGGAAGTCTTCTTGTATTTTACTCATGACAGAAACTGGGGTAGGAATGTGGGAAGAAATAACCTAAAATGAAAATATCTCTCTTTCTAAAATTCCTTAAAAAGTATCTACCACCCAAATTATTTTCAAAAGCTGGTGAAATGACAAAGAAGTTGGTATTTGAAATATTATTTCAAAAGACAACTTGCATAGTTACCTTTTGGCTTTTTTGCTAACATCTCTAGGAGAATCTTTGTGAGATGACCTGGACCGTGAGCTTTCCTTATGAGATCTTTCTGAACGCTCTGATCGCTCTGATTTTGGCGACGGCGATTTCACTCGTCTACCACTGCTACTGCGAGATGGGCTGGGGGATGCACTGTGCCGTCTTTTCCTATGGAACAAAGCCCTCAAAACAATCCATAAGTGAATAACCACATTAATGTTATTTCTCAACAACATTTAAAGTCTCTTATATCAAGAACAAACAAGTCTTTGAGAGATGAACAAGCAAATTCAACTAACCTAATTTTCCTTTGATATAAAAGAGATTATGGGGACAATGAACAAAATTTAGTTAAGGTTTCTAGATTAGCTAATAGTGAAGGGCTTTTTAAAATTTATTGCCATGGTTTGATACTTTTTACTAAGACTAAATTAAATGAACATGGTTAGGAGGAAGAGGCATCAATCATGTTGACCAATTACTCTCAGGGCTGGAGGTTGAGTGGAAAAGGAAGAAAACAGTAAAAACAAAAGTATTTTAGTATTGGGGAAATGTGGGTAAAGTATATCTAAGAATTGTTTATATTACTGCTGTAACTTTTCTGTAAATCTGAACTTATGCCAGAATTATTAAGATAAAAAGTGACACATTTTAAGCAACTAGTGTATCTATAGAATGACTAAACCATAATTCTTTTAGCTATCTTTTTTTTTTTTTGAGAAATTTCAATTCTGCTAAGCTATTTCCTTAGAGATTTTTAAACTGAAAGTAGGAAATGAAAACAAAGAAATATGCTTAGAATGAGCCTTAAAAGTGAGGAACAAGTCACTTAAGAGTGAGCCTTAAAAGTGAGGAGCAAGTCTATGTATACAATCTCCCTTTTAGGTAAGATGGAGAGACTCAAATTTATAGGAACACAAGTCTTAGTGTACACAGAGTGGGGAAAAAATGCCTATAGAGAAGCCTTCAAGAAGATCTAGCAAGCTGTTTTGTTATTTAAGCCTCCGGTATGACACTTAATACTGTAACTGAATTCTTACTCTAAACTTAGGTGGAGGATACCATATAAACCATGTAAAGGGATGATGCCTTAGTTAAACGTAGCAGCAACTCACTACCTCATCAGCTAATTCTGCCTCCCAGAGGCAGGAGTCAAACATGTTCATCACGTAAAAACATTTCCAGAAGTTTGCTGGTATCAATGATAAAAATATTATAAAACAAAGCACCATTCCAAATCTGAGAATAAGCATACATATTAAGAGAAATGCTGTACCTTTCTTTCCTTGTTGGAGTACACTCATCTTTTTCCTTCTTGTCTTTGGATCGAGATTCCAATTTTTCTTTATCTTTCTTGTCTCTTTCTCGTTCTCTTTCTAATTCTTTCTCTTTCTCCTGTTTCATTGTTTTAAAGAAAATATTTAGTTGTTTAAAAAATACCAGTCTAGGTTAATCCTGCTTATAATAACAATGTTTTCTCTTTCAGGAAACAGTATTTTGAATCACTACTTAAGGTACACTGTCATTTTCAAGAAAGTATCTACCTTCCCACAGAAACCAGCCATTTCTTCTAATTACACTGAGTAATAAGTAATACTACCAAAAGCAGCTAAATATTTCTTGTTTACCACAGTCTCAGCAATGTACCAAATAACTTTCCATATACCATTTCATGTAATACTTTGTGATACCCTAGAATAATACAATTATTCTAGAGATGAAAACTAAGACTCAAAAAGATGAAATACCATGTTCATGGTTACATTGGATGGTGAAGTCAGGATTGCAGCCTAAGCATTAGAGTCAGAACTCTTCTTCCTCCTGCCCATCCACCAAAAAAAAAAAAAAAATCTGAAAAGTTAATAATGCACCAATCTTTCTGTCACACAATTAACTACAAAAAAGTGATTCTTCTAACTATATAGTAAATTGCTTTAAACAAAAAGAGCTCTTACCAAAGGAAGATTAAAAAAGAGAAATAGCTATTCATAATAATCTTCCATCAAGATTTTATTGGTTAAAAAAAGTATAATGGAAATTTTATATATTAATTTATAGAAATATAAGTAATTATACAAATCAGAAAAAATCCTTGTTTATCTTCATGTGCTATAATACCATTTCTCATATGAAATTATGAATGATGTTGATAACAGTATTAAGAGTGATTACAGACAATGAGCCCTTAAAGCCAATTTAGTTCAGTATCAACAATTTCTCTACAAATTGTATGCATCAAGAAACAGCTAACAGCTGACTCTTCTAATTTCTAAAAAACTGAAAAATACCTATACTAGATGTAGGCAAAATTTTTTCTGTACAGAGCCAGATAAAGTTCTCCCTTTCTACCTTCCTCTCGGACCCCCCACCTCTCCCTTCTCCTCTTTCTGGGACAGGCTTTCACAGTATGGTTCAGGCTTCCTTGAACTCATGATAATTCCCCTGTGCCTTAGCCTCTCGAGTGCTGAGATTAGAGGCATATGCCATCACACCTGGCCAGATAAATATTTTTCTCTTTGTGGACTACATAATGTCTTTGTTACAACTACTTAACTGTCACAGCAACATGAAAGCCAGCATATAGGCAAGGCCATGATCATGGCCATGTTCTAACAAAACTTTACTTGCAAAATCAAGCAAAGGCAATATTCTGCTGCTCTCTGGCAAATTCTTTCAAGAAACATAATCTTTTCTCCCAGTTACAATGGAGTGCAAGGAAACTCAGGTGGTAGTCATTTTGAACTTGCTACTGTAAGGACTATGAGCCTTCAAGGTGCGATATTCCATGCAGAACACCATGTTACCATCTTCAAAGGGACCCAAAAGTTACAGATAATTAGCATTTCCAAATACAACAGACAATGTAAATTTTAAAAGTACTGTTAGGAGAACTGGACGTAGTGGTGTATGTCCATATCCAGCATTTGTGAAGCTAAGGCAGGATCATGACAAGTTTTTGGTACCAGGAATCGAAGTTAGGGCCTCACAGTGCCAGGTAGGCACTGTGCTGCTGAGCTACACTCCCTGCCCATGACAAATTCTGAGGTCAGCCTGGGCTACATGGTAAGTTCAAGGCCAGCCTGAACTATGTAGTGAGATTCTGTCTCAAAAACACAAAACAAAACAAACCATGGTGCTTAGAGACTAGCTTCCTCTGATGATCTGTACAGTATATTTTCTTGACTGATAACCAAAATTATTTCCTGACTAAAATGCTTGTTTCATAGGAGGCATACTAATAAACTAAGTATCTTAAGCATCTTAATTCAATAATAAAAATTGTAGTGCAGTAGCTATTACTTAACAACTTTGCAAAATTGGGAGTATCAACCCAAGTTTCACAGAGAAAAGCCTAGGGGTGCACAGCTGAGTGGCAATAGATCCCCCAGGTCTATGCAGGGACATAGTCACTTTACTAGACTGCTCTAGTCTAGTACTAGTCCTGTATCTTAACAGTTTTGGAGTGATCATAAGTTCATCCCTGTAACTTTCTCCTATCTCTCTTCCTACATAATTTTATTTTTAAATAATTACAGTTACAACGATGTAAGTTAAAATAGTAATCTGAACAAAATTTCGAGGTTCCTTCAACAATTACCATGTGGGTTCCTGGTTCAAAATATTCTCTATATATTCTAAAATGATGTTATACACAAGGGCACAAGTCCTTAAAAAGCTTAAAATTACGCCCCTACCTGGAAACAACGGGAAAGAAGTCCTAAATGAATTTCCCAACATCTCATCAAACCCTGCCTCCACCTTTGATTCTGTGCCACTTCTCAGTGTTGCTGATGTCTTACTGTCACAAATGTAACTTTGTCTACCAGTTCAAAGCATGCCCCAACTAGGATTAATCTTCCAGTCCACAAATAGTAGTATCCAGAATACAATCATGTGCTATTGCCTCAAGACCTCTTTTCTAAGATAAAATTGTTTTAAAATATCAAATTTCAAATGTTTCTAATCATCAACCAGGATTTAACAGGTACACAAAGGACATTAACTTAAGTATGCCAATATATAATATTCTATGAAGTCCAACAAGTAATTTTAGAAAATAGGTATTATTGAATATTTTATTCCTTACTCGCTGAAGAAGTTTATCTCTGTAGTGCTCAACTTGTTCTTGGAAACTTTGTCCTGGTTTTTTAGGCCTCTTTCCAGATTCCAACTCATCCTGAAACTTCATAACTTTGAGCTATGAAATAACACATTTGTAAATTGATTATTTTCTATTACCCATAGTTTCTGAAACACTCTCCTTTAGCAAAGTGGTAACTGATTAGGATCCAGTCAACATAAAACCTCAACATAAAACTTTTATCTGAAACAAGGGGACCTGTCAGATAAACCCAACTATGCAAAATCTAAAAAGACACCAGCCCATATGCTGTGGGAGGACTCAAAACCATGAACTGTGTGCATCATATCTATAAGAACTTACTTATATTTCTCAACAATAATGCATTTTGATTATCTGGTTCCCCCAATTAGAAAAGCATAGCTCCTAAAGACATACTGTCATAAAAGGTTTTTAAAAAACACAAAGAAGGTGTAGTAGTTTATAGCTTGCGTAAGACTCCTGTGGGATCAAACACATAGCTGTTCAACTTGTAGATTTTACTATTTTAGCATGTAATACTAGACATCCAAACACAATTAAATCACATTCAGAATGTACTTAAGATAGCAGTAGATGTTAAAAAGATCAGAGTAACTTCTAACTCCACTTCTTATAATTTAGCCTTTACAATACCTGTATTTAGGATACTCATTGAAGCACTATTTGTAAAAAGTGAGACTTCTGATTAATCAATCACACACACAGATATGACACAAATATATTTACAATGTTATAAGTATCTTAAAGCATATAAAAAAACATAAAATAAGCTACAATGTGAGAAAGACTAGAATAGGTGAGATTATTTTCATTTTATTATGGAGATTTAAATGTTTTATTTTTTACTACTATACAAAAAATACTAAAACGAATAAATTTATGACACATTTTGAACTTAAAAAGATTTCATAAAATGACTAAAACAGTAACTATTTGAAGTCTTAAAACTATCTGATAAATTTATAAACATCAGAATACATTTTTCTTCAACTAAGGGAAGCAAAAATGGTGAAAAGCATGAGGATGTGGAGGATGTCAGAAGCGGTTGTAGAAATATGGAAATTCTAGATGGTATACTCTGCATCAGGCCCAAACCCATCTAATCATGTTTTATTCAAAGAAATGGAGTCTTATCTAATGGAACTACTGCAGAGGCTAACATCTTACCCATTTTATTTAAACACAAACACATTCTTTAAGGAAGTTACATGCTATTATAGCATTTTATTTACTTTAAAAAATAAGACCTCACTTGTTTTAGTCCCCGCTCTACACATACACATACACAACAAATAAAGCTTCTAACCACGATGGAAGAAAACTACTACACCTCCACAGCCATCACCACTCCTCCAACGCAAAGTGGTATTTTCCTGATTTTAGTCTTCATATAAACATTCTCCAACTTCTACCCCTTTTCTATCTAATTTTACTTAAATAATCAGAGTTTTAGAACCACAGCTTTAAGGTTCTCTCTTTTCCAAACCTCTGGACTTTTTTCACATTTTAATAATGGTTACATTTTAAAATTAAGCTGCAAGATTTAAAAGGAATGGAAATGGCAATGTAAATGGCTAAGTTTAGCATTGTGTGAAGCTTCCCATGACCAAAGTAATTCTGTTCTACAGAATGTATTTTTGGCAATCAGCATTAAGTATCCAAGAGTTAATCAAATTGAATGTTACCTACAAGGAGACAGTCCTAGAGAATCTTCATAAAAATCATTATAAAACCCCAACTTAGAGTTTCTACTTATATGGTCTAACTGAGGTCCAAACACAAAAAGGTATTCTCAGGTCACAACACCAAAGTAAGTAGCACATGCAATCCAAAGGATTTTTGCTAATGACATCCTCTACTGCCCTGAAACAATGGCCAAGTACCACCTTCCTGCTAGGTCAAGTATTCATTCATCCTGGAGGCACCACAACAGAAAGGCATTTTTCTTCTCTAGCAACACAGAAGACCCTACACTTGGATCCTAATACATGTCAGTTTAAATGAGGCCAACAAAATAAGAAAAGATGACTCAGTTTAGGCACTACTCTAAGTAGAATTTAAAAACAAAAACTAGACCCTAGTCAAAACTGATTTTAAAGTGTTTTTGCTGAAAATGTCAGAATTCACAAGTCTTTTGGTTTCTGTCCATGATAAAGAATGTTCAGCTATGGGCATCTGTCTTGGTTACTTTTCTCTCACTGTGGAGACAAATACTTGATGCCCAAAATGAAGGAAGGAAAGGTTTATTTAGTTCACAAATTCTGGAGGTTTCCATCCATAATCAGCAAGCTCCAAGTTAGAGTGGCACATGGCAACAGTTCATGGCAGCAGAAAACAGCACAAGCAACAAGGCAAAAGGGGAGGAGCACAGAAAGAAGACTCTGTCCCTTACACTGTATGTAAGCCACATACAGTGTAGCACTCACAACCATAATCCCAGGATTGGACTATGAGTCATTCACAAACTCTCGAAGTCTGCCTCCATGACTGCATGAGGTTTTGGTGAGACATCCAGACTCAAACCATAACAGCATCTATATTAGGCCATACTTAGGGATGGGAATAGCTTTTTAAGAGAAAAACTATAGTGTATATGTATATAATATATATGTATATATTATATATATGCTAATATACAATTAAACTAATTGCATAAACTAATTTAGAACTTTATTCTTTACTTGATGGTTTTATAAGTAAAAGTTACTACTCATTAAATTCTAAATCCACAAGTTGACATTAAAATCATGGAGCAGAGAAGCTAAGAAAAGTACTGAAATAAAACTCAAGAGCCCTAAGTTCTAGTCCAAATTTGTCACCAACTATGGAATTTTATTCCATATGACTATCTCAAGAGTAATAAACAAGGGTGATAGATAATTCTAAAATAAAGCCAAAATCTGTACATTTTAAATTTATATAATTTGGCTCACAATCCAAATCCCAGAAGGATAAGTAAACTGTGAGAGGCAGGCACTCTGTGAGTAGGAGAAATAATCACTGAGTATCTAACAAAGATGAGAAGGGCCAGATTACAAAAGAGCACATATGTATAAAACATAAAGGTATATGCACATGTATATCCCATACATATATATAGAATGTGGAAATTATCATAAAAACCAGACAAGTTAACAGAAAGCTAAATTTCTTTAATAAAGAAAAAGGACATTTAAAAATAAAGTGTCTTTGCATTTATAAGAGGTGGCATAGCTTGAATTATCAACAAAATATAATCTTACTGAACTCAGTCTTTATTTCTACTATTAATAGTTTCCTCATGTCAGTAAAGCAGAGCACTTGGGAAGATGTAAGCAGTCTGGAAAGTTAAGGAGAATGCAGGTTCAAGCACTTGCCTGGTAAGCAAGTTCAACTCCTGGTACCAAACAAAAAAAAGTGGGGGTGAGGGAGGACTGCAGGTGGAAAAAGGTACAGAAATTTAAAAAAAAAAAAAAAAGGAGGAGGAGGAAGAGGAGGAGGAGGAGGAGAAAGGAGAGAAAGAGGAGAAGGAGAACAAGGAGGAGGAGAGGGAGAAAAGATCCAAAAGCAAATGCATGCACCGATATACAGCATCTTACTCCCCTAAAAATCTTACTTAAAAATATGTAATACATTTCAAATAAGGAAGCAAGTCAGTAAAAGGACAAACATACACACCCATTCATAAACAGAAACACACACACACACATACACACACACACGTAAAATCCTATACAGATAAACAGAAGGAAGCAAGTCTAGAAGAGGAGGTTATCATCATAAAAGTAGGTATGCTTAAACTAAGAGGTCTGAAGGTCAGCAGATAAGGTCTCCAAGCAGAGTCATGGAATGGCATGTACCAAGGTATGATAGCAGGAGAGGGCTTAGTTTAGTGGAGAAAGTGAAAGACCAGTGAGGATAGTTTAAACTTCACTGTAATACAAACCTCAATTTCACGAAGTTTTGCTCGTTTTTCTTCACTCATTTCTGAGTACTTGGAGAACTTGGACTCAGTCATTTCTTCTTTGATTGGGTTGGAGTACAAATGATGCTCTTCAGATTTGGAACTTTGAGTATCTTCTTCATCTTCACTTTCTTCTTCCTGACTTTGGAAATAAGCAGAATACATTGTACACAAGTCAGTAAAACAAAATGTTACATTTTATAGTTTGAGCACTGTAATTTTCACTGTTGTACAGCTTAAATAATGTTTAGCAAAATATATGAGGACAACATTCCTAAAACGTGTTTTACAAAACAGTTGATAAAGATCCTTTTGTAAAATTCTTGTTTTCATCATCAAAAAAGTTTGAGCTTCAACATAAATATTTTAGTAAAAGCTGCTTATGTTAATCTCATTTGTGTGCCTTTCATTCTGCAATAAACCTCAGCAATAGTTATATGAAACAAATAATGAGTTGTATATACTTTAGAGTGATTCCATTAAGTTTTATGTTAAAAAAAAAAACCAAATGTTTAACATTCCTTCAGCAGAGTCTATAATCTAGAAATTAGATGAGCTAAAATATGAGTTACCATGAAACAATCAATGCACTAATGAAGACCTTATATAGCACATAACCCAATAAAGCAATTAAATTTTTAAGTATCAGTTAACATCAATATTCGTATTACAGCTGCTTCTGAAAGTTGTACAGGTTCTAAATGGGGAGAGAGGCAGGGGAAGATGAGAAAAAAACCTGAGTGACCAGCACGAAAAAGTCACAGAGAATACAAAGAAGAAAAATTCTCCTGTCCTTCCAGGTATAATCTAGTAGGAACAGACAGACAAGGCAACTATGGATAAAGGTAGTCATCATTCTGGGACTGGATTAACAAAATGTTCTTGAAGCACAAAGAATGAATGGCTTTTTAAAAAACTTACAGTATAGAACTTATCTGGTAGGAGAAAGGGGGTGCACATACATGTGCTATATGCAAATAAATCTGGGTAGAACAAGACATTTATATACAAACAAAATTTCCTACAATATTTGCTCTATAATTGCATTACTAACATAGCCTAGAATATATGCCATTTTGCCTCTAATATCTGGATTTGATAAACTATTAGACATTGGTATTTAGGTACTAAATATATTGTACAGTAAGAAAAGTATGTTTAGGATACATGTAATATTATTCACAATATGAAAAGCTATAACCAAACTCTTAAAACAAAAACGTAATTATTTTAAAGGCTTATCAGGCTACGTGCAAAATTAAAAAATGGAAGCCAGATATATAAAAAATGTTGGTAATTCAGAACCAATAAAGATAACATTTAGATTTAGAAGATAACATTTGTGTGTGTGTGTGTGTGTGTGTGTGTGTGTGTGTGTGTGTGTGTTGGGTTTTGTTTTGTTTTGTTTTGTTTTTTACCAAGAATAGAACTCAGGGTCTCACATTTGTCAGACAGGCATTGTGTCACCAACCTATATCCCCAGCCCATAACATTAGCTTTTTAGCCTCCCATTCAAAGGCTTCTAAAATGCTGTAAAACTTTATACTCAAAGCCCCACATATCACTAACACAGGTACAATTTTTTTTTTTTTTTTGGGTGGTGCTGGGGATTGAACCTAGGGTCCTGTGTATGCAAGGCAAAAATTACCACTGAGCCACAACCCCAGCCCTTAACACATTTTTACCACTTACATAAGGAAGAAAAAACTCCAAAATTATTTTTAAAAATTTGTTTTTGGAAATAAACTTTTTATTTTTACTTATTGTCAATGCAGTTTTTAGTTAAATTTTGAAAAACCAAGAAGTTCTTGTTTTATGGTATAATTTTACAAGTGCTTAAGATGCTTTATTTTTATTTTTTAAAGATGCTTTAAATGGGTAAGGAAGTTGTAACAGCAGAGATGCTTACCAAAGAATTACTCAAAAAGGGTCAATCAAGAGGAACTGGCTTGTCTAATTAAACTGCAGCATCTATGAAATAAATATTACTTGACCAATTCCAATCTTTTGTTTATTTTATTTACTTTTATTTAGTTTGTAATTTCATGTATTCCTTGGCAAATATACATTTAACTGAATGTTTTCAGTCATAAATGAATACTGAACAGGTAATTACATGGGTAACATGGAATAATCACGTTTTACTTGTGTAAAAACATGGGTTACAGAACAGCACATGTAACAGTCTATCATTTATATTTATATGGATTATTTTTAAATAGCTATCATAGTAATTTTTCAAGGCCCTCGTAATTTCAATTGGTTGTGACCTTAGCTTGCTACTATTTCTAGGGTCAGCTCTCACCATAGCTTCCTGTTGCACATTTTTTTAAAAAGTGCACATTCAAAACTCTAAATTCATACCAAATTCATTACAAATTAAATTATTCTGGAAATTTTTCTCCAAAGTACTAGTAGTGTTGAATTTTTTAAAAAACCGTATTTGTGCTACAAGGCAGTAATAACTAGTTATAAAAAGCAGCATTAGATAAAAAGGTACTTCTAAACACAACCACTAGAGAGTAGTACTGAGGCAAAAGGAAACTTCAAATATCAAAAATTATACAGAGTTTTTCCTTGCTTTGTACTTTCATAAACTTATTTTCTTTGTTGTTGTTGTTTTCCAGACAGGGTCTCACTCTGTAATTTATACTCATAGCAATCCTGCTTCAGCCTCCCAAGTGGCTGATATATGGATAGGTGTGTACCACCACACCCAGCTCTAAAGTTATCTTTTTATATTATGACTTATTTGGAGTTTTTTAGAAAAATCAAAATATAAATATTACACTGCTATTAATTCATGCTTCTATCAAAGTATGATTATTCCCAATACTATTAATTCACATTCCAACATTAATATAAGTATCAACTTTAAGCCCACAAAACCCTAATACTTACAGATATAAAACCAACTGAACAATATATTTTTAGTTCTTTGATGGTTTTTATACTTTTTCCCTCCAAATTAAATAACCACTTTTTAAGTACAATAGGGATTTTGAAGTGGTGATTCCGTAATTATGAGATGTTACTAAAGACAGGACTGTGGACATAGTTTCCAATTCTTGTATTCCTCAGTAATCTCGGATACCCACCTCATTAACAAGTCACATCTCTTTTGTAAACTTGAATAATCATTGCTGACTTGTTCTGATCATACCAACATTCTAGAAAGGCATCACTGTGACAGGTTTTCTTTGTGCTTGTTTCTATAAAACTGCTAATTAATCACACTTCCTTAACAATCCAAAAATCTATTCACTGAATCCACACACATGCTTACATTGTGCTAGGACAAAAAAAAACTTTCTCTTGTTCATTTTTTCATTTGAGAAATAAAGAATACAGAAATAAACAACAACAAAAGCTCTGTTTTGCATTTCTGATATGATCTCTATTTTAAAAAACCAATTTTCTTTACAATGATTTTTTTAAAAGTGTCAAGTGTTTCCTAAAAACTACCAACATAAATTTACAAGTTTTGAGAGCAAAGACTCCTAAAATCATGGTGTCAAATGCCAAAACAATTTTGGAGTAACTACTGAAGAGCTAAATCAAAATTGTAGTTTTGCTACACTGCAAAGAAAATATCTTCCCTCTTTTATTTTCAGTTCTTTTGAAGTATTTATGATAAGTAACAGAATAGCCACAGTGCAATATTTTTATTAGCAATATACTGCCCAAAAGGAAAGTATGACCTTCCCACTTACATTTTAAAAATCAGTTTTTGAGACACCCAAAACAATACTTAATGATAAAGATTTGAAACAGATATAGTTGTTAACCAACTAGTAACTACAAAGTGAGAATGTATAGCCTTGCATAGGGAAATAAACTCCAAAGCAAATATGCACGAATACCAGAAACCAGAAGCTCTTTATTCACTGTAAAAACACTGGAGAACTAAATAGGATCCTCTCGCAAGTTGTTTTTTAAAGCAGAGTATTTCTCTTCACTACTATGTCAACTATACCTCTTAATGAAAAAAAGGAATGTATTGTACATGCAAAAGAAACTAAATATATTTGAAACTTAGATTCTTACTTTTGATTTTCTTCTTCTTCTGATTCTTCATGCTGGTCAAATAATTCCCACTTAGAAGTTGTTACAGCTGAATGGAAGGAAAAGAGGATGTAATTCCATAAGGTAAATTAGCACTTTTGCAGTAGAAGCCCAGCTGTAGACCTAAAAGTTTATATTATAGCAGTTTTTATCTATGTTTATTCTTTGAACAGCCAGTTCTAGGTGCTAAATCTTTCCATCCTCACATGTATACTATAATTTTATTCAAATTCAAGTGACAAAAAAATTTTGCTCTCCCTATGTGACACTAAGATGTATTTCATTATGACCGATAATATTAATAATTAAGCACTATGATACAAGCTCAAGTGTGAAAGGCAAGTCTAAACTACATCTAGTAAGATATAATAAGCATTATGGGAGGGTCCAAGTTTGATTTCTCTGAAACAGAACTCTTAAGTAAATTTCCAAACAGGCACAGCTTCCCATCTACATTTTTTATTGAAATGTCTTAATCTAAAAGGTTTTTTGTGATTTCTCTTGTTACTCTCAAAGCTTTCAAACCAAAGGATCTAAAACAATTACTAGAACACCAACCACAATGAAATATGGTAACACAGGGCCTTAAAACTGAAACATACACAGTGTTTAATAAAACATAAAAGAAAAACACAAACACAGAGAGACACCAATTATTATACGTACTCAATTTTTTAAAGCTGAATATTTACTTTTACTCACCCTGTGCTTCCAATTCAGATTCATCCACAGCTTCCCATTTTGATGGAGCAACTTTAAATATAGGTTCATTCTTCTTTGAGTCTTCAGTTGCATCCACTATTGTGGAAAGAGGAACCATTAAATGATAGTTAGAGATTACCTAAATTAATGGATTTAGGTTTACTTACTAAATTATTAAAAAGCAAATTACAATAAGGTTACACATATAGTAAAAAATATAATGATCTCTAATCCATGGGGGAAAACATTCCAAGATCCCTAGTGGATACCTGGAACCACAGACAGTAAAACAAGCCCTATGTTTTCCTATACCTGCATACTTATGAAAGTTATAGATTAGTAAAGAGTAACAATCATAAAATGGAAAGACTATCATATTGTCAACTCAGAAAATACAGATTAACATTTTAAGCAAATGAAGAAGCTGAGAAATAAAACAAACCTTGAAACACCATTACCCAACCATGCTATAAAATACAAAATTCGTAATTTAAAACTTTAACATAATTTTAGACAGCTAGGAAAACTCAGGCTATATGTTGGAAAAACTAATGAAAACACAATGAATAAAACCAGGACAGTACCTGGCACTGTACATAAAAGTGATGACAAGAGTTCACCTATAATTTCTGACAAGACCAAAATAAACTTGATAATATTATAGGAACTGACCACCCCTACCCAGAAAAGTAACCATATAAAAGCCTTTTCCGGGGCTGGGGATTTAGCTCAGAGGCACAAGCGCCTGCCTTGCAAGCACGTGGCCGTGAGTTCGATCCCTGGTACCAATAAAAACGTAAATAAATAAATAAGCCTTTTCCTTGGCATAGTCAAAATTATTACTAGGTATCTAAATTTTACTGTCACAGCCAAGGATGGTGGCACATGCATGTAATCCCAGCACTCTGAGAGGTGGAAGCAGGAGTATCTCAAGTTCAACCCAAACCTGGCAAAAGCCTGCCTCAAAAACTAAAAAAAAAAACAAACCATGCTGGGATTTAGTTGAGTGCAAAATCCTTAGATTTAATCTCTACTACCACCAAAGAAAAGAGAAAGAAGTCACAAAAACTTCAGTGATTTGACAGTTCAAGCAGAAATTACAGTATTTTCCATATCAGCATATGTGGCTGATTTAAAGATTTTTGGTAATTAAATTTTTAAAATTAAAGATTTTTGGTAATTAAACTATTAGTGAGATTTAACATTTGACATCTACACTCAGCCAAGTATAGTACTGCACACCTATAATCCCAGTGCTTGGGAGGCTGAGGCAAGAGGATCACTGTTGAGTTCGAGCCTGGGTTACAAAGCGAGTTCAAGCCAGCCTAAACTGCATAACAAAACCTTGTCACAAAAGACCAAAAAAAGAAAAGTAGGACTTACAAGGCACTCCATCCAGATCATCATCAAGATTTTTTATAGGAACTCCATCGAGATCATCAATGGGAGTAGCATCAATGGGAATTCCATCCACATCTTCCAGAGGTGCACCGTCAAGCTCTTCCTCAATGGGAGCACCATCGAGATCATCTGGTACATCCTATAGGAAATGTGTACATTTTTCTTTGCTTGCCAGAATCACACTGCTTTAAGATTACTGGCTGGATACCCACATTCCCAGGTAGAATATAAAGACATAATATGAGTATTTTAACATCCAGTTTGCCAAAGAAGCAGCCATTTTTTTTTTTAAGTTTTATTAGTACATGTCTGTCAATACATGATGTTTGCATTCATTTTAGGGAATTTATCCTCTTCCTCCTCACTCCATTTCTACAACCCCTTCCCCATTTTCATTATTATTAATATTTTTAAGCAGTCACCTTTATATTTATTTATCTAAAATTTATGAAGTACTAATTCGTGTCAGGCTGCACATAATTCAGTAATGAACAAACCCAGACTTGGCTTGGTCTGGTCACAGAGCTTATAGTAAAGGTACACCATCCTATCACAGTGTTTAATAAGCCTGACAAGACTCCTTATAAAATCTGGTGATCTTAGGTAAAGAGAACTTCAAAAGGAAGGAAGAACATGTGCAAAGGCCAATGGCATGAGAAAATATACACATTTATATAAAACTGAAAAAAAAAGACTGTGCTGAAGAAAAGAGGTCAATCACAAGGATCTTGCAGGAATAAAAGTGAGATTACAACAGATTTGAAAAACATTAAGAATTATTTAGGAGATAGGATATCAGGATGGCCAAGTGGTCTAAGGCACCAGACTGAAGAAGAATTTAGGAGGTTAAAAAAAAAAAAAAAAAGCAACAGCATAGTGATGAACAGAATCTTGCTACCTCTGTGCACTGTGCTGCAACTTTTCATGTTCTCCTTAACAAAATGAAGTCACATAGATAGATGGTCCCCAACTTATTTTGTTTTGTGGTTTTGTTTTGTTTTGAGATAGGGTCTATATGATGTCCAAGATGGCTCTAAACTCTCCAATCTCCTGCCTCAACCTCCTGAGCAGCTTGGACTACAGGTATGCACTACTATGATCTATGATGATTTTCAAAATTTACAATGAAAGCTACATACATTCAGTAGTAACTGTACTTCAAATTTTGATCTTTCCTTAGGTTAATACTATGCAACATGATACTTTCGTGTTGCTGAGCAGCAGCAGCTAGCCATAGTTCCCAGTTGATCACCTGATCATCAGTACTCTGTAGAGTACTACATTGCCAGCATTTCTTAACTATACGTATTTAATAAATTATATGAAATACTCAACACTTCAGCTGCAGACTAATTTTAAGTGTTCTGAGCACATTTAAGGCAGGAGAGCTAAGTAATGATGTTCCATTGTCAGGTGTACATAAGGACACAACACAAAATTACTACTACATATAATTTTTTTTTTTTATTAGGCATCAAACTCGTGACCTCACGCTTGCCAGGCAGGCACTTATGCCACTGAGCTAAATCCCTGGCCCCAACTACTACATGTAATTTTGACTCCTAGGCTCTAACAATTCTAACAATAAAAACCCAGTATTTTGTGGTGAACAAGGTATTTTTTGCAAAGAAGTATCACACACATACATATGTAACATATCACACCACAGTACTCTACTCTCCAAAACAAATTACAAACAAAGAGACCTACCTCTGTTTCCTTTTCTTCAATGATATTTACAAGTCCTAAGAAAATATTTTGTAGTTTGATCAGAAATGGTTCAGGATAAATTGCCCAATCTTCCCATGCTCTGAAGCATGTCATTACTCGTTGCTTAATAAATAGGAAATAAGACCATGAATTACTATTTTAGGGAAATATGTCTCAAACTTTATAAGAACAATCAACATGATATGCTAAATTTTCTTTTAACAGCCCTTTTAAAATTTAAATAACAGTGGGGTGGTTTACTAGGGATTTAACCCAGTAAGCTATAACCCCAGCCTCTTATAATATTTTCCTTTTTAAAACTTTTGAGTCAGGGCCTCTCTAAGTCCCTAAATTATCCAGGGAGGGCTTGAGCTTGCAATTCTCCTGCTGAGGGTTGCAGAGGGCTGTACCATCATACCTACCAGTCACTTTTTATTTTTTAAAAAAATTAATGTCACCTTCCAATTAAAGTGACAACAAAACCCTAAAAATAATAGGCAGAAAAAAGATCGGCAACTGTTTGCTTTATACCAAATAAGGTCAACTCATATGCTGTTTGTTAGTACTAAACATGACCTACAATCTGGAAAAACAAAGACACCACAAAATCTGAAAGTCAAAGTAGTAAATTTTTTACCTAAATCGCTATGACCCAATGAAATACTTCCTGATTCTAGCTAACACTTCTCTCTGCTTCTTCCCTAAACTTTTCCACAAGTTCTAAGTAATGACCTTTTTCTTTTTCCTTCCAAGACAGGGTCTCGCCATATAATTCAGGCTGGTGTTGACCTCATAAAGCCCAGGCAGTCCTCAAACTTGCAGCAATCCTCCTGCCTCAGCCTCCTGAGTGCTGGGAATTACAAGTGTGCAACACCACATCTGGCTATGACCAAAATTTTTAAACATGGGTTTGTCAGAATCCCCTAAATGATAGGGTCACAGGTCATCTTTCCATATTGAAAAATTTTCTTAATGAAGTCTTTTACCCAGAAAATATATATTCAGTTGTAAGTAAGTTGTTTTTTGGCTTTACTTGGCTTTTCTTAACATTGGTCTACACTACAGTTTAAGAGGTTATTAAAAATTAGAAACAACATATTCTCTAACCATAAATAAAATGTTTCATAAAATGATTTTCAGCTGTATATACCATTACAAAAAAGATGATCCTTTCAGTGTTTTAAAAGATCAATATTTAAAACATTTAAATAAATACTTAAAACTAAAACTAAGTAACACTAGTTAATATTTATTTATTTATTTATTTATTTATTTATTTATTTTTGATACCGGGGATTGAACTCACAACCTCATGCTTACCAGGAAAGCACTTGAACCGCCGAGCTAAATCCCTAGCCCTAGTTAATATTTTTAATTCTCTTATTTTCATAATAAAGGTAAGACAGCAAGAGAAATTCAAAACAGTAACTTTTAAAACATACAAGCTTTTAAGCTATGTCTTATTTGTCCAGTGTACTCATCTAGCCTTCCAATACCCTCCATTTCTACCTATTTAATAAGGCAAAAAAAGATAAAATAGTTAACATACCTTAAAATTCTCAGACTGTAAATGGCCTTGAATTGTACGATAGGTAGCATTGAGGTCTGAAAATATCTGGCATAACTTTGTTTCAAAACTGAAATTTAAATAATACATTTGTTAAAATAGCAGCTTAAACATTCCTACCCTCCTCAGCATGATAATCAATAAAAACTCCTCTTGTACTTAAAATATTTATAAATCACAAAATCCTTAAATATCAAGAACTAGGTATTTAAAGTCAAAAAAAATAATTGCTTTAACTTCAATTATTCTGAATTTTCTTTAGTGAAGCCTTTAAGATTCTTAAGTATTCAATCTCTGTTAGTCAGGAACTTCAGGTCTAGCATACTTTGAACCATCTAGTCCAACAGCTTTGCTTTATAAAACAGGAAACTCAAAAGTTAAGTGAATTGTGGGGAAAAAATAAAAAACAAAAAACTAACAATTTAGTGTAGGCCCAAATTCCAAATTTCCTTTCAGAGTCAATTCCTTTCCTTGTGCTTAATCAATAAAATAAGAAGAACTCTAACGAACCCAAGAAGTTACATATTAATTGTAACATAGAATAATTTCCTAGAAAACATAAACAGTGAAAAAAAATACACTGCTGATCAGAAGAAAGCAAAGATGCCATAGTTAATATTCTATCTTTGGTCTCTTCCTTGTATTTACCATTATTTACACGTTTCAGTTTACTGTACAGTAGCTATCTATGCTATGAAAAGTTATTTTGTAACTCCACCTATCTGTTCTATTGTCAATAATTAAGAAACTGATATAAAATGAAAACTTAGCAAAAACATTGGTAATTTAGCTTACAGTTCAAAATAAGCAAGTCTATTTTTGAAAATTCTACAAACTATGAACAAATTTAAACGATTGTTAGCAGAGAATGGTAGCCCCCCCAAAATTTTTTTTTGTTTTTTTGAGACAGGGTTTCCACTACACAGCTCCAAGTGGCCTTGAACTGGCAGCAATCCTCCTGCCTCAGCTGCAAAAGTGCTGGGATTACATGAGTGTGCCACCACCCCTGGCAAAAATGCTCTTTTCTCAACTCTTAACCCTTAAATATTCTATTTCAAGAGTATCATCCTACATCATCATACTTACAATTTTCGATAATATGAAGCATTGGCAACTTTTGCTGAAGAGTTATACAAAACATCAGAAACCAAATATAATCTGGCAATCTGTAATTCCAAAAGACAATACAAAATGGATTTAAAAACGAAAAACATTAACAATCTATATAGAAAAAATTATGTATCATCAATTCTTGAAATCAGTAGCATATGGCTAATGTTTCGCTGCAACTGAATAAACACAAGATGTCAACTATTTAATTCTCCCACTTTCCTAAGTAAATGTTTAGAAACCATTCCCATACCTTTTTAGGAAGAGGTGTCTTTAAGATGGACAATGATTCAGTAATGCAATCTACTATTTCTTCAGCAGCTTCAGCATTGTTAAGACAGAAAACCATTGCATCTCCAATATCATTTTTTCTTGGAGTCAATCCTCGCAAGATTTCTTCTAATTTGTCCCTCTGTCTGGATATAAATTATTACCTTGAGTATTTACAGATACAACTTTCAAATGTCATTATTCGATTGCTATTCTGAAGAGAACTGTCTTTCAAAAATCTTACAATTTTTTGAAGAACTTATACAGAAATAAATGCTTTTCTTGGAACTAGAAGTTTTCAGTGTTTTTTTTTTCTTTTTAGATTACAAATTACATAAATTTAAAATAATGAGCATTTTTCCAAATCTTTAAGACTGCCTCAGTACTATTCTATTACAATGAAGAAAATTTATGTTCTTTATTCTTGTTTGAAGGAAGTCTATTTAGCACTTCTTCATGGGATAAGGAAAGGCTAACATGTTCTGTAAAAGATAAGATTGTAAGTATTTTAGGCTTTGTAGGCCATATCGTCTCTAAAATACTCTACTGCTATGGCACTTACACAGGTACAGACAACATGTGAAGAAACAGGAATGGTTGTGTTCCAATTAAACCTTACTGACAAAGCCAAGAGGCAACCAGATTTAGCCTATGGGCTGAGTCTGCAGAACCTGGGCTAAAAGTAATGAATATACATCTACAGAAACAGTAACAAATACACTCCAATACTACAGCAGTCCATTAGAAAATTCTCTCACAATGCATCAGTGCAACAAGACTTATAGACTATGCAGTAAAGTACATAAATTTATATACTAAAAAATCTTTTAGCCATTTTTTCCCATGATATGTGCAGAACAATCTCTAACATGTAATGAGTAAATACATTTCTGCCTCTTTAAACCAACTGCATTTACCAGTGTTGTGAGCACTAATAACGAAATGATGCCATGACAGTCATAGCATTGCACACCACATAATGCCAACTCTATCAGTTAACATTTAACTCCACTACCTATACAATAATTTTTCCCTCTTTAAAGTGCACTCAAAGCAACAATTCTAAGGGTCCCTAAATAGTTTCTGTAAGAATTTCAACTATTCTAATGCTAGAGAAAGAAGTCAACCAGGTTTAAGAGATTAAATTTTATCAACAGAAAGTAGTAAATTAACACATATTTGCTAAGGTGCTTAAAAGTATAAAGCATATGATAAATGACATTATTTTAAATATTCAAAGGTGAAAATCCATTTTATTTTAGGGTTAATCTTTAGTAAGACTATTAATGCAACTACTAAAGCAACTTTTCTGAATGTACAACAGAAAGGAAAAATATCTTACTCTTCCTTAAGTGCTCCCTTTTTACTAGGCTCCTCTACAAAAGCTTCTGTTTCTTGCTCTTCTGACATTCCATGAAGGTATGGATTTAATGGTGGTGGCCTCCAAAAAGATCCATTTTTGAACATACGAAAATCCTCTGTCCGCCATTTAGTTGGAGAATCTCCCTAAAAAAATCCACCAAGTTATTAAAAACATGTAGTAACTCACGGTCAAAACAAATAAAGTAAATAATTCTACTTGCCTGCAGAATAGAATAAAGCTTCCACCTGTAGTAAACATGGGCTGGTGTCTGGTTTTCAAATAAGAACCTAACCAAAACAAACAAAAAAACCACTATATATCATATGCCTTAAGAAACGGCTACCGTCAACTACATTTAATAACTATTATTTGCCTATTTAATTCTAAATCAAACTGAAAGAAATTTTCATACACTGTCATCTGCTACATACCCCTTTCCCAATCCCTGTCCCTACTGCTTCAGTAGCTAACATTAACACTTAGAGAATACATTCTTGTTGAGTCTTAGGATTACTTTTACAAACATTTACAAGTCTGAAACTGTCTGGCAGCAGAGGTTTTTCTCAACATATAATTTCAAAAGCAGTCATTTTATACTACTTAAGAATGTTAGTGTCTTAAATACTGTATCAATTCAGAAGACAAAGAATTTCCTTTAAAACTCATCTGTTCAACTAAGCATATTTAAAGTATTTTCTTCCTAAAGAATGCTAAAAACAATGGTATCTAATTATCTAAATCAAAATGGGATAGGAAAACTGACCTAAGCACACTTTAATTAATAAAACAATTCCTCTTCTCTCTGCAAAAACAATCCTATAGTTTCAGAACTTTATTCTTGGAAATATTTTTAGTTATAAAAATTTAGAAGCATCTTTAAAAATCATACCTGAAGATAAAATACAGTATACACACAATGATTATTCACCCTTAAAAAAAATTCCTATGTATAGCTACAATATGGATGAAACATGAAGACTTTGGTAAGTAAAATAAGCTAGTCACAAAAGAACAAATATACAATTTTGCTACATATCTGTATGTCTATATGATACAGACATCAAGTACAACAGTGGTTGTGAGGAGCTGAGGGTAGCGAGTTACTGTTTAATAGATACAGGACTTAAGTTTTAAAAGTGAAGAAAACAGTTCTCAAGATGGAAGGTTGTAGTGGTTACACAATAAATGAACCTCTTACTGCTGTTGAACTATACAATAAAAATGATTAATGGTGAATTTTACTACAGGTATATAACCATAGTTTTTTAAAATGCACACCTGAACATAGGATTGTTGATTTCTCTGTTCATAATCATAGCTTCAAACATCGGCCCTTCACGTACAACAAACTCTATCATTCGATGTATCAGGGCGAGCAAATTCCTACAACAACAACACAGTTAAAGAAAATGGATTCAGACCTACCACTATATAAAACTACACTTGACCTAAGTTACTATAATTGTGCAGAAAAAAGATTATTCTGCTGACTAATATAGAATTTAATACCAAAAAAGTAACCTGGAACATATGTTAATACCTTCTGCATTAAGAGGGAATGGGACAGTGAGGGTAGGGAGCAGGACAGAAGGGAAGGTGAAGGGAGGGTGGGAAATAATATAGCTTCATAGTAATAAAGATTTAATTTTCTAAATGTCATTTAATTTTATTATCCAAATGCAAAACATCAAATTATGAAATCAAAACTAAATGGAAAGCTGTAAATATATAAAATCAATAACTTAGAGCTTGCATATTACAACCATCTAAAAATTTACACACTATCTCAATTTTAAACAAAAATATTCCTAATCCAAGTACTTTTGTAGTAGTATTGAAATGTCATAACCATGACTATAATTTATGAAAATACAAAATACTTAACAGATTTAAGGCCTGATTTAATTTAAAAAAAAAATCCATCCAATTCCTGTGCCTTTCTGGTACACATATACTAGATAGAGTTTTTATTAAATCTGACCTTTAATGAGGCAACATCCCTTTGGAAATATTTCAAACTAGTTTATAATTCATGACATGTATAATTCTGCCTACATGTTATGGATCAATGAAGAAATTACATTGCCAAAGCTTAAATAAATGAAATCCTACTCTTTCCAAAATGGGGAACATGGTGAGATACCCTTCTAAATTTTTCACAATTATTTTTCAGTATTTAAGACCGAAAAACAATGTCTGTAACTTTTTAGTTAGAGCTATTTTACAGGTTGAATTCACAGAAAGTTATTTTTAAAAATTTCATGCTGAAATATCAACACTCAAAACACAATTTCAGACACTGAGTATGAATGTTGTCCAGCAAAAATGACTCAGCTTGCTTACAAGCTGCTTTTGATTTCTCATTTCACCAGTCCCCCAGCATACAGAATAAGCATGTAACAATTGGGAAAAGCAAAAGGATATTGGCTCTTGGTATAAGGCACACACTAAATTATACCTTTAGCATTCCCAGCTCAAACTAAACTCATATTAACTGCTACAATGTAAATATAGATACAGAACAACTTTTTTTGGCTCTATAATGCCATGCTTCAGAATAACTAACAGTAAAATAATCTCTTCCAGTTTTCAAACAAAGCTACTTAAGCAGACACTAAAATCTCTACAAAGTAGAAAAAGCTCAATTATAAAGGAGGTAAAAAAATTATATGAAGGTTTTAAGTCTTTACAAAGGGCATGCTGTACATTTTAAACTACTCAATTTGTTAAAACAACATAATTTTAAAATTAAAATTTTTTCCTTCACAAAAGTATTAATTGCTCTGCAAATGTGCAGTATTTGATATCCATAATAGAATGTATTCTCACCATCCAGAGTTAATAACATTATTTTCAAGAAAGGGTGATAAAGTAAGAGTTACAGTTCAGTTCCAAAATTCCCACTAGTATGAGCCAAATTAAAGCTAAGGGTAATTTCTTGTATCAGAAAACTATTTACTAGGTGGACAAATGCTATACACCCAGAAACTTGTGTGAATTAAGTCAAAAGCAACTTGATTTCAGCATTAAAAGATATATGTAAAATGGTTTAGCAAGTTTAAAACCAAAGGATTCATTCTAATGGCCTGTCAAGACCTTTCAGCAAAATGTATACTCAAAATTTTGTTCAGAAATAGGCTGAGCCACATATAAAGCTACTACTGCATATGTGTGTCTTAAATGCTACAAAAACTTTCCTGTGAATGCTTTATCAGTGGAAAAAAGTAACACTATAGTTTTAAACAGGCTTGTAACTTACAAAATCTATTTTTACAAAATTAAGTTTAAAAGAAGTTTTTAAATACTTTACATGATTACTTAAAATCAAAATCTGACAATTAACTGTTACTAATTTGAATTTAAGGTTATCAAAGAATTGTAATCACACTATTACTTTAAGGACTATAATTTTCTTAGTTAAAAAATGGTGACTTTTCTATCAGAATACAACAGTGTAGTACAAAAAGATGATATATTTTAGAGTGCATTATTTTATTTTAAAATGGTAATTATCTTATTCTGGGCAACCACAACAACAAAAAAAAATTGTCTCTCAGTTATAATAAAACCACATTTATTGGAGTCGATCGTACCAATGTCTGGTCAAAAACTGTATACTTTCCCAATCCATCCCATGATGTTTTCCTGGTCCCCCGCTGCCGCAGACAGTTCAGCTGGTGTTGCTCACCAAGGCCAATGTCAAAGAGAATTTGGTATTCTTTTGTGTTCATTTATTATTCAACCAGTGTTGTGTTTCTGTGTTTGGGAAAAGGCTTAGCTTGACTGAGCAAGAGCATACCTACAGCATGAACTCTTCTGCATTAACAGTATGTTGAAAAGGAAACAAACAGAAAGAAAAATAAAAGAATTCCAAACATCTTTGCAATCATAAAAAAAATTTCTAGTCCAGTGCTCATGAAAATAGGAATTTGTTCTTAAAATCAATTAGGAAAAAAAAAAAAACTATGCCTTAAGAAAGAACTCAAACCAAGGTTGTATATTAAACATAGATAATTCAGAAACCAAGGGGATGGGAGAGAAACAGATTAGGTCAAATTACAACATTATCTAAAATTTAAGATACACTTTATTTAAAACATCTATTTTTCTATCATAAAAGCATTATTACACCAACAACTACAGATTAAAGCTATTAAATATATTCTAACTATCAAAGCTATAAAAATTTCCTATATTGACAACAATAAAAACAAAAAAGATAATGACATAAAATTGCAAAGTATACTAAAATTAGTTAAATTTCACATATCCCCCAAAAAAGTACTGGGAAGAAACCATTGCTCAGTCAAGATATTACCTTTTCCTCAACACCATTTTTCTTAAATTCAGAAGGGGATATTGTCTATATTTAGATCAGTAATAATAAAGAAAAACATGTACCTTTCTGTTGGGATAACCACTTTGACTATGGCTTGCGACAGAGTCTGTATATGAAGTCACATCAGATAATAAACATAGAATATGTGAGTATTGTTAACAAGTAACAAGCAAAAATATACATATGCATTGAAAATACTACACATCTAATCACAAGTTTTGCAGGCAATCACTGCATTTGAAGTAATTATATACTAAGCAATTACATAAATGCAAATGGATGTGTTCAGTGAACAATAAATGTTCACCAAATGCAAAGAATCAGAACATTCCTGCCAGAATGCACATCAATGCACTGAAATAGGTACTACACTGAGAATTATCAGATAAAGATTTTAATTTGTGAAATAATTAGCTGTTTGCCTCTGACCATACAGTTTGCTACTTTGTTCCCAAGCCTTTAAAACCAGCCCTGTCATTTTTAAGTGTAATTCATAATAGAACCAACAAATTCTTTAACTCAAAATTAAGTTGGTTTTATTTAATAAAGAGAATACTCACCCTTTGCTTCTACTAGATTTTTTTTTAATATCACATATGCTCTCATCCAATATTCTAAAACCTCAGACCCTGAAAACTAAAACTAAATTAGCTAGCTGCCATCCAAATAATTTAACTATTTAGGTGGTCTTTCTAACTGAAAAGTCACTAAACCAAATACAAACTACCATTTTCTCAGAACAAAGTAAATTGAGATACTGCACTTAAGCAAACCTGAATACAACACTGGACAAAAGAAAAAAAACTTAACAAGTGGTCAAAAGAGGAATGGTAGCCACAAATAAAAATGACCTAGTATTTCAATAAAGGGTTTCCATGGGCTAAGGCAGGGAACACATCTACTTATTTAAGAGTTGCCAAACAGAATTACACACACATTTTTTATAAAATTGTTGAAAAGAAAATACTACCACAGATTTAGTATTTACAAATTAGATGCGGCCCTATGTACATTTTTAAAATTACCTTCTCAAAATCCTCCTTGTTTTTAGGTGGTGGTAACATGGGAGCATTGGGGTTTTTTAACCGCTCTCTAGGCTGCGCATTAAAAGGCAGTCCAGATGGAGGTGGGGGAAGCGTATGTTCCATCATTGAAGGAGGAATGTATATTGGATGTGGAGGAATCGGTACAGCTTTACCCCAACCTAACTTCATTTCGAAAGACATAATCATTTTTCCTACAAAAAATAAAAGATCACTTTAGTAAGTCCCTAATGAAAATAACATATTTTTGGTGGTCTGAATTAAATTCATTTTTCCTTCTCCATTTTGAGTTCAATTCCTCACTAGAGTTTTTATACTCTCCTGAACCAAAAAAAGGTTTAAATTTAATAAATGGAAAATACAAATGTTCTTACCATTTAAATTTTTTAAAGCTCTTTCAGCATCTCGTCTATTCATAAAGGCCACAAAGCCACAATTTCTCTCTCTTGCTCTTTCTTCATCAGTTCTAGGCCACATAATTTTCACACTAGCCAGAGGTCCAAATCTTCCAAATTCTTGGCACAGCATTTCTTCATTCATCTGTGACATGCATATGAGTTTTTTGGTATGCAAAAAAAAAAAAAAAGACCCACTTCTTTGCAACAGAAAGCAAAGTAGTTTTTTTAAAAATGAAAAGCAATATATTATACATAATCCCAAGTACTATGAACTTTAAGTAAAATTCTGGCCCTCCTGGGGCACTCACAAGCATTTCTTTTAAGAAAAATTCTAACTTTAACACCCCACTTCCTCTGTTTTAACACTCTGATTTCTATATAAGCTGTTCCATAGAGATGGTCTGGAATTTAAGCAATATTTTCCAGCTAGCCATTGATGGCACATTTAGGGAGGAAGTATCAGTATTTGTTGATGAAGAAAGAAAAATCACCCTTCCCCTTTCTAGCACCCAATTTATAGTGTTATCAAGAGTAGAGAAAATAAAATAGTAAGTATGCAATAAGATCAAAGTGTTGGTACCTATAATTTTTCTAAAAATGATATTCTGTATAATCACTACATTCCTCATAACATAATTAATACTGAACCGGAAAAAAAATAATTAAAATATGAAAGACAGAAGCACAAATACTAGTTCACTGTTATGAGGAGAGAATAATAAAGGAACTCCAAAAGGAAGTAAGCTATGTAGCAAAGAAAGGTAAATCTCAAAAGAACATTTCCCATTACTGGTTATACCCAGACTGATAAATGATAAAATCAGCACACAGCAAAACATTTCAAATTCAGAATACAGTGCAGTTACTGGAGGAGGAGACAAGCCCTCAATAATCTGTAGCAAAACGATCTGGGCCTTACTTGTAAGTCTCAAGTTTATAATTTAAAGATTATCTAATTCCATACAAAAGCAGAAGGCATATGGGCCAATAGTTTATTAATATTACCTGTGGGTTAATGTTTCCAAGGTATAAATTAGTAGTACTTGGATCTCCTACATCATGTGAGCCAGGTGCATAATCATCAAGAACTACAGCAAGAAGGAAAAAAAAAATTATAAACTGCAAAGTACAAAGTGAAAAAGTCATTAATTGGAGAGCAAGAAACTTTTACCACCGGATGATCTATTTCTTCTTGAAGGTGCATCCACTTAAAAAGGAGAAAAGAAAATAATTCTTAGTTTTTGAAATAATTAATTATAAATATACATGCTATAATAAATATTACTTACTAGAACGACGCTGACCATCAGAATCTGACTGAGGAGGCTCAAATCGACTTAGCCTGCCTTTTGTTTTATGTCTCTCATCACGCTCTTCTTGAATCCTATTGAAAATATTTACAGTCACTAAAAATGAGCACAAATTGCTTGTTTACATTTAAAAAGAACAGAGCTCACCCAAGTACCATCTTCAAATAATTTGAAATACCAGTGAGTAATTAAATACCGATAATAACCAAAATTAGCAGCCCAGTTATGACAGAGTTTTAAACAAATTTTTATCATCCCAGCAGTACATTAAACCTGCCAAATTTGTTCTTTCACGTTAAATCCAACCACCCCTACCTTTACCTCCAGTAAGTACATGTTTAAATTTTTAAAAATTATTATATAAGGGCTGGGGATTTAGCTCAGTGGCTTAAGTGCCTGCCTGTCAAGCATGAGGTCATGAGTTCAATCCCTGGTACCAAAAAAAAAAAAAAAAAAAAATTATGGTAAAAGATACATTCCCATTAACCTCCTACACGCAAACTTCAAACATATGTACCCCATCATTCTTGTCACATTCTGAAGCAATTCTGGAAGTCCTTTTTCATGAGTACTCTTCAAGGTATGACTGGAAATACACAAATGCTATTGCTAAGTGCCATCCAATGGAAAAGCAGGCTTGTAAAAACATTATAGTGTGTCCTTGTCCACCTTATTCACCAGACCTGGCACTTCTGTAACTTCTGGCCCTCCCCCAAAGTCAAAATAACCATGAAAGGTAAACTTTTCAATCAACTCAGGACATCAAGGAAGTCACATAAAGCAACTAAAGATACTCACAAAAGAGGACTTTCCAGAACTACTTCACAAAGTGACAAGAATTTTGAAATAAGGGTATCTGAAGTGAGGGGAGGAACATTTTAAGGGAGATTAATAGCAATGTTTCTTTTACTGTAAAAATTTAATCGTTCGCCATATTATTCAATCACACCACATACTGCTTCCACTAAAGACTCCAGCAATTCAGTAAGTCATTGAATTGGATCCACATATTCCAAGCAACCTAGATGCTAAACTAAATGCTAATTCATTTTCAAACACTCTACCTAAAACAACCTCATGTAAGCTAGCTAATAATAATTTGTACATAATAGTATTCAGACATCAGCTCAATATACCTGCAACAGTTCTCCCATACTTACTGTTTTAATTCTTCTTTGAAGAGTTCCAGATTGCTTTTTTTCTTTTCTTTCTCCCCTTTCTTCAGTGGCTATAAAAGATATGACAAGTATAGTTCAAATAGAAGAATAATAAGCAGTATTTTAATTAAAGCTTAAAATTTCTATGCTTCAACTAAGGGTAAAATCAAGGAACAGAATAGTAGAAAAAATTTACAAACCATTTAGGCAATAAGAACCTTGACTCTAGAAGATGTAAAGTACTCTTAAAATTCAATGATAAAGGCCAGAGAAATAGCTCAGTGGCACAGCACCTGCCTGGCAAGTGCAAGGTCCTGAGTTCAATTCCCAGTACAAAAAAACAAAACAAAACAAAAAAACTCAGTGATAAAGATAACGCAATTAAAACAATTCAAAAATTTCAATAGATACTTCTCTAAACATTACAAATGGACAGTAAACACATGAAAAGATATAGTATCATTAGGCAAAAAAACATCAGAACTACAATGAGATACAACTTCACACTCTTAAGATGCCTGACACAATTTTAACAAGCAGTGATGAAAACCAGGAAAAATTAAAACCTTTATATATTAGTGCTGGGTAAAACAGTTTGCTAAGTTCTCAAATGTTAAACAGAGAATTATTATGTGACTCAAAAATTCCACTCATCGGTATTTCTTTTTTCTTTTGGTACTGGGGATCAAACTCACGACCTTGTGCTTACCAGGCAAGCACTTAAGCCACTGAGCTAAATCCTCAGCCCTGGTATTTCTAAGAGAATTCAAAATCTATGTTCACACAAAACCCTACGCACAAATGTTTACGGCAGCATTATTCATAAAAGCTGAAAAGTGGAAACATTCCAAACGTCCATCAAGTAATGAATGGAAGCCAACATATAGTATGGTATATCCTAAAATGGAGTATTTGACAACAAAAAGGGCTGAAATGTCCTACAACATGCTAAGTAAAAAAATCAGACATAAAGTAACACATGTTTATAATTCTATCTGTATGAAGTGCCTAGAACAGGAAAATCAAAGAGAGAGTAAATTAATTGTTGAAAAGAGCTGAGGACATTAGGGAAATGGGGCTGAAAGATAATGGGTATACAGTTTTAATATAGGTGCCAAAATGTTCTGAAATTTGAATACTGTTCTGAATGTTAGCTGTTGAACAATTGTGAATATTGCACCCAACTATACACACTAAAAGGATAAACTTTACAGTATGTGAACTGTATCTTCAAAAAGCTGTTATTTCTTATCTATCACCTCTGTAAAACCCCACCCTCTAAGAATAAAAATTTTTCTATCACTGAAAATGCTTAAGGTAGTCATTAGTTCTGATACTAATTCTCAAAAGGTTCCAAAATGTTCTGGGAAACAAACACTATACAATGCTAATAATTTAAATACCTCAGTTCAGAATTGCATAAAACATGACGCTATTACATATTTTACATTGCTACACAAAATATAGGAAACTTCTAACTTGTAATATGAGTACAATAAAAACAAACAACCAAAAAAATATTATCTACATACTCCACTCTAATTTATTATCTCTAATCTTTGTAAATTACTCAGAAAGCATCAGAACTCATATCTGTCTCCAAAAACTTAATCCTGCTTACAGTGGATGTACCAAAAGTACCATTGGGAATGTCCTCTTTGAACATAAATGATATTATTGCTTAAGTATGACTTACGGGTTTTTTGGTTTCTATCACGAGAAGAGATGGTGGTCTTTCATTGGATGACTGATTTGGAGGATTTTTTTGATCTGCAAATCTTGAAGATGGCTTATAGATTTTACCTCTTTTTTCATCTGTTTCATGTTCTTCTGAAATTCAAAATACTAAGTTGCAAAACTAACTTTACCATACTTCATTTTAACTACTTTAAAATAAGTTATTAATATGCCTTTAATATTATCTATCACTACTGATAAGAAAATAAATTCAAGTACCATCTTACCTTCAAAACTATAGCAAAACTATGAGATACATTTATAGCAAAACTATGAGATACATTAAAATTTTTGCTAAGTGTTTAGCTGTCTTCAAACTTTAAAAGTACTAATTTTTTTTAAATTACCTGATTTTACTATCTCATTAATCACTATTTGGCTGTATATTTTGCTAATTAATATAACCACTAGAGGGTGCTGACAAAAAGGAAATGTGAAATTCAAAAGCAATCAAGCTTCTTCCATAATTATTTACTTGTATTCACTCAATCAAGACTTAGGGTTTATTCAAGGACTATAATATTCACACTTACCTTTAGCTGCATTAACAACACCTCCTCGCACAAAAGTTTTCACTTTATTACCATCACTTCCTTCAAAAGCAGCAAGAAATTCCTCATAAATTTCAGCAGCTGCCTTTTCATCTTCCTAAATACATAACAAGATAATGGTATAATGTAAAAATTATTACTGTAATATAGAACTAAATTCATCAAGGACTAATGTGATGAAATCTCTTCCTTCCCAAAGTAAAGCAGGTCTAGTAATATCTAGCTAGGTATGGTAGCCCATGCCTGTAATCATAGCTGAGGCAGGAAAACTGCTGTGAATTCAAAGCCAGCCTGAGGTACACAATGAGTTTAAGTCCAGCTTCATCTACAAAGTGTCTCAAGAAAAAAAAAATTTCTAACCTTTGGTGAATAGGATATGCCAATTAACTCAGCAACTAAACAAATCCTTGTTCTTCTAACAGCAATTTGCTAAACCAGAAAAAAACCGTCAACAAGTAAATTTGTTTACAGACAATTCAAGGGCCACAATATAAGACTGCATGGAAGGATGTTAAGCTATTAATGCTTATGAAATTTCCACAGAAACTTAATTTGGTGAATATAATTTCTCTTTCAAGTCACCAAAGATGAGTATTAAAAGTTAAAAAAAGTACAGCAAGAACCATGGCATTTTCAACAGACACTCTTAAGTGTTCACAAAACATGTATTAATTAATATGTATTAACAAAGACCAATGGAACACAACAGAAAACAAAAGAAATAAATCCAACCATATGTGGAAACTCAACATTCAATAAAAGGCATATCTCAAATCTATGACAGCCAGGGATTTAGTTTAGTGGCATAAGCGCCTGTCTGACAAGCACAAGGTCTTGAGTTCTATTCCTGGTACCAAAAAACAGTAACAAAAACAAATCAGTGAGAAATACACTGACTTTTCAATAATGATGTCAAGATAACTGGCTAACTGTTCAGAAAAATGACAAAAATGAATCAATTCTTCATATAGCAGGATAAAATGCAAATAAACCAGATTTTATTTTCTTAAAAATGAAAACATGTGAGGACTTTTTTTTATAAGCTGAGTGGGAAAAACTAGACTGAAAAACCAGAAATCACAGGAAAAGACTGACAAATCTGATAATATGACAACAATTTTTACAAAAAAAGAAAATAAAAAATTAATAAATGGAGTTGGATCACTACTTGTACAGTATTACAGACTTACAGGAAAAAAAGTTGAGATATAGTTAGACAGTTTAAACAAACAAGAAAAACTGCTAACTTTACACATGATAAAAGTACAAACTTAAAACTACACCTAGAAACTACTTTTCACCTAGCACACTGGTGAAACTTCTTCAGTAACAGTCTCTACTTTCAAGACTATGGGGAAACAACCACTCGGACATTACTAGCAAGGGTCAAAATGTCCCTTTCCCTATAGAAGACAACTTGACAATATGATAAATAGAACTATATACATTTATCATTCAATCAAGCAATCTCACCCCTAGGAATATATGCGAAAGATACACTAGCAAAGAAAATGAACAAAAAATATGCAAAGTGGTACACACCTGTGATCCCAGCGCTCCAGGGGGTTGGAGCACAAGGATCACAACTTTGAGCTCAATGAGACCCTGTCTCAAAATAAAAAGTAGTTGAGTCTAAACAGTTCAATGTAAAGCCCTAGATTCAACCTCAGTAGTATCATACATACAACCATAACACTACCCATAATGGCCTAATCTGCAATGTAAAAAACCAAATTACCAAATGCCTGCAATAGGATTTTAGATGACTAAACTATTGCATAAGCTACAAAAAGAAAATAATGACTATTTCCATATCAGAAGTAATCTTTGAAATCCTTTAAATTAAAAATGCGTTGTGGGGAAAAGTATGCCATACATAGCACACTATCAATCACCTGAGGGGAATGGGTACAAATGCATGTATACCCATACTCTCTTGCATATACCAAAAAAAGCACAGAAAATAACCAAAATTGTTACCTAAAAAAGATCAATCAGGTTCAGATGGGATAGGGATAAATGTTGGACTCTTCTGAATGTACTTCATGTGATAAATTTGACTTGAAATGGGAGTTGAGAACATCAAGACGTCAAAAATCTTCAGAAAACAACGCTCTATTGCCCACATATTTATTGCTCCCTTAGACACACGTTTCATTTTCAACAATAACTCAAGATACATTTTAAGCATTACCTTTTTCTTTAATTCCTCTTGTTCTTTTTTACTTAAAGTTCGCTTAGCTGTACTCATTTTTCCAATGCTGAATGCTTTAAGTTTGTTTTCCAGAAGAGGCTATGCAAAGAAATAAAAAGTACATCTTTACTTACACATTCTTATCAGCATCTATAAACTAAATATACCTCAACTGATACCCAGGTCTTTGGAATAGCTTACTTTTTAAAAAATGCCACAATCGGCCAGGCGCGATGGTGCACACCTGTAGTCCTTGCACTTCTGAGTCAAGAGGACTGCTGTGGGATGGAGGCCAGCCTAGGCTACACCTGAATTCAAGGCCAGCCTGAACTACATAGCAAGACCCTGTCTCAAAAAAATAATAATAAAAATACAAAACTAAAAAATTTCACTGTAAAGCTGAAGTTACTCAAGCATCATATGTCTTTCTTGGGCTTGACTCTGAGGTATGTATCTATTCATTAAAAAATGTTTTGATTTACTAGCTCAAGGTCAGTAACACGCAGTAGTCTTTCTAAAGAAAGCTAAAAACAAAACAGACAGACACCAAAGCTTAGATCAAGAGAAAAAGCAACCAAGGAAGGAAAACACAGACATTTCTGGGAAAAAGTAGCAATGATAGAAAACATCCTTAATACAGAGAGGGAAGTATATTTCCATTATACAGATATCTACCATCTATAACCCCCATTTCAGGTACTGTAAATCATATCACATCCTTTTATAATTTTCAAAAATTACCCATCAATAATAGATTGTCATGAAAGTAATTTCATTTTCTCTGCTAGGAATATATCACTAACAGTATTTCAGATTTCAGTTCAAATAAAACTGTATCCGTTAATTTTGAATACATATTGAATATTCCTAATATGAAAGTCCTAAATCTGAAACTTTCTAAGCATCAACATGATGCGACAAGTAGACAATTCCACAGGAACCTGACCTCTGTGATAGGCTACAGTCAAAATGCAGGTGCATTAAAAAATACAGGATAAAGTTGCCCTTATAGTATGTGGATAAAATCTGTATTGCTCATACATGAATTCCATGTTTAGACATGGGTCCCATTCACGAGATAACTAATTATGAATGTGCTAATATTCTTAAATCAAAAATCTGAAATCCAAAATACATTTGGTTCCAGTCTAAATAAGGGATATTCTATCTACATAAGAAAATACTTAAACACTTCATTTATTTAACTTTAGAAGTAACTTCCTTCTGATATATGTACTAAATACACTGTATACCTCTCATTTTTCAGTTACTCATTTGATTCAGCACTTTAAAAGGTAGATTGGTTTATTAAGTACAGCCTAAAATATTGAAACTTAAAGGTCTCTCTCCTTCTAAAATGAAAAGTTAACAAATTACAAAATTAAACTTTATCAATTCACTGGTTACTGAATAGACTCGCCCTTAGGAAATGCAGAATGGAAGAGTATCATTCATGTGAACTATTTTGAAGTTACACTAAAGTCCTTCTGAGAAAAATAAAGCAATTTACAACCCAAAAGTTAATAATGAGTTTTAGGACTAGATTGAAAATAAAACTCTAAATAGAAAGAAAAATGTTTTACAACCATTCAATGTCTTTGGAGTCAACTTCAAAAGTTTAAATAGAAGGCAAACTTACATAAAAATTCAATAAAAAAACAATTTATGGCTTATGGAGTGTGTTTATGGAAAGGAATAACAGTTATCCATTTCAAAGTTTGCTTATACATTTTTTGCAGGAATGAAAAAATGATAGAACTGAAAACAGGATATTTAAAAATGTGTTCATATAAAATGAATCTCAAAAATATAAAAATGTAGGGGCCAGGGATTTAGCTCAGTGGCATAAGCACCTGCCTGGAAAGTGCAAGGTTGTGAATTCAATCCCCAATACCAAAAAAAATAAAAAATAAAATATATGTATGTGTGTGTGTGTATGTATGTATGTGTGTGTGTGTATGTATGTATGTATGTGTGTGTGTATATATATGTATAAAATGTATTTTGCTTAGAAATATTAAACAAGAATAAAAGATGTGTTATCAGTGGTTATTATTCACTGGTAACAACTGTTTTTGTTATATTTTCCAAATTTAGTAAAAAAAAAAAAATTAGAATAAAAAAAAAAACTAGAGCCCAAGAACACTTTGCAGATCCAGAAGTAAAGAAGCTCCTTCCCTGTGCTCTTGACTGACCAATGCACTGCACATAAGACAGTGAGGGCACCTGCTCCTGTCTGCCTCCCCGGGTAAGTTCAGTTGCCGTCTCAAAGTTGCAACTGCTTTAATCATCTGTGTATGTCCGGGGATTAGTATTGAGCATTTGGTTCAATGAGTAAGAAAGGAAACATAAATCTAACCATAACTACTTTATATATAAAATACTCCTTTGCAAAAAATTGAATGAGTAAATAAATAGCCTCTTTGTTTTTAAGTAAAATTAATGACAGATCATTAGCACTCCTTTCTTATCTTTACCAATACTCACTCTGGAAAGATTCTGATGAGGAGAATCACAAAGGTTTTCACGGGCACTTTCATTTCTATAATTATGTTTTCTTGGGCTCTTTGGTCGTGTCCGACTTGGCATATCACTATCAGAAGGTCCAGATGCATCCATCTTCAATGAAGTTTAAAACAAAAACTTTTAAAATGTCACACATATCGTACTGAAAACTAGGAATAACCTAAGTATTTAAATACTGACAAATTTCACTGTTGCCCTTAAAAAACATATTCCTTAATATGCCCACTGATTTCATTACCAATGTTCTTATGAACAAGGAAAGTCTGTAATAATTTTAAGTAGTACTTGATTGCTCCAAGATGATTTTGGTAGTTTTGTTGAAGTAACAAGTTCTTTCCTTCATTTTCAAAAAAAGTAAAAAACATCTAAGTCTAATTAGTTATAGTTTGTGTGCCAGTTATTCCTTAAGTAAAAATGGTATTCCAAGAAAAAAAACAGCTAGTTTTGTTTAAACAATCACACTTTTTTAAGCACCACGTACCTTCTATGTATTGCTTGTTTCATCAAAAAGAGTATTAAAAACATACACACCTAATTCTTACTGCTTCACCTAAAATATTCTTCAGTGAAACTTTTTTTGTTTTATAGTACCCACTGGGAAAGAATACAATCACTACATTTTGGTGTCACTGCCTTAATTCACCCAAAAGTGCCGATGGTTACTCATGGATTGTTTTGAGTACAAATGTCTTCACAGTGAGACAAAAAAGTCCCTCAGTATTGTAATAAAAGTTTTGAACTCAGAGAGTCCCTGAAAGATTCACAATAAATCATAGTAGTCTATTGACCACACTTTGAACACTGCTACAATAACATGTAGAGGAGTATTTAGTGCAGTATTAAAAATATCTAAAAGCAGTTAGTTGTGGTAGTGTTCACTTATAATCCCAGCACTCAAGAGAGTGAGGTAAGATGATCACCAGTTCAAGGCCATCCTGGGTTACATAGTGAGTTCAAGGTCAATTTAAACTACATACTGACAACCTGTCTCAACAAAACAAAATCAAAATATCAAAAGCTTTGATCAAAAAAGTACACACAGCCCTCCTACAGAAACAAAGCTTAATAAATAACTGTACTTCACTGTGAAACATGATGATGCCATTAGGAAAATAGATTAGAGCTAAACCAAATGACTTGAGAAGACCTCAGTGTTACATTCAGTGAGAAAAGTATGTACAATGCAATTCTATGGTCAACATGTAAGTATACACATTTATATGTGTACAGAGTTTTTCAGCACAATGAAAAGGAAACATATATTAGGTTTCTAGTATGGTACAGCAGGACTAACTTATGCAAATACAGCACAAAAAAGGAGTGTAAAGAAAAAATTTACACATGGCATTAACTGTATTTATGTATTACATAAAAGCATAGGCATAGGGATATATACAAAGAAAATTAAATTTTTATTAAAAATGAAGGTTGTCTTTTATACTTACATGTGCATCTGAAGATCCAGATGAATGAACATCTGATGATCTGGTCTGCAAGTATTAAAAATAATAAAACTCAAAATTTAAAGGATTAGGGAATTGTCTTATTTAACTAAAAATGTTTCTCCTATTATATAAATCTTAATCTTCCAACTTTTAGAAATTTCTTCCTAGCTAATTTAACTAAGTAAGTGCAATTTCTGACTTAGAAAGTCTGTGATCCAATGCAAATCTACTAGTCAATGTACTTTCCAAAAAACAATATAAATGCTAATGAAATATATCTCAGACATAGTTACCTTCTTAAGAATAGACTGGGAAACAAAATCACTATTTTTACACAGAATTTATATACAAAAGCTTTTTCCAAGTCAAAAGACTATTTACTGTCAGAACACTGCCAGAGCAGCAACTTCTTGATACAAAGCAAAGAACATCCCTTCCTTTCTTTAACCACTCAAACCCACATGAGCCCCAGGGTTTGGGGCTGGAGCTCACACTGGAAGAGTATAGCACGTCCCAGCTTCTGGGATCAATCCTATCCACTAGAGGAAAAACGTGTATTCTAACAGCAAGAAAACATACATATCATACCTAGTAAAATATACATTATACTGCAAATTTAGTAAAAGAAAAGGAAAAATTATAAAAATCCTCAAATAAGCCACTATGTGACACATGTTGTAAGAGAGCTACTTCTAACTTAGAATAATCTTACAAACTACATGTAGCATAAAATAATCTGGTTTTTTCCTATACCTAGGGACAAAGAAGCCAAGCTACAAGATTATTAACTAAATAATGTACTATATCTTTCTGAAAACTCTAGAAACCTAGAATTTGTCACTGAGCTGTTTTTATTTTTGAAGGCACTGTTGTAATTTAAGTGTTAAAAGTGAAATCAAAAATCTTGAGATCACAAATATCTCTCAAAACTCCTACCTCGAGAAAAATCTAAATTTGCATGTTTTAGAGAAAAACAAATACAGAAAGATCCATGAGTCCATATAGTACTGTTTTATTTATCTTGTCCCAACACAACACAACACTAAAAATAGCTCATCATATTTTCAGACCAACTTCTCTAAACTCCATTATACTAAGCTCTGGACAAAAACTAGCCCCTTCTTTCATCCTACCCTTTTTTCCTACTGTTTTACTGTGGCTCATTACTCATTTTCTTTATCCACCCATTCTTTCTTTTTGTTTTGTTTTGGAGACAGGCTCTCACTATGTAGTCCAGTCTAGTCTTGGATTCACTACGTAGCCAGCCTCGAATTCATGGCAATTTTTCGCCTCAGCCTCCTGAGTGCTGGGATCACAGGCTTGTGCTACTACTATATGCAGCCTTTGTTTTTTTGAGACATGATTTTGTCCCAGTCATTCTTTCTTATTAAGGGAAATGCTTTTATATTTAAATTTAATTCTGTGAAACACACTTTGAAACACAACTTGAAATGCATATACTTGCAGACACCTAGAAATTAGAAAATTTAAAATAATGTCTACTTTTACAAATGAAAAATTCAACTAAGAGGCAGGATGAACTTAAAAACTAAATAAATAAATTGCTTCCCAAAATACCCATTGTTTTCTTGATGTTAATAACAACATCAAGAAAACATGGTAAAACACCTAGAAACTAATTTAAGAAATACAATAATTTGTGAAGAAAACACAAACTTTATGTATGGTAAGACTGAGACCAGACATTTACCACTGATACACAGCATTCAGAATGAAACTTGTTTAGATTTAAGATTAACAGAAAGATACAAACAATAGTTAACAAGATTTTTTAAAGAATGACTGACTTCAAAAGTGGTTGAAGTAAGCAGTAAATCTAACACCACAGAGATTCCACCTCCCTTTCCCATAACCTGGAAATGAAATTATTTGTCTTGAGTTGTTTTTCTTAACTGAAAAACACAAACTAATGAGATCTGACGTTCAAAGCACAATTCTTCAGTCAAATGAAACAAAATGCCCTCACTAACATATTTTGAAATTTTGGTTTTTTTCTTCTTTCTTTTTCTTTTTCTACTTGAAATAAAATGGATTTGGAAAAAAGAAAAATGAAGAGATAGAAATGAAGCAACAAAAAAAAGAGGTAGGTGCAGAGTAAGGGAAGTCTAAGGTTAAAAAGCTACAGACACAAGAGGTTACCTCAGGGCAGAGAAAGCAGATAGTACAGGTGCAAGGAAAGACAGCAAGAAAAATAGGCTTCTAATAGGATAAAAGTAAAAACAAGTACACTAGACTTTATGGCTTTTATCCTCCTGGGTGAGAATTAAAACTAGTACTTTTTTTTCTTACTATTCCTACTTAACTCCAAATAAAAACCCCACACTTGAGTTTTCTAATTAGCAAGATATCTATAGCAACATTTTTCCACCACCACTATAATGCCTAGTCATTCCTAAATACATTCTTTCTCTTTTCACCCTTTAATTAATTTTCATTTCCACAAGAATTTCTCCCATAGGAAACATATTAACACCTTTAATGTTTCAGATGACTTCCAATTCTTGACCAACTTGGTCATCTCTTGAGTCTCAACTCATTCTCAATCTCCTGGGCATCTTAACTTGAAAGTCTGTATGTAAAGCTCCTTATCTAAAATTCTTTCCAAACTAGTTTCTTCTCTTACTCTTCTTTATTTCTGACACTGGGTAATTAACTCTCAATCACTTACCATCTAGAAATATCAATATTAAAGAGTGCTCTGGAATCACCAGCTCTGTAACTGGGAAGCCTAATTTTTTGATATGTAAAAGGTAACAGCACCTGTCTGGGGATTGTACTGACAGGAAAAAAAAAAGAAAAGGTGAAACACTTAAAAACTACATAACTTAGTAATTGCTCAATGCATGTTAGCTAGCAGCAACATTGCAACAGGGTCATCCTGGACTCCTTCCTTATTCCCAATAAGGAGCTAGCCAAATTCATTTAATCTTTTAACATAAGCTCTTCTATAGATACCCTTCTTATCCCTTCTAAAGACACCACTGTGGTTCAGATATTTTTATTTAAGCACTTATTGGTCACCTTTTATTAGTCCAGTGTTGTACTTTACTTAGAGATATAAAGTAAAACAAGATGTAGTTCCTTTCCCTAGGAACTAAAAAAAAAAAAAGAAAGACATAAAATTGTGTAATAGTTATGCCACAGGAATACAGAGGGCCAGCATATCTTAATACAGCAGAAGAAAGTTGTTAGGGAAAACTTCCCAAGAGAGGATGAGGTGAGATCTTTGAAGTAACCTTTAGTATGCGCCAGCAATAACCTCCTAACTGGTGGTCCTAACCATCAAATTTATTTACACTAGCCCCCTGGAAAAGCACTTCTAAAGGGCTTTTCTGCCTTAAATTACTCATGGCTCTCAAATTTCATTTCTTGGCATCCCAACTTTTCAGTCTTTGCTTCTTTTACTCCCCATACAAGTGCCCTCTGCACTGGCTAAATGGGATCATTTATCAATCCATTTTTCAGCAAATTCTTTTTTATATTCCCATCTATACCTTTCAAAACTCTGTTCACACTCAAAGAAGTCAATCAATCATATTTCTCTATGCTCTGAAAGCCTCCTCCTGACCAATCTTAATTCAAACAGGTGTCACTTCCTCAGGTACTTCTGACAGCTCTGTCTTGTGCTACGATGTGTACTGACTTTCTTCAAGATAGCATGCTCTCTCAAACTGGGTATGCTCTTATTTAAAGTTTCTATCTCAACGTTAAGCACAAAAATCTATTAAATAACAGAGTCAAAATATACTTGCTATCTTAACCTATACAAACAAGTACCTACTAAACAAAATTATGCTCTACGTTGTCAACACACTATGCTTTCCATATATTAACAAGCAGCAGCCAATAGCTTAATACCACTACCCAAGCCAAACAAAAATTTCCACATCAAAAAAATTTTACAAAAGCATTAAGACACACACTATATTATAATACAAATAACAAACCTAACCTGAAGAAGAAATTAGTTTTTTTTTTTTTAAAAAAATTAGCTATCTCACACCCTCCTGTGAGCCAGCAGCAGTATAGGTCACAAAGAGAACAAGCCAACCTACAACCTCCTGTGAGCCAGCCAGCACACAGGCCAGCAGACAAGAAGAACAGCCCCCACCACTCCACCCCTGGCCCCAAGCAACCAGCTGATTCAGAGGAACACAGGCTGAGATGATAGCAACTGAAGTAAAAAAAAACAACTTAATGTTTGCATTGTTTGATTGAAGGTGGTCTGAGCACCTATTTAGTTGCAATATAGCAACTATGAGGGATTTTCTTCTGTCTTGTTATTGAAATCCAATATTGTTATCACTGTTTTGTTTTGCTGTATTTTACTGTTTTGTTTTATTTCTTTTAAAATAAAAACATAAATAAATGAAAAATAAAAAATAAAATGAAGGGAAGAAAGGTAGAAGAGAGCAATGGGGAATGGGGAAAAAGAACAGTTAGGATATATTATGTACAGATACAAATTCCCTATCATAAGTATGATCATTCTGTATATCTAAAGTGTAGTAATAAAATTAATAAAAATTGCATAAAACAAAACAGACTAGAAAGGTTAGTTCTTAAGAAGAGTCTCAGGAAAGCAGTCAGGCTGGGGTTGGAGAATGCACTCTGTATTTCTTGGAGAACCTAAACACTTACACAGTATTTTAGAAATGACTTATTGGTGTTTTCTGGAGCCTTGGAACTTTCCTATAAATCACAAAATATAAATCTTCTGCTATATGAAAAAAATAGTTCCTCAAGGAACAGACATCTAACACTACCAACAGTCTCAAGTGTACCGGCAAATATAGCTTGCTTTTTAAAGAAGCTATTTCAGGGCTAACGGTATAACTCAGTGAGCACATGTTTATCACATGCAAGGCCCTGGGTTTTAATCTCCAGCACCAAAAAAAGAAAGTTATTTTAACAAAATAGCAAATAAATGACTGATGTGCAAATGCTAAAATACTATGAGGCAAATAACTATAATATTAGTATCTTGCTTTAAAATTATGTAACAAGTTTTTATTTTAAAAATGACGCTCTTTGTAAAAAAGGAGTTAAAGAGGCAGCAGTTTTCAACACGTATACCTAATGATCTGTCATTTGCCACTAAGGTAAATGTCTATCTTTCTTATTTCTCAAGGAAAATAAATTTCAGGAAGAAAAACCCAAATAAAAGCTAGGCTTTTAAAAAAACAATCACTTTTGGTACAGTAAGACAGAGATTTTTAAACCATAACATTCATATACCAGCACTAGTGCTGCAGAATTAAGTTTCTAAAAAGTAGCAATAAAGAAAAAGGAAGTTCATACTTCCACCTTTCACCTCAAAATACAACTACCTTAAACCAAAAATCTAAATACCCTGTTTTTTAAGTGAAAATTACAACTATACCATAACAGACATTCAGTATAAAATGCAAGCTATGAACAGCCTAATTTTTAAGGTCTGTATTTTGTTCAAGAGTTTTTCATATTTAAATCTTCAGATACCACGAAAATATATACTGGAAGTAATAAATAGTTAAAGACTAAAAGCCTTAAACAGAGCCTCATTTACCTAATTTTTTTAAAGTGATACTTTTTGATATTAAGAAAGATAGTTCCCAAAGCAATTCAGCACTGGATGCCCAAGGAACCCAGTATCTCCTGTTTGATCCATTAACCTAACTCAATTTTTGACAGCATGGCAAAAAACAGGCACTGTCACAAAGTAAAATAGCAGGACACACAATTCCATTCTATTAGCAATAACACCCACCCAGAAGAAAGAGAAGGAAAGAAAGTATCAGATTCTCATAATATACTCATTTAGATGAGCAGGCAAACAAAACAACTCCTAAAGTCAAAATAACAAGCTGGTTTTTATAAACTAAATTTTAAAGTTTATAAACTAACAATTATAGGCTCTAACTCCTACATTCCCCCCTAAATCAAAGCTATAATATGGCACAAAAATCTCTCCCCTACAGAGGCAATATTCTAAGTATAAACATCAATAGATACAAAGGAAAACTTTACTTCTATAATATTTACTGAATGTCTGTATCTGCCAGGCTTTAAAATGAAAAGTTCAGTAAAATTACACATAAAATGGCATGAGGGTGTCTTCGTGTGTCTTAACATTATATATATATATATATATATATATATATATGTAAGTCATGTGACCATATATAAATAAAATGCAATTTTAAAGCTGGAAGGAAATGTATAGGTTACCTAACTTAAGTCTCTTATTTGATAGACAGTAACAATTTTGCCATTATTGTTAAAAATCATGTATACTGAACATTTTTAAATTAATATTTTCTTCAACATCTAGAAGTGATTAAAAAGCATTCCAATCTGTATCAATAAAAATTTAACGACCAAAGATGCAGTATGAAAAAGTATCTGTTCACTCTATCTGTATTGGGTAATTTAAGCCATTTAACTGCTCTTTCCAGAAGGAAATCAAAATAAAAGAAATCAAAGCTAGAAACTCCCCATATGGTAGTGCTAGCCACAATGATCTTATACTTTCTCTAATATATTTTGACCTTTTTTAGAAATAAAAAGCAGTAATTTAGTCAGTCACCTTGAGAGCTGATGACTTAAGATTCCAAATTTCAGGATTAAAAGTTATCTGGACGTTTTGAAAATCAAATACTTTTATTTCCTTGAGGAACAAAAAAGGAGAGGGGAAGCTTCGGTATATTATAGGCATTAACACCATCTTTTATCAACTTGGAGGAAAGAATATTATATCTATAGTATAATAAGAAAAGTGAGACTCAAGAGTTCAGGCAATCTGCCTTAGTATTAATTATAAAGTCAAGAAATAAATTTAAATCTCGTGTTCATTATAGAAATCCACAACCTTCCCACTACATTAGTCTCCTTATTAGTAAAGAAATCATTATCAAAATCTACACATTTCCACTACATTACAGTTTCCATGTTAACTGAGAAACAGAGATTCAGTACTTTTGAATCCAGATATATTCTGTTAAACATATCAACAGGTGATAATGGAAAGCGACATAAACTGAAAGATTTACTAACAGAAAATCCAGTAAGTTCTTTATAGGGAACACCCAAACATTCACAACTAAGAGAAGTACTATTTTAGAAAGAAGCCTGAACATACAAAGCCTCATATAAGGGAATTTAACACACTAAGAAACAAAAAACGTGAATTATTATGGATGTAGCTAGCATTAGTAACGCTATATGAAGCTGTTTTGTGTGTGTATGTGCGTGTGCGTGTGCGTGTGTGTGTGTAAATGAGAAGAGCAGGAAGGGTGAGATACCCGCCTATTAGCTCCCACGCCAAAGAAGAGGAGAAACGTACTTGGAAGGAAGGTACCTTATAGGGAGTAAAGGTTTGATATAAAGCACCCAAACTAGCCCCTTATCAGAGTTTAACTTAAGGATGTCTGGTAAAGAGGCTATTACTAACTATAAACTAAGTATCTGGTGTACATCATTCACCAAATAGCACAGAGTCAGCTTTATAGGAAACTGACAAAGCCAAGTACAAAATGAGTTACTGCATTTCTCAGAACAAATAGCAAATACAAGGTTCTCCTCTTTTACTTAATTTGCTTATAAATGATTTATAAGCATACACTTTTTATATCCCTATAACCTTTAACTGTTACACATCTTTGTGTATCAGCAGCAAACAAAGAATTACACGACCCATGACCCGCCCAAGATGGCACTAACCACAATTTTACTAAGGCTAAACTTCCACAGTTCACTGGTTTCATAAGACGTGCACTTAACTCCCTGTAAATTCAATTGCAATATACTAATCTTAGGCACCTTGCAGGTCTACAGATGTTCTTTCTGTGCAGAGGCCCTGATCTGCGGCCCTCAAAAAAAGTATTTATTTTTCATAGCCCGACGTGGCGCCAGAACTCGGGAGGCTGAAGCAGGAGAATCGCAGAGTTCGTGGCTAGCCTAGGCTACAAAGTGAGTTCAAAGCCCGCCTGAACTACATAGTGAGACCCTGTCTCAAAAAACTGAAGAAAAAAAAAAAGTACTCGTTCTTCACGCGCTGGAGTAAGGTAATGCCACGTGCAGAGTGTAACATTAACCTTGGCGACGCAGCAGTGCAGAGCTGAGCGGCTCCCGCCTCTGCACTTCCCAACCCGAGTCCTTCCACTATTAAGTCTTTCCACCACAAACGTGAGACCCGAAGGGTTATTGGGACCATGGAGGGCAGACGCTAGTGAAAACCAAAACTAAAGAACCGAGAAAAAAGAAACAGCCACTGAAGCACGGGGAAGATTCCCGCCTCTCACGGGCGCTATCCGGCGGCCTCAAGGCTCAGCACGCAGTGACACAAGGGCTCGTTTTCATGGCTTCCCACCTCAGGGTGAAGTTCTGATTTCACCCCAAAGCCAAGCAAGGACCAAACTACTCACGCCGCCACCCTGCGGGCACACCAATCTCAAGACGAGTCAAGGCTGGGACTAAGGAGACACCAGGCCTCTCAACCTGCGCACCACGGTGCGGCGGGGCCCAGGCCTACTGTTGCGACCAGACCTCGGATCCCCATCCCAACCACCTCTTGTAGGTCAGTTGCGTCTGGAGGCCTCTGATGACAGTGACGGGCCCACTGACTTAAGAAGACCTCTGAGAAATTACCTTCGAACTGGCCTTCTGAGATCCGCCTGGCGTTTTGTCCGCCATCTTGAGCTTCGCCCCTCCTTCGGCGGCGGCAGCAGCACGGGCGAGTCGAGCACCGAACATTGGATCTCAGCGAAGCCCGCCAGTGGCCTATAAGGTTGAAAATCGACTACCGAGATGATGGATTCAGGCCGAGCTGCGCCACGTGACTTCCGGTGTCAGTAACTTTCCTGGCCCTTCCCACTCCCTTGATTACTATACTGATTTTCCTGGGAGTGTTGTTCCCGGTGTCGTATTTACATAATATTTTTTTTTCCCTTTTGGGGCTGAGTGATATTTCACCTTTTTCTTAGAGCCAACCCTTGAAGATGAGAGCCACTTATAATTCTTGGGCGGAAAGGGAAGGGGTTGTTTTGTTTTGTTTTATTTTGTTTTTTAACGAAAAGCACTGACCGCTTCAGCTCGGAAAATAGGATTGGAGCTAACGGGGACTCGGGCGCTGGATCCGCACAGACACTGTTACGCACCTCGAGAGCTCACACACCGGCGGGGAGAACAGATTTGTAATCTGCTCATGTTAAAATGGTGACTGCTGAGTTACAGCTGTGCCTAGCGACTCAAAGAGCGTTTCACGCAATTACAGTGATCCAATTAGAGACCTAGGGCGACTGCAGATGGTTACATGTAGAGACAGTGAAGCGGGGAGAGGATCGTAATCTAACAAGCTGTGTTATTTTTAAAGTTAATTTTATTTTTAATGACCACAGGCATTCAGAGTTGTCCAGGCTGGGCTCAAAAGTGGGATCCTCCTGCTTCATCTTTTCCAGTAGCTGAAATTACAGGCCTGGCTACCACCCTTGGCCTACTGGTTTCATTTTTAGTCATATAAACTTTTTTTGAACTTAGTACTTTAAAAAAAATTCTTAATACAGATTTAGAGCTGCATTCAGAGGAAAGCTTCCTTGAGGTGGCTATATGGATCCAAACCAGGCAAAGAAAATGAAAAGGGCTTTCCAGAACGAACAAATCATTGAAGTAGAATTTACCTGGATGAAGCATATATCAGTAGACCTGTTACACAGGTCACGTAAGCACTCTGGTTTTGTTAGGCCAAGTATGGGGAGGGACCTGGCTGGAAATGTAGATGACAGCAAATTCACACACAGCCCTGAGGTAACCAGTGTGTTCATGAGTTAGAATTCTAGAGTGAGGATGAAGAGTGGCCTTCAACAATGTTAAGTGGGGCTGTGAGGTGGTCAGATTTTTAGAGTACTGCCTTTGCTGGACTTGGTGTCCTCCATCTGTAATCCCATCACTTCGGAGGCTGACGAAAGAGAATAGCCGTGAGTTCAAGACTAGTGTGAGCTACATAGTGAATTCGAGACCAACATGATCTACACAGCAAAACTGCCTAAAATAAAATACTGTCCTGAGTGAGGGGATAACTTCATGATCTTCTGTCCTTTATTTATTCAAAATACTTTTGAGCTGCATTTTGTGAGTAAAAGCCTGCTAAAAGCATCGTAGTACTTAGATAAATATAAAACACTGTCTATATGTGATTTAAAACGAACAAGGGAGGCAAAGAAATAGGAAACTAACACTATGCATAATTAAATTGGTGCTGCAACTAGTAAGTGAGAGAAGCTTGAAAAACTACTGCGATGAGTAGAGGCGTGAAGAAACAAGGGTGACCACAGAAAATGCGTTTGTGCCAGCTCTGAAGGATTTTTGTCTTTTTGATGGAAGTTGGGGTGAAGGACTTGCTCAGAACACCTTCTGACACATGACCAGCCCCCAAGAAAGGTCAAGAGCCTAAGTAGGTGACAAGCAATGAGGAATCAGCAAGCCAATCCTATTCTATGAAGCTACGGGGGGGGGGGGGACACTAGAAACAAGCAAAGGAGGAAAGATCAGCAAGTGACAGTGGCTCTCCATGAACTTAAAATAGAACGATGCTTTTTAATCCTCCAACCTTATTTACAATCTCAGATTCTATCACATTTTTTCAAGTCCCCACCTCTTTACTGCAGTTGCCATTTAATTCAGGAAGACACAGACCTTCCTCCCCCACCAGCCTAAATTAGAGATCCCACTTCTATTTCTATAAGAACCTATGCTTTTCTATTCAAGGAGCTTATCACAGTAGATCTTCATTGTTTGTTTTTCTAGAATTAGAAAGTGAACTCATAAACTGTGCAAGGGAAAGAGAAAGGGACTGAGTGGGCCTAATGGTGTCCTGGCAATTACACAGACTGACTTTGTCCCTATGAGGTGACTATATACAGCTTTTCAGTCAAGTCCCCAAAGTTCTACTTTTAAAAATGATTTTTACTAAATATTTACCTCTAATGAATGAAAAATAAATAGTCATATTTACACAATAAAGCCCAAGTCAAAGCAGACAGATGTGACCTGACAACTATATAGGCCTTTGTTAAGGCCTAATTAAGTACTCTTTAAAAAAATCAAAACCATGATTGTAAGAAGAGTTCTTTACACATTAAAGTTGTGAAATCTTGGCCCTATTGCTCAAACTTCAAATTAAGAGAGGTGACAGCATGCCAAGAGCCCCAATAGAATTTTACAGATTTGAGATTTTAATTAGATTTGCATTTACTATTACCAAAGGACTACACATGAGTAGTAATAATCACAATTTATAGCACCCCTCCACAAGAAAACCATGCAATTTTTCTCTTCCTGATGCATAGAGTCTCCTCTATTCTGCCATTTGTTTTCAAGCGTTCCTGTGTTGACCAGGTTCAGCAGGTAACACAAAGTAGTACAAAATACAAGCATAGAGGTGTTTTGCTTGGATCAGAGAGATTTTTGTCTTTGAAATATGAGCTAGCATTTAAAATTGGGAGATTCTGAATAAAATTTAGCTTTTATTTCTTCCAGTGCCAGAGATGGAATCCAAGCCCAAGACCTTTTATTGAAACAGTCTTACAAACTCACTAAGTCTCTAAATTGCCTGGACTAAGCTCAGATTTGAAATCCTCCTGCATCAGCCTTCCAGAATGTTGGGGTTGAAGATATGAGCCACTAAAAATTCAGCTTTTCTTGAAAACATAAAGTCTGGCAAACTGGATGACTCTCCAGTTAGGGGAGCTGCAGGAACCAGTGGGGAACAAGGCTATACACCCCAGCTCGTCAGGCCTGCACCTGATAACAGACAGATTCCCTATACCTGATTTCCTTGTGGACATTTTAATTTTCTACTTCTGACATAAAGGCATAGATCTCATCCAGGGGTAATGATAGGAGCATTAACGGCCAGTCTTCCAGGCACCAGGAACCAATTTATCAACGAGGGAACAGAAGGCTCAGTGTCTAGAATCCACACTAATTTTAGAGGCTCCCCAAAATTTCTGCGTCTCTTATAAGATGGGAGGATGGTAGTATGGAGAGAGCTTTTAACAATACAAATGTCTGGAGACACTGCACACTAAGAGATGAAGACCTTAAAAATGATTGCTGAAAGCCAGAACCTGTGTTAGATAAAGGACTGCTCTCAGCTGACACTGCTTTCATTCCAGAGACTTTTTAAACAGCTTCCCCCTGCTCTCTAGTCTTCCAGATATAGGATGCTGAACACACAATCCCATCCATCTGCTCATTTGGCATTTACTGCATTTCTAGCGTGTGAAAGTCTGAAGAAAGAAAATGAAGAGATAACTAAGATCACATGTAGACTTTTAAAAGAGAGGTTTCAATGGAGGAGCAGCATCCAAGGAATGTGTGGTCTGTATGGTTTTCCATCTTCCCATGAATGTAATTCCCACCTCACACCCACCCCAAGTGCCTGCCCTGCAAGTTAAGATTTCAGTGGCAACAGCAGCTTTTCTCCCTTGTCTCCACCCCCTCTAAAAACATTATCTTACTTATTGATTATAGAATTCATTTGACAACAGTAGGCAGCCGTGGCTTTTTTACTTTTCTTTCAATATAAGGGATCCAATCCAGGCTGCTCTACCACTGAACTACATCCTTAGCCCTTTGCATTTATTTTCAGACCAGGCCCAGGATAACCTAAACTTTATAATTTTTCTGCCTCAGCCTCCTGAATAGCTGGGGTTACAAGTGTGTGTCACTGCACTCAGATGGCAGGGGCATTTTTTTTAAACCAAAAATACGTGGCAGTAAATGATACGTAAAAATCATGACAAAAAGCTTATAACCCAAGAATGGGTTGGTGACATGGTAAAGACAAAGTAACTCTTAACTATTGTCTTGACAAAAATAGCTTTGCTTGTGAAGCCATTATTGTATCAAGAGTAATAAAAATTAGGATGGTCCAAATTGAATACTGAGGAAATCGGATGTGTGTGTATGTGAGTGAGAGAGACAGAGGGAGACAGAGACAGAGAGACAGAGAGAGAGAAAAGAGGACTCGGGATGCCCATCATGTAAACCGACAGATACCAGTGCATGGGGAACCCTTTTTTGCCAGTGGCTTGCTGTCCGAAGTTGGGCATGACTTGGACCACCACAAATAAAACCTCATTTAACCTATGCTCTCCACCCAGTGAAGGTCCCATAAGGCTGAAACTCATAAAACCAAATAATATAAAAGATGTGGCAACACATGACTATAATCAACACTTAGGAGGTCAAGGCAGGAGGCTTTCCTCAAATTCAAGGCCAGCCTAGGCTATATATTCAGTTCAAAGACTGGCCACAAGACAAAGTGAGACCCAATCTCCAAAAAAGGGGAGTGGGGAGTTGATGGAGACTGAAGTTAGAGAAAAATGAAAACAAGACTATTTCTCTTATCAATTATACCTGGTTATTAACAACAGGCATAACTACCATGGTATTAATTATGTAAGGCTTTATTTTGATCCTGCTAACATAGTAAGTCTTTCTATTAAAGAACATGGTCTACCTTTTTTCTTTTGCTTCACATTTACTTTGCATATTTCCCCTTAATTTTTAGGCATTTTATCTTTTCTGTTGGTGCTATAAATAGAATAAGGTATTTCTCTCATTGTATATGTCCCAAGTAATTGTTTGTTATTGTTATATATTAATGTGTAATATGTTTTCAAATACTTTTATTATTTACAGTTTTCCAGTTCATTCCCTTAACTTTCAGTTATATAACAGTATTACTTGCAAATAGTTATGAGCTTATTTCCTCCTGCTGCTTTTAAGTCTCTTACCTTCCTTGGGTATTGCTAAGAAAGAGTACTAATGGATAGCCTTATCTCACTCCTGACTTTAATGAGAATGCTTCTAGTGTCCTCTTGATGAGAATAACTTCTGGGTTGTACATTGAATTATATGTTAAGTTTTTTGGAAACAGTAGAACTGAAGATTCAGAATTTAAAATGCGCATAAAAAAACTCAGGGGCTGGGAGGATACACCAAACAAGGACAGTAGTTAGACAACTCTGTTGAGAAATACTGGCTTGTGTCATCACACATCAAGACACTGCCATGACTTGAGCCCAAACAGAAGCAAAATAGAGTGAGATGATATCTCAATGTTGTTTTGATTTGCATTTCTCACATGACCAGTGATGGTAAACATTTCCTCATGTATTTATTTGCCATTTGTATATCTTCATCTGAGAAATGCATATTCAACTCAGATGCCCATTTTTGGCATGCATCTTTGAATTTGGGGGGCTTGATGTTCTGGCTATAAGTCCTTTGTCTGAGGGACTGCTGGCTAAAATTCTTTCCCATTCTGTGGGTTTTCTTTTCACTTTGTTGGTGATTTCTCTTGAAGTGCAAAAACTTTTTAATAATATGAGATTCTAGTTGTTGATTCTTTGAAGTACTTTGGTGCAGTTTGTCTCACTCCAGAAAGAATGGCTGCCATCAAGAAATCAACTCATAACAAATGTTGGCAGGGTTGTGGGAGTGTAGACTGATGCAGCCACTGGGGAAATCAGTATGGAGACTCCTCAAAAAACTAAGATTAGAAGTTCCATTCAACCCAGCTACTCCCCTCCTGGGTATTTTCCCAGAAAAATTGAAAAGGTCATGTCACAGTGATATATGTGCACCCATGTTCATAGCAGCACAGTTTGTAATAGCTAAATCTTGGAAACAACCAAATGCCCATCAACTGAGGAATGGATGAAAAAGATAAGGTATTTTTATACAGTGGAATATTACTAAGCTATAAAAAGGATGATCTTGAGGTTTTTATAGGTAAATGGAGGCAACTTGAGACTACCCTAAAAAGTGCAATAAATCAGACTCACATTTGTAAATATCATATTGTCTCTCTAGTGTAAAAAAATAAATAATAATATTAATAAACTGAAAGAGTAATAAGATCCAAAATGTGTAATAGATATTGTAATAATGTAAGGGAAAGAAAGTGCTCAAAAAGAAAGAACAACTTGTAGATATACACCTATAGCTATATGTATAAGTGTGCAAGATAGATAACCATACTACTAAATTTTTGATAGTTCATCAAACAGAATAGTTTGTGCTGTCATTGTTTTTTCATTTTTTATGCTTTGATTTTGTAACTTCAACAACTACTTCTAAGATAACAATATGTAATATATCAACTAGAGATGATTTCTTAATTTTTTAAAAATTCTGTATCATTTCTACCCTCTTTTTCGGTTTTGCTTTTTTTTTAAATAAAAAGAAAAAGGAAACAAAGTAGAAATACCTGCTATGTTATTAGTGACAACAGACAGTGTGGAAGGCAGATTAGGAGGACAGACAGAAATTGATATAGTTTTCTATTGCTTCAGTAACAAATTACTACAAAGCTAGTAGGTTGTTTGTTTTGGTTTTGGTTTGTTGTTATTGTTGTTTTGGGGGAAGTTGTTTTTGTTGTTTTGGTTTGGTTTTTGTGAGACAGGGTCTCACTGTGTAGTTCAGGCTGGCCTTGAACTGACTATGTAGTGGACTCAAACTATCTTCCTCAACCTCCCAGGTACTGGAATTACAGGGGTGCATCCCCCATGCTCACCTAAAGTTAGTCTAAGCAGCTCACATATATTATCTTAACTGCTCAAGAGGTCAAAAGTCTAACATGTGCTAGCAGGCCTTGCCTGGCCTCCTTTTGGTGTCCCTAGAGGAGAATCTTTTTCCTGGCCTTTTCCAGCTTCAGCAGTCCACTTACTTTTCTTAGCTTGTGGACCCATCCATCATCTTTAAAGCCACCAGTGCAGCAACTTCTCTGTAACATCTACCTCCTTTCTTATATCCCTAAGTCTACCACCTCCCTTTCATAAGGATAGAATCCTTACATCAGTCTCACTCTGACAATCTAGGAATATCTCTCACCTCAAGAGCTTTCACTTAGCACGTCTATAGAGTCTTCCTGTAGACTGTGAGGTGATGTATTTGTAGGTTCTAGGGATTAGGACATGGACATCTTTTGAAAGGTTACTGCCCAGTCTATAGGATCTATAAAAATTTCTGTTTATATATTTTGTCCTTGGCTGGTAGGACATAGCTTTGAACAGCAAAGCTTTAATATGGGAATGTTCCTGATAAACAGTTATTTCTAAGCAAGACAGACGGGATGAGATGGTTCTGTCTTTTCTGAGGGCTTTTGAGGCATAAAGGAGACAACTGTGTCACAATAAGAGTGTCACAAGTGAAGGGTAAAACTTTAGAGTGCTTTTTTTCACTCCTTCAGCCATAGTGCTTTGAACAGAATAACCACTATGTGGGCACTCGGTGAATATTTGTTAGTGAATGAAATGGACATCAGAAATGGCTTTTTGAAAGCACAGGAGGAGACTGGCATTGCTTTAGAGGAAACAGGAAATAGTCCTAAGTAAAGCCCTGGGGATTCACGTCCAGCTCTCAAGATTTAATCCTTGGAACCAACTCCTGATAATTGTTACCAGCTTCTCAGGAACATTGGCATGGTATTGGTTCATTTTTAAAAAATTAAAATAATGCTGATTTAAAACAGACTTTAAAATCTCAATTCATCCACAGTAATGCAAATGTCTTTTCATCCATTTAAATGTTTTTCACAAAGTGACCGATTTCTACACAAGATCCATGGACCCCAATCATTCATTCCTTACTGCTTTGCCACGTGGTGGCGCTGCCGAAGTTTGCAAACAGACACTTGCAGTCACAGATTTCCTGGGAGCCAACGGGAAACTCTTGCAGTGAACCTGGTGTTCTTAACACAATTTAAAATTTTTCTTGAGGCCAAGGCAGGAGGAATGCCACAAGTTGGAGGCCAACCCAGACCACACAGTGAGTTCAATGCCAGCTTGAGCTACATAGAGAGATGCTGACTCAAAAATAAACAAACAAACAAAAAAAAAAAAAACATATCCTGTAATAGTCAGTCAAGCTTTCATTGAGTAATTGTGCTTGTCCTGGTGCAGAGAAATATGTTTTAAAAAAAAAACCTTAGGGGAAGTTAAATGTGATAAAACCATAGTATACTGTTTTGTTCATTTAAGAGGGAACAGCCCACAAAATATTCAGATAACAAAAATATGAGTGATAATCAGTGATCATTTCTCTATAGTCAAGCTTGCTTTGCATCTCTAGGGGGCCAGGAGCACACTGTTTGGCAACAGTGGGCCAACAATAAGTGTTTGTTGAATGAATTAATAAACACGGACAACTATGACTACTTACAGATCCCAACCATTTTTACTCCTACACAAAGACTAACAGAAAGTTCTTGAGATCAAATTCTGAATTCTCAGGAGCCGTTTAACCTTTTGTAGCATATGTCAGAATTTATTTCTTTCCTTTTTTGGGGGGATGCTTTTTGTTTTCAGGTAGTGGGGCTCAAACCCAGAATTTCTAACTTTTGGCTATAATAACTAATGTTACAATGGATATTGTCCAGGCATTCTTGAATTTATGACATCTTTGTCTTTATATACACTCTTGGTCAATGGTCCTAAGCAGACACCTACCATCATGTGAGGATTTGCAGAAATACAGGCACTATGAGGCCCTCATGTTTGACATGTTTTAGAATCCTGGGACAGGAATAGGTTCATAGAAGAGGAATCAGTGTCATGGTATACCAATACTGGGAAGAGGAATTATGTAGATTAAATCATCCTACTAGAGAAGACTGTAGGAAGCTGTAGTAGCTGCTAAAAAGGAGAAAAGACTTTTTCTTGTTATTCCCTAAAGTAGACAAGAAAGTTTTGGAGGGAGGCACAGAACAACTGATCTCTGATTTCAATTCATTGTACAAAATAATTTTTAAATCTCTAGAATCATTTAATAAAGGAACAACCTTCCTGTTGAAATATGGATTCCAGAATCTAAAGGAAAGTAGAGCATGCAAACTTAAGATTTCTTTTAATTTTTTTTATTTTAAAGAGGATAAAACAGAATAAAACCAATCAAAACAAGTGTAAGAGATACAGGATTTCAAAACATTACAAAATCAACAATAGTTGCCATAATGCCTTTTGAGGTCTTCAAAATAGCTGCAGATAACTACAGATATAGTAAAAATCAAACAGAATAGAAACAATAAAAACAAAACAATGAATGCAATAAAGGATTTCAAAATAAGCCAATAATAAATCCAAAATTGCTATTGTAATATATCTTTTTTTTTTTTTTTTTTGTACCAGGGACTGAACTCACAACCTTGCACTTGCCAGCAGGTGCTTAAGCCACTGAGCTAAATCCCCTGCCCTATTGTAATGTATCTTGCTATCTTTGAAATAGCTGCTCCTGCCATCAGATTTAACATAATCAAACAAAACAAGGGAGACTAAAACTCAACCCAACAAAACAATGGAAACAATATAGGACCTCAAAACAAGACCACAGGGAATCAACAATGACTACAACCCTCAGAAAGAGATCCCCCCTAGATGCCACACTGCTTACTGTTATCCTCTGAACCTATGACTGGACCACTGGCCCCAGACCTGCAATGTTAGTGAAACACCTAAGCACCACAGGCGTCCAACTGCATTTCACCTAAATAGCTATCAACACAGCCTGTGTTTCTCTGATTAGTGGAGATATGAGTGGTGGAGGAAGACTGGTACTTCTTGCATTGCCAGCCCTCAAGGCAGAAGGGGCTGGGGTCTGGCTTTTCCCAGTCCGCTGGCAGCCCGTGCATGGCTCTGGTTCCCAGACTGGGCTTGTTTGCTAGTGTGCCTTTGTTCTCTTTACCCCTAGTCCACAAATGGCCCAAACTTAGACCTCGTTTATCCCAACACTCTGTGGTGTGGTGTGGTGTGGTGTGGTGTGGTGTGGTGTGGTGTGGTGTGGTTTGGTTGTAGTGAGGACCCAACAGAGGGATGTTTTACTGCTAAGATACATCCCCAACTTTTTTTGTTTTTTGTTTTGAAACAAAGTCTTGCTAAACTTCCCAGGTTGGCCTCAAACTCGTGATCCTACTCTCTCAATCTCTTGAGTTACTGGGATCAAATGTGCCACCACACCTAGCTATTTCTGTCTTTGTAATGCCTGAAACCACAGGAGAAAAGACAAACATGGCTGAAACTGTGAAGCTTCCAATGCTAATAATTACTCAGTATAACCACACTTTGCTATATACTAGTGTTGTGTCCTCCCTGTAAATCTGGAATTTTATAAGCTGACTACTAAGTGCTTTTAAGAAAGTCACATAACCCTCAGAGAGAGGAAATATCTAAGGTTATGGTGACAGGATCCAGAATGGGTCACCAGGTACACAAGGGCCTGTACTCAGGGGGTTTGTATGTTATACTAGGAAAAAACTGGTAAATCTAGATGACACCAAACAAATAACAGAGCCATAGTCCATTTTTAATTAATGCAAATTAACTGTTTCAGTTTGTTCAGATTAGTAGACTGACACTTAAGTTTTGTTTCTTCCTTTTTCATTAAAATTTGTGGAAAATATGCTTGAAGTAGCTGTGAATATAGTAGACAATTCTTACATTTTGGGGTTTGCTTTGGTTACTCTTCTCATTGCTAAGACAAAATACCCAACACCCATAAGTTAAAGTTGGAAAGGTTTATTTTGATTTACAGTTTATAAACATTTCTGTCCCTTGTCGGCCAGCTCCAAGGCAGGGTAGCATGGCAGAGGAGCACTGCAGAGGAGAAACAGTCCATGGCACAGTAGGTAGGATACAGCAGGAACAAGCAACAGCAGCAGTAGCAACAGGAGCCTGCCTTTCTTCTGTCTCGTTTTCATCCAGGCTACAAGTCTTTTGGGTGGCACCACCCACACCCAGTGTGGGGCTTCTATTATCCACACCCAGATCTATGCTAAATCAATTTAGTTATCACACACCCTAAGCCAGAATTACACACCATAATTCAACCACCACCAAAAGGCCACACCTATGGCACATGAGGCTTGGGGGAACATCTAGATACAAGCCATAACAGGGTTTGAAGATAAATTGGTGCAACCTCTTATGGATGGCAGTTTGGCCACAGCTATCAAAACAGGAACTGCATATGCTGTTTGACCCAGCAGTTCCACTTGTAAGCATTTACCTGTTAGAATTCACTCTCACACAGGTAAACCATATATGCAGCAAAAGTCACTGCAGCCCAGGTGCTCACCAATACAGGACTTTAATCTACACCAAAGCCAAACACTGCTATGTAGAAGGAGCTGAAATTCAATGCCACTGGTAGAAAAATGAGGAAGAAATTTATATACACCTAGGAAACTGCCCCAAGACACACTGCTGTGTGACAAATGCAAGGTAGAAAATTTTGTGTGTGTTTTTTAAAGATACCTATAGATATACAATGTACAAATGTGTGGTAAACAACTCCCAGAATGGCCCACATTGATCTCCAACCTCTGATCATGCCTATGCCTAACTTCCTCCCCCTGAGTGTGGATTTAACCTAGCAAGTGGCTTGCAACAAATAGAACTTAGCAAAAATGATTGGATGCTCTTAGGAGATTAGATTACAAAAAACAAACAAACAAACAAACAAAAAACCTTTTGGCCTCTTGCCTTGCTGACCTCTTCTAGCTCTCTCATTTGCTCCAGTGGTGCCAGCTGTCATGCTGGAAAGTGCCCCAGGTTGAGGCCCATGTTGCACAAAGCTGAGGGAAACCTCAGATTCAAAGTCAGCAACCAAATGGGGCCTTCACTCCAACAACCTGTGAGAACTGAACTCTGCCAACAACCGCTTGAATTGGGCTGTGTGGGAACCACAACACACAGGACTCCAGCCTTTTGAAAGACAGCAGGAGGGCCAGCTCAGCTGCAGAAAATGCACCATCATATATGTTTATTGTTCTGAGATGATAAGTTCTGGGATAATTTATTTATGACAACTTGCTTCACATGATACAGTGTGTATATTTATTTGCCTATGCATACATGCAATATATTTCTTTTAAAACTGGCAACTATGCTTTCCACTAGGGAAGGAAATAAGATTCTGGAGCAACAGGTAATAGAAAATTTATTTCACTGTATGTACTTTGGTTTCTCTGAAAACATTATTTATTCATCAAGAATACTGAGTAGATACTTTTTTGCCTTTGTGCAGATAGAGAAAAAAGATTATTTTATAAACTATAATTTTTGATATGTCATGGTTTCATATAAAGACAAAAGCCACAGTCAAACATATAAACAATAACAAGAATAGCATAGCAACAGAGATGTGATTACTATGTTCGATATATTGATGTCAATTGATTCTCCAGTGGTAATTCTGAACTGTTTCTTTCTTTTATATGTATATATTACCTCCACTACTCGTAATTTATTTTAATAGCCTCCAAAAAAACAGTAATTAGCAAGGCCCATTTCTGGCACTTGTGGCTGGTTTTGTGTGTTTACTTACAGTCATGGACAAGATTTTTCATGCCTTCTTTCATATGATATACATCACATTGTTGCACATTTTGAAAGATTCATTCTTTTCACCTTTCTGGAGGAAGAGAAAAATACCTTCCGGCAGCCTCCTCTTTGTCTGCCTCTTGCTCTGCTCCCCTGAGCTCCAGCCATCCCTCGGCTCCACCTGCCTCACCAGGCCTGCCATTTCCTGTCTCTGTTAACACACACTGCCTCTCTCCAAGTTCCTCTTCTGATTTCTCTGATGCAAAGTGTAACTGCAGGCTCTTCTCTTGCCCCTCAGCCTACCCTTGTCTGATCCTTTCATCTTTGTACCCATCATCTTGGTCCCTCACTCCTTTGTACCCCTGTATTTTGTACTTCATTCCAGACAGGCTTTCACCCACTGTTCCACTGTTTTTCTCTCTTCCCTAAAAGAATGTTCTTGGAGAAAACAGGGAGATGCAAACTGCGGTACCTGTCCCTTTCACTTTCCCATTTCCTGCAGTGCATAATCCTGCCCAGCCTAGGCAGTTTAGTGATTTAGGGAGGCCCTATCTCAAAATAAAAACTGAGAAATAAAAAAGGGCTCAGAATGCAGCTCAGTGCAAAGGCCCTGGATTCAACCCCCCAGGACCATGGAAAGGGAAAAGGAGGGAAGGGAAAGAGTAAAAGTGGGAGGGAGAGAAGGGAGGGTTCCCAGAAACTATCCCAGCAGATTTTCTCCTCATGTCTCATTGGTCAAAGACATGTAAATGCCTATGCCTAAACCAATGGAGCAAGAGGAAAAAGATGACAATGAAGGGTTTATGTGGAATTCATATGTTATCTGAATAAAATGGTTCTGCTGAGAGAACGGGAGAGGACAATAACCTATATTATCTTTTATATTTTGAAGAGCTAAGCTCACTCACCGGTATCTCTCTCCCTCTCTCTCTCTCCCCCTTCCTACCTCCCTCTCTCCGCCCTCCGTCTCTCTCTCACTATTTTGCTAAATTGCACATATCAGTTAGAAAAATATTATGTCATCCCTAGCACCTTCAGGTCTAGTTTTTAAATGACCGATCACATATGTGATCTAAATCCAGCACAGAACATGATTTTAAAACATGTAGCTTTGGTGGTGCTACTGGTAGTCTTGTTATTTAGGGAACATATGGTAGGGCAGTGAGGCAGTTAAACCTCAGCCATACCTTCGGCTGCCAAGACATGGACATGCTACATATTCCTTCCTTCCCAACTGCTCTGGATTCTTCAGGGGGCTTAGCAAGCTGGACATGTTAAGTCATCTGAAACACACGCCTCTGCAGCCAGACTAAGTTAGTTTAAATCCTGAACCCACCACAAACAAGGCATGAACCTTGGGCAATTAATTAATGATTTAAATTTTCTGAGCCTCTGTTTCCTTATGTGTAAACTAGAGATAATAATACTGACCTTGCAGGCTTCTCTGAGAGGACTTTAGTGAGAGTCTGGAATGGGTGTTCACAGCAGGTATACCTGGAATATAAAAATAATCTGCCTATCTATAATTACCTATAATTCCAACACTCTAAGAAGCTGAGGCAGAAGGAGCATAAATTCAAGCCCAGTCTGTACAGTTTAAAAGATTAGCAAGACCCTGTCTCAAAATTTAAAAAAAGGCCAGGTGTGGCGGCTCACACCTGTGGTCCCAGCACTCAAGAGTTTGAGGCAGGAACCATAAGTTCAAGACCAGTCTGAGCTACACTGTGAGACCCTGTCTCAAAATATATATATATATATATATATATATATATATATATATATATATATATATATCTGCAGATGTGGCTTAGTGTAAAGGCCCTAGGTTCAATCCCCAATACAGTGAAATAAAAAAGAAGAGAAAGAAGAATGTAAAAATAACCACCACAAAATAATGTTGTAATAGCACAAGAACTGCTGAATGTCTACCAGATAGAATATAGACAATCGCCTGACAGCCTTACATGCCAGATCCCCAGCTCTCCCCATTAAGCTGAAATAAAAACCAAAGGCTATCTGGGATTAAAGTGTACTAAAGCAAGTGCACCATCATTTCCAAAATGCCTCTCCTCCCCAGGATCCCCCTCAGCCTTTTCCTGCACTTTTTATAAAAACTCCATGCTGAATCTGAATTGTGTTTTTCCACCACTGATCCAACAGAAATAAAATGGAAGCCATATTTGCAATTTAAAGTTGTGGGGCCAGGCATGTAGCTCAGCAGCACAGCGCCTGCCTGGCAAGCATGAGGCCCTGAGTTTAATTCCCAGTACCTCCCCCAAATTTAAAGTTGCCAAGCAGCATTATTTTAAAAAAGCAGAAGCAGTTGTAATTACTTTTAATACTATATTTGTTTATCACAATTATCCAAAATATTATCACTTAAGCATGTAATCAAATTAAAGATTAGCAGTGAGATATTTTGCATTCTTCTATTTGTAACAAATCTTCGAAATCTAGTGTACTTATTACATTCTGTTCAGACCAGCCACATTTCTAGATCAGTACTGTCACCTAGTGTCACCTACTCCCAGAACCTGACCTTTGACCTAATCAATTGCTCTACCCAGCAATCTTTTTAATTCTTTTATTTACAATCGATTAACAAGTAATACACACTACCCTCTTCCTGAGCACAAAGTCAAACCACTCTGCTAAAGGGAAAGTGCTTCCTAGTCTCCTTACCACCACCGCCCGTCTTTAAAGATGGACATGTGTGTGTGTGTGTGTGTGTGTGTGTGTGCGCGCGCTGTTCTACAACTTGCTTATTTTTCTTAATCTGTCTGGCAGATTTTTTCATCCCATTACATGCTGACCCATCTCTTCCTTGCTGGGTGTATGGGCAAGGAGGCAATATATCTACATGATTAAAATTCAAACAGTATTAAAAGATGAACAGTGACATTCCCTCCTTTTTCTGGTTCCTCATCTACACAGATCCCACATCAGGTTCATAAGTAACCACTTGTTTATTTTTTACAACTATTCTTTGTTCATTGAACCAAATACGAATATGAATCTAGAGTCCAATTTCTTCCCTTTTTAGAAAAAATTTATGCATATTTTATGTACTGCTCACACCTTGAAGTCCCCATAACCACCAAATTTCAGAGAAGCTTTTTCACAGAGGTTTGCTATTTCTGTGTGGTTCTTCCATAATCCCCTATAACCCCCCACGGATGGAATCTTGAGTTGCCTTTGATGTTTGCTATTACAATGAATACTATAATAAAGAACATTGTACCTATGTTGCTTTCCATCTGTGCAAGTACATCTGCAGGGTAAATTCCCAGAAAGGAAACTGCACAAAGTGTATTGGATAGTCAATTTTGATAGGCTTTACCAAATTGAATTTTTGGGGGTACTGTGCCAACTTATACTCCACCAGTACACATCAGTCTTTTTCACTGCTGCATAATATTCTGAAATACAGAGAGTTTATACTACAGTCTATAGGTATCTTCTACTACAAAGGATATGAGGTGGTTTTCAATTGTTGTGTCATACACAGAATTACAATGAACATCCCCATATGTGCTTACTTGGCCATGTATTTCTCTAAAATAACTAAACAAAACCGCAGCGAAAGAAGCAGCTTGTGCAAAGGTGAAACTGAGCTCAGAGTGATGGGGTGTCTTTTAGGTAGAGCCAAGCACCAAAGTAGGGAGAGGAGGCCTGAGACAGGAGGAGGGCAGATGTGGTCAGGGGTTGTAAACACAGCGTAGAAAGTAAGCTTCAGGATTTTATTAAAAATTACCTAATCTACATTGGAAAACATCGCTGTGAGCACTGCACAGAAAATGGTTGGAGGGAGCGAGGGAGAGGAGACCAGGCAGTAGTATGTGAGGCCAGGCTGAAGAGAAACGAGTAAGTCCTTAGCCAGGTGCACCAAATGTGCAGGCCACAGGAGGGCACCAGGATCAACAGGGCAAACACAGCTTCTGCCTCCAGGACCCTTCCCTCTAAGAAGTGACACCAAAATCAAACAAATCATTGTAGCTGTAGACAACAGTCCAAGGTGATGGGCACGAGACGTGGAAGTCAGGCTGCTTTGCATTCCCAAATTTGCAGGCCCTGCTCTCCCAATTATAGCTGTCTTGCTGCGGTTGAGTTTTTGTGTCTTCCTCTTTCCCTTTCACTCTTTTGGCCTCCTCCTCTTTCTTCTTTCCCCTCTCTCTTTTAACAGATTTCTTCCTTTGAAATAGTTGGGGAGAGAATTGAATCACATCATTTTTGAAAAGGGCTTCACACTGGTATAAAAAAAAGTGGTATTTGGATTGTATTTAGTGAAAGAATGGAAACAACATGCTCCTTTTCCTACCATCTTCTTATGCCCCTGCTGACGTTTCCAGCAAACATTTGGGTTTTAGATCCTTGCCACTACTCCAACGGGATCAACTGGGCTTGTAAGTCTCTGCATGTGCTTGGCCAGAATTCAGCGTTGCCAAGTAATGTAAATCATTTGTTTGCTCATTTTTGGGTTTATTCTTTTTCCAAAGTATTCCTTTTTAAAAATTCAAATATTGCTGGGCATGGTGACACATGCCTATAATTCCAACACTTGGGAGGCTGAGGCAGGAGGATCGATTCAAATTCAAGGCCAGCCTGGACTACAGAGAGTTCAGGGCCAGCCTGAACTCCATAGCAAGACCATGTATAAAAAAGACAAAGAAAGAAAGAAGAAAGAGGGAGGGAGGGAGGGAGAAGGAAGGAAGGAAGGAAAAGAGAGAAGGAAAAGGAAATATTTCTTTTCCTCCCTTCCTTCTTTTATTGCCAGGGAATTTGCAATATGTTAGAAACTGTGTATGGAGGGAACCATGTATTTGATTTAATGGGTATAAAATTATTATGGTTAGGTTTATTGTTTTTGACCACAGCTTTATGGGGAAATTGATAAATGTGACTGCTTTTGCTAAAATATTCTTTAATCCTGTGGCTTTGTACCCTGATAATGGAACATGCTGCTCCACTGACTTTTAATGAACCTAGCCCACTGAGTAGCAGAACTGCGAAGAAAATAACTTTACAAACGCATAATGTTATGAGGACTGAGGTAGTTTTAAAGTCTTATGGTGTCAGAATATGTCACAAAGGTGCACTTAAAAGTAGTTTCCTCTTTCTTTTCTAATACGCCTTTCTCTGTAGACGTCTTTAAAGTTTAACAGAAATCTAAGGAAAAGTTGCTATGGACTGAATCGCACCCCTCCTGAAATTCATCTGAGGAAGACTTCATCACTCATGTGGCTATGTCTGGAGATGAGGCCAATGAAGAGGTGATAACAGTTAAACACAGGTGGGAGAGTGGGTCTCTAATGCAGCTGAATTGGTGCCTTTGTAAGGAGGAAAACTGGTGTCACACCCCCACCATACTACTGAGAAGGCAGCTGTCCACAAGCGAGAAGAACCCTCACAGAAGATGGATCCTGTGAGAACTTGATGGGGAGCTTTGAGCCCCAGAAGCTGAGAAAATAAAATTCTGATGTTTAAGCACCCAGGCTAAGACATTTTGTTATGGCAGCTGGAGCCGACTAATACACTAGAGGTCTTAAATCTTAAGACAATATGATTTGTTCCTGACTACTAGGCTTTTTAAAAGTTTTATTCAAGGTTAAGGCTTTAGCTCAGCAGCACAAGTGCCTGCCTGGCAAGTGTGAGGTCATGAGTTTGATCCCAGTACCAAGATAAAAAAGCTTTATTCAGCCTCAAGGTCTTACTTAAGATGATTTCTTTTAGTAGTTGAGGATTCATTCATGACTGTGTCTGGTAGCAGAAGGTGCTCTTAGGAGGAGGTGCTCTTGTTGGAAAAGATGGCTCACTGGGGTGCAGCCTCAAAGGGTATGTTCTTGTCCTCAGCTCCTCCCTTCTGTCTGCTTCCTGGGTGCCCTGGGATGAGTAGCTTCCCCCCTCCCTTCCACCATGCAGTTTCCACCCCAGAGCCAGGTGACTATGCTGAACCCAATAGAAACCCCAGGCCAAATAGACATCTTTAAGTTGTGGGTGTTGTCAACAGGGTATTGGGTGTTGGCAACAGGGAAATAACTGACTCTTTGGGTAAATAGCTCAAAATTGATGATAGTAATTATGATACTTGTAATTAAAGTGCCTTGCTGATTCAGGTCATATCCACAGTTGGAAAGTGAAATATTGCTATTTACAAAATCAGCCTAGCTTTCCATTAAAGGACCACAGATTATCTAGGTGTCAAATCAAATGCTGTCTTTTATCCAAATGCTAACCCTTGTGTACATCTTCTCATACCTTCATCTCTGCTCATAGATCATATATAAATCAATACATGCACTTGCAAAGCTGTCTTTTCCTCTACTTCTTATTTAACAACACAATATTGAAGGATTCTCATTCAAGAAAGCAGGCTAATGGCACACTTGCTTCCTGCCATTCCAGAAATCATCATCTTTTTAAAGGGAAGGAGGTAAAATTTAAAAATCAAAGAACAGAAGAGGAAGTCACTAATGGACAATGTTTCTGGAAAGCAGCCAGATAAACAAAGAAAACCAAAACTCAGAACACACCAGAAAGAACACAGATAAGGTTGAGAGAGTGCTAAAAACGTTTGACAAGAACATTACACCCAAATGGATTAGAATGGCACCTTAATCCATTTTTCTGCTGCTGCAGTAAAATACCTAAATAACTTAGAAAGAAAAGAGGTTTATTTAGCTCACAGTTTTAGAGACAGCAAGTCCAAGTTTGGGTAGCCTCACCAGGTCAATCTCTGATGACACCTCCCCCCTAAATGTGGGCCTCATCATCACAAAATGGTGGATGGCATCATGGTGGGTGGGACATGTGTGAATAGGAAGAATCATAGGGTGAGACAGGAAGTCAGAGACCCTGCCAAGAGTCCAGCTCCTCTTTTGTTAAGAATTCTCACAGAATCTGACTGGAGTTGCGTAGAACTACTTCAGCCCTTCAAAGACAGTGCCCCCAGGGACCTAACAACTTCCTGTTAGGCCTCACCTTTTAACGGTCCAATGCCTCTCAAAACAATCATGCTGTAGACCAATTCTCCAGCACACCAACCATTGGAGACAAACTGCATTCAAACCACAGCACAAATGTAAGTGCTCAACAAATGATAGCTATTATGTCATCACTCTGGAAGTTGTTTTTGTCACTACAGGTCAGTTTCATTTACCTATAATGTATTCTTTGTAGGACTATGTAATATTCCATAACCTCTTCATCCATTTTCTTTTCTTTCTTTCTTTCCTTTTTTTATCCATTTTCTTAAAAACCTTTCAGATTATTTTCATTTTGGTCTCCTTTTCTCCCACCAAAGGTATAGCTTACAGAAAAAAAAGAATCAATAAATTTCCTTATACATATGTTATTTAATTGTTTGCACTTTTATTTCTAGAGGCTAGATTTTTCAAAAGTAGGACTGCTGGGTCAAAAAGGTGTGTTCAAGTATCATTTTAATTGATTTACCAAATGATTTAGCTTCCTCCTAAGGACTGCCACAGGTCACACTCTCCCCAGCAGGGCGGAGTACTGCCTGCTTTCCCATTCTCCAGCTAGTGCTGGATGTTATCAAGCTTTTAAATTGAAACATTTAAAAATTTTTGTCAGTATGATGGATTTTTAAAAGACAGCTTATTACTGTTACAATTTGCATTTCCCTTACCTATTGTACGTGAGTATCTTTTTACATTTATTAGCTATTTGAAGTTCATTTGTAAACTGAGTATTCACTTCCATTTGACATGTTTCTTTCTCTTTCCTTTTCAGATTGCATTTTTTATATTATAAAGACATTAATTTTTTTGTCTGTCTTCTATAGTCTTTATACTTTTTGGTCTTTTCTTCTATGGCAGTTTCTTGTCTTTCAAATCTGGCCCAAACTGAGATTATACAAAAACTTTTCTGTATTTTCTTCTATTATTTTCATTATTTTATGTTTTAAATTTAGATCTCCAGTCCATTTGGAATCTGTGTTTATATAATGTGAAGAAATAATAATGCAAATAACCATAATGGATAGATTTACTGAACAATTTCTATATGCTGGGCACTCCATTAAATACTTTATGCCCTTCAAATAGATAAGAAAATCAATGATTAGAGAATTTAAGGAACCAACCAAACTGATGTAGTCACTAATATACAAAATTGAGATTTTAAATCCAGGCATACACACACACACTGGGGTATAGCTATAGATATATTTTCCATTTAATTGAAGCAGGAATTTCATAATACAAGTCCTCTAATATTGTCCCTGTTTCTGTTCAAATAGTTACAGCTCTGTCACATTCACATTGTTTATGTTTTAGCAGTTTCATAATGAGTTTTGTTCTCTTTCTAGTAAGGCAAATGCCGCCTCACTACTTTTCCAAAACTACCCAATAAACTTTTGTACTTTTTTATTCCATGTAAACATTAAAATCATTAGTCCAGTTCCCAAGAAAATACATCTGCATATTTTGATTTGAATTGCATTAAGTTGTTTCTATTTTTATTTAGGTTGTTCAGTAAAATGCTATAGTTTTATTTTAATATGATTCTTGTAGTCTTTTTTTTTTTCCAGTACTAGGCATCAAACCCAGGAATACTCTCTCACTAAGCTACATTTCCACTCCTTAATTTTTTCAAATTTTGATACAGGATCTTGTTAAATTGCCTAAACTGGCCTCAAACTTGTGATCCTTCAAACTCAGTCACCATGTTCAGCTGATTCTTGTACTCATGAGTTTTTCTGAGTTATTTTATAATTTTGGAAATAGAAAGTTTTCCTTGTATCTAACAGTAAATTACAAAAGAAAAGCTAGTGAGCATATATATCTTGCATTCAGCAACAGAGCTAAAATCTCTGTGTCCCTCAACCACTGAAGTTTGAATCCAGGCCCTTCATATTGAGCCATATCCCATCCCTTTTTCTGTCTTTTTATTTTGAGATTCGATCTCTTAAGTCTCTAAGTTGCAAAGGCTGAGTTTAAATTTGCAGTCCTCCTGCTTCAGCCTTCCAGTGTTTTTTCTTGTTGGTTTTATTTTGTTTGTGGTGTGGAGTCTTTATTTTTTCATGGAGTCTTTTGCATTTTCTAGGTATACATTGCTGCAAAAAGTTTATCCTTTTTTCAGTGTTTATACCATTTGCTAAATTTATGGACAGGGTGTCTTATTATGTTAGTTAAGTGTATAAATAGTACTGATACTAGTAAGTGTGAATATCCCAGCTTTATTCTTGATTATAATGACAGTAACTTTGATTTTCCCTTAATATTATGTTCTTATATACTATTAAATTATGTATTATATAATATATTATTATATACATAGTCTTTATTAAGTTTAAGCAGTTAATATTTCTATACTTGAAATTTTTTATTAGAAAATCTACCTGACTTTATTAATTTTTAATATAATGCCATACATATATAATTTTTACTTTTAAATTGATAATGTTCTTAGTGTGATATATTTCCTAATGCTATAAATTGTTACAATTCTGAAATAAGTAGCATGTGGTTGTTTCCACTTATCTCAAAACACTCAAGACCTTACAAAAAGAAAGTTCTTTTAAAAAGAAATAAAAATAAATAAATGAATAAAAGAAAATCCTTTAGCTTACTGTATGATTTCATCATATGCTTAATACCAAAACATAATACAAAGCATATAACATAAACTGCTAGAACAGTGCTAGTTATGAAAATAGATGTAAAAGAATCTAAACAAAACAAACCAGCAAATTAAACCCCGCAGTGTGTTAAAAGCAAGATAACAGCTGGGTGCGGTGGTGCATGCCTGTAATTCTGGCACTTTGGGAGGATAAGGCAGGAGGATCCCAAATTCAGCCCAGCATGGGGCAGGCAATTTAGCAACTTGGCAAGAGAACTTGCCTCAAAATAAAAAATAAGAAAGGGCTGGGGGCATATCTCAGTGTGAAGGCCCTGGGTTCAATCCCCAGTGCAAAAAAGAGAAGAGAATATAAAGTAATTCAACACTCCCCATCCCCCCCAAAAAAAGAAAGAAAAATACTAATATAAAGGATTTGAAAAACTGGCTAGATGCATGATATATACATAAAAATCAGTAGCTATACATTTATTTTATAACCGAAATTTTGGAAGAAAACTAACAGTATTATTTGAGGATTTGTGAAACACAATCTTGAAAACGGAAAGTAGACATGGGTGGAGCACTGTGTGTTGTCTAATGATTAATTCATGCCTCAGGCCATTTAGAGATAGAGCTCAGGGTACCTTGCTGACTCCTCATTTCTTCCTACCCTCGTCCAAGACAAGTGTACCAATCAAATTAAAAACTACCCTATAGTTTCCCAAAAAAGTACTGATTACATTTGGTTTCACAAAAGGATTTCTAGAATTTGATTGACATTCACGTTAATGGTCTGTTAAATATTAGGTTGTCACTGTTAACTATTTTTAAAACTATACAGGTAGCTTGGATAGCAAGTTACCTAAAAAAAAAAAAGGTTGTCTCATTTACTGGAAGCTTCCTGTTTTAGGAGCACATGCTTTCATTTTTAAATTTAACCAATATATTTTGCCAAGGATGTGCTGTGCCAGGTGCTGAGGACAGAGTGGGAGCACACAGGACAGTTCCTTGTCCTTAGAGACCAGTGGATTTCGGGCAGCACCGCACAAAGAGAGTTTCGACTCACTTCACTACCTTCCTTTACACCAACAAATGAAATGCAATTGGGCTGGGGATTTAGCTCAGCAGCATAAGCGCCTGCCTGTCAAGTATAAGGTCCTGAGTTTGATCCCCAGAACCAAAAAAAAAAAAAAAAGAAATGCAATCAGTGAATGAAGAACTGGTTATCTCCATGTCTAATGGAAAGAAAGAGCTTTTTTTTAATCATGAAAAAGAGCTAATAATGACATACCCAATAATTGCAGATGTTACACACAGAAACTTTCCTTTTCGATCTGTGTCCTGCTCCCCTCTACTGTAAAGGCACACATTCCTAAGGAGAGTGCAAGCCACATCCCTTGTCTGGCCTTTCTGTCTGAGGTCAGCCTGGGGCCAGCGCAGCATGACTCAGCAGGCCCTGCTGTGTCAAGGATGACCTTGCTACAGCCTTGATGTGCACACTCCTATGTGGACCGAATGTCCAGGCCAGAGCTGCGTGCAAGTCTGGTGCCTGTGGTATATGGAGAATGAGACTTACATGGTGTTTTAGGTTTACAGGCCAGTGAGGAGAAACACCTCACCTTTTTGTTTTTCCAAAAAGAAATTAATCAAGTCAAGAGTCATTATACTGTACACAATTTTGGCCTCCTAGCTCAACTCTGAGGAATTTATAGCAAGGAAAAAGCTAAAAGAAAAAGTGTCCAAAGATACTTGCACAACAGATCACTTGATAATCATGATAAAGTCTTAGCATCTCAAATACTTCCAACAGAGTGATTTAACGAAACATCGCAGAGGTATTTCAAATGAAAAGGGTATGTGCTAGCTATTTTTTATGACAATATCTACTTTAAAAATAGAACATAAGATGGAATTCATACATGGATTATAATTATATGAAACATCTCTAGGTATATTAAAGGATAAGAATAGGACTTGCAATAAACCAATGGTAGTTTTTTTCTCCTCCTAGAAATACTTTACTTAAAAATACAACACCCTTTTATGCAAATTAGAACAAATGGCAATTGACATTTCAACATACTAGAGCTATTCTTGCCAGACTTAAAAGGGAAGAGCAGAAACATTGGCGTACATGTTGGGCTCATCAGTCTGCCCTCAGCTCCAGCTTCTCTAGGTCCTGAGTATGGGACCAGGCTCTGTGGCCCCATCACCACCTATTAGGTCATGCTGACATTGGCTATCAGACCAGCATGGTCTTGCCTCCCTTGGGTTTCTGGTTGCTGGGCTCCATCCCCCTTCAGCACATCTAGATGGGGTTTCTTAGTATGGTCTCCCTACCATCTGAGGCTGTCCACTGCCTGGAACCAGCAAGAGGTCTTCCTTTTGGGCAACCTCCCATAGGGAGTGACCCTCAGCACACTCAGGTGTAGTTTCTCTGAACCCTTACATTTTCCCATTCCTAAAACTCATCAATCTTAAAGATTTTCATTGTCAAGGATCCCCATTAACAGGTGAAAGCTGTACCATTTTATACTGGTGTTTTGTCATATCGTGGCTGGGTTTTTAGGTACTTGAGTGTGAATAACAGAAATGGCTATCTTTTACCAATATCTTTCTGTGGCTAGCACTATTTTTACATCAATCTTTACAACACCCTTGCAGGAAGGCAGCATGGTTTGCCTTTGCAGATGAGGGAGGCTAGACAGCTTGTCCAAGGTCACTCAGGTGGTATGTGACAAAGTCATACTTCAAGCCACTTTCAGCCACCCCTCACTGTGCAGCTACATAGTCTCAGTGAAAGCCACAGGGCTGAATGAGTCAGAATCTCGGTTTTCTGACCTTGAATTTACTCTTTACTCCTCTGTGCTTTGGTTTTCTTGTTTATAAAGTAGGGGACTGGAGTTTAAAAGCTGCCTCATAGGAAGCAATAGAAGGGACTAGGGAAATGGGCAAAAGGGCCCTCATTTCGTACTAAGACCACTGCTAGGCCTCATAGGCCTCCACATGGCACAATTTTAGGCACTCAATAGGGGAGTTGAGGGGAGAAGAGGAGAAGTGCCATGGGCAATCACCATAGTTGAATTGTCCCCAAATGTCCCATAAAGAAATAAGCACAGGACACCTCGCACGCAGGAGAGACATTCATTCCTGACACAGCTCCCAACTAAGGAAGGGTGGGTAGAAACATTACTGCTGTCACCTGGTACAGGATTGGTTAGCAGTATGGGGCTCTAGGAGTTCTGAATTTGCAAAAAGGGACAAAAGGAGGAAATACAGCTAGATGTAGTCAGGGTTTTTCCTTGTTTGTTTTGGTTTTGGTTTTTGGTTTTTTCATTCAGGGCAAAATAATATCACTGTAGCTTGTTCCCAAAGAAAGCATTAAAAATGCAAATGAGAAGCTTTACAATTGGATAACTCCCCCTCCCCCCACCACAAAAAAGGGTTAGGCAAATGAGAGAGGTTCTTTTCCCAGGAGCCACCCCCAGCTGCAATCTTCTTGCATAATCAAACACAGATTCATAACCACTGATCTTAAAAATGCAAGAATATACTTTCCTAAATTTCTTACTGAGTGAACATATTTGGGTCAAGGGAAATCCAATCTCAGTCAAGCTGGGTGCCATTTAATCTTCACATCCCACTCATCATTGACACCAAACTCAAATCTGTCCCCACCTCCCATGTACCCATATTTGCCAGAGCTCTTTTCCTCCATGACTCTTTGCAGAGTGCTGGGCTGGACTCTTGCCTTCCATGGGAAGCTATCAGATCACTTGGCACCTGCAGGATGGAACTCAAGGGAAGGCCCTCCATAAGCCTGGTGGCAGCCAAAGCCTGGCTTCTGCCTCTGTTGCTCCCAAACTGGGTTTGCCACATGGCTAAATGTGTGCCTGTGGGACAGGCCACCCTAGCTATTAGTGCCAGGAGAGGAAGCCACCTCTGTGGAAACCAGAGTTTGCATCTGCAGCCGCATGCTTGGCTGTACTCTCACCAGTAGTTCAAAATCAGTGTGCAGTGGTCTTGAAAAGCTTTTATGGCATTTGCAAAACTCCAAGAATTTTAAAACCAAACTTTCAGGAAGAAGATCTATTAAGTTCTAATAGCTCGAGTCACAGGCCAAGAGAATAAATTCTTTTTATCTGTATGGCACCATATCTGCACTGACATTTGCTCCTCTATACTGCATTTTCAATGAAGGTGAAAACATGGTGAGACAGAGTTCTAAATAGACTCTACCGAACTGCAGGGGTGCTAAATGATGCTATTAATAGAAGAGATTCGAGGAATTCTCTTTGATACAAACTACTTTGTTAGAATTGACCTTTAAAATTCAAATCGAAGCACTGCAACTTTTTTCTATCCTAATGACCCACGTTATATATTGCTTCTTTCCAGAGAAATTACCAGTCCAGCAAGTAAACATGGATCACTCTAACACCAAGTGGAGGTGGAGGATGTGGCATGCAGCTTTTTGGTTTTGTGTATGTGATTGATTCTGAAGTGTAGAAAACATGCCTTAGTGACTGAGGTTAAACAGCCAGCAGCTTTTGTGTTTTCTATTTTTGGTTTAGCATTTCTGGCTTGCAGAGGTCAGTTAATTACAGGAGATTTTGCCTGAGCAGTGTCAATACAAATATTCTGAGTTGAACCTAACTCAGGGTTTAACTTTTGAGAAGAGTCTTTCATTAATCCACAATGTTCATTAAATGCCTACTATGTGCCAGGCACCCTGTTAGCAGCTATGGTCAGACTGGTGAGTCAAGCTCCTGCCCTCACAGAGCTTGTTCCAGAGGGAGAGAAATGAATATTTATTATACCCTATATCATAGAATTTCAGGTAGTGAAAATATGAAATAAAAAATATGGTGAAGAAAGTACTGAGAGGGGCAGGGAGTATTTTACATAGAGCAGGCAGCAAAGTCTTCTGCGAAGTGGCAACATTGAGCAGAGAACTAAATGAAAGGACACTGTCAGCAAGCCAGGCATTTGGGCCAGAGGGAGGCAACAAGACAAACTACAACAGAAAATGCACTCCTGACCCCCCAGCCAGTTTCTTAGTTGCCCAGGTAATATATTGTTCCTGTTCCAGTTCCAGTTGCTCCTGTCTCTTAGAAACAGCTGGTTATAATGATATATAGCTGGTCACCATGATGCACATTGTATAAACCAATCTCCAACTGACAAGCCATTTTGCCTCTGTACTTCCTGCTTGCTTACCCCATATAAGCCCTAGACCGCCAGAGATCAGAGTCTGATATTCTGGGAATGATCCCAATCAGTGCCCATCTACATAAATAAATCTGCCTCCAGATCCTGGGTGTCGTTTTGGTGTTTATGTTTGGCATTGCAAAACTAAGTGTGAAGGCTCTGGGCAGCTGCCTGCCCTTCAGTGAATCAGGAAAAGGCAGCACAATTTGGGGGCAGATGCTACATGCCTGGGCACGTGGCATGCCAGCAGAGCATGGGCTGCCTCTCAAGCTGCCCTTTTCCCTCAGCGGGGCCATGCAGAGGACAGGCTGTGCACAGCCACACAAAGCCTCTTGTAATGACACATGCTTGGATTTAAGGGAATTCAGGAAGGCTGTCCAAGTGGGCAGAGGAAACAATACAACAAAGGAGAGAGGAAATTAGTAATCTCAGTCTTTAGACAATCCTTGTCTTACCCAAACCAAACACCACTAACTATGTAGGACTAAACACACTAACTGGGCTCTACTTCCGTTTCCCATCAAGGGGATGGTTTTCCACCATCAACTAGGAGGCTGCAGTCGAATACAAAAATCACATCACACATAATGACAGCAACATTCCAGTCTGGGAACTTGACACAGGCTAGTTCCATATCTGTCTCACACAGAGAAATTTCTCCTGTCTCTTTCTTGCTAGCTCTTCCTTTAAAGTATCTGTGTCGATGCCAGTCTCTCCTCGTACAAGGCTTTCTGTGAAGCTCAGCATAAATAAGTGTAAATCACTAATATTCAATACTTCAAGTACAGTACAAAAAATCCAAGTAAAAGAGATTTTCTTTATTTCCTCTCCCATGAGTTTCCCTTTCTTTAAAAGAGACTCTCTGAGGGCATGGACAGCTATTTTGAAGGGAGCAAGAGACATTATGGTAACCATTGTTGATTTCCTATTGTCTTATTTTGAAGTCCTATAATGCTTTCATTCTTATGTTATATGCATGTATAAAAATACCACACTGAAAGTCAATGTTTTGTAAAATTAACAGGAACTAATAATAATTGAAATCCAAAAAAAAGCAAAATAAAAGAAAGTCTTATGTTCTGCTTTATTTCAGAATTGTTTAAAATGCTTCACAAATCTATTGCTTTGGCAACTCCATATCCAATTGTTTGATATTTTAAATTTTAAAAATAATTTAATAAAACAAAGTGTTGTGTATACATTTACTAGACCTCAGTTTTCCTTAGTTACATTAGTTTCCCTCCCCTAAGTGGTTTCTGTAAAAAGATCCTGACTGACATCAATAGATGTGAAGTATGTACATTGCTGAGGAACCTGTTAGAGTTGTTAACTGAACACACTCCTAAGCTAGGATTATGAGACAGAATCATACCCCACCCCCTTTCCTTCCCAACATACACTCAATTAAATAAGGTTAGAATAATCAAGAAGCCTACAAAATCCAGGAGTTGCCACTCATGCAATCTGAAGTAGAAAAGAATGTCCATTCTTCAGCATCTACACTAAGTGTTCATTACAAGCATGACCGCTGTTCCTCCAAAGGAGAAATCAGAGAATACGCAATGCAAGCTAAGGGACAGGCAGGTGATTCGGTCAAGCACATTACTTAAAGCATCCAGTGCTTACTAGTATTTAAGTTCCTGATCATACCCAATAAGTAATCAGAAAATGGTTGCACTGAAACACTCTGGAACCTTTTTCCCTACAGCTGAGAACTGTTTCTACACTGTTTTGCTCCAGTTTTGCTCTTCTGGTCATCTTCATTCTGAGTACCTAGTACCAGTTTTGTTTATATACTGCTTATTAATGTTTACTAAGTACGAAGCCTGGGACTGTTCCAAATGGTCACTGTAAATGTATCCAATAATCCCTCCCCAAGGTCAGGGATATAACTTGGGGACACAGTGCCAGCCTGACAAGCACAAGGTCATGAGTTTGATCCCCAATACAAAAAAAAAAAAAAATCTCTTCCCTAGTACTGGCAAGTGTCTTAGGCAGGGAATTAAGTATGTATGAAAATGGGACATCTAGAGCTGAGATTGGTAAATGGAGGTTGGAGGAGAAATTCAGAATGAAGAATAAAATAAAATAAAATCTGTCGTGACTATGGACTTCCAAGAACACAAGGATTAAAGGAAACACTCCAATAAGCTTAAGTACGTTGTCCAGGCAGGGGGGAATGCCCTTGTTCATTATGCAGCAATGACTTATATGTGATGAGGAGACACTAGTAGCCCCAAATGCTTCTGATTTGCACATGAATGGAGCACAGGGTGAATACAAGGACACTGAAACACACTTTTTAAAAAATCAATATAAGAGGATCATAAGTTCAAGTCCAGCCCGGGCAACTTAGTGATTTAGTGAGACCCTGTCTAACAGTAAAAAATTTAAAAAGGGTTGGGGATATAGCTCAGTGGGAAGGCCCTATGTTCAATCACCAACCCCCATATATTTATAAATATTTTAAACAAACAGTTATTGAATCTCAAAGGAAAGGAACATCATTACTTTAAAAAATAAATGGAACCAAGGGCAAGTGAGTTTAATTGTGGCCCAAAGAAAATCCAGTGACTGAGATGCCTTTCTCTTGATGTTAAGTATGCAGCATCACAGCAAAATATTTTTCTTCCTCTATTAACCAACTAGTATAATCAATAACATTGTGCTAAATGCAAGAATCATCTGTGAAATCACAGAATGTGCTATTTGCCTCTTTGTACTCATCCAGGAAACAGCAACCCCTAGGGATGAACAGATATTATCCATTTGGAAGATGTTCTTTATATTAAAGGTGACTGATCAATATATAGCCATTGCATTCCACAAGTACACGTCTTATTGGCATCATTCTTTGGGAGGACTTTCTAACCAGATCCAGTTGGCAGCTTTTTCCAATATTCTATAAACTTCATGTCTGACCTTTGGACCAAAATGCATGTTTCTCTCATCAGTTGTGCTCACTTAATTATTAACAAGGCTTAAACTTAAATGAAAAACTTAAAATGGAAGAAAATAGGTCTCTTTACAGGAAATGTTCATAGTTAGCTATACAACAATTTCTCGGGGAACAGTGGCCTAGAAAGGAAAGAGTAAAGGGTTTGGAATGAAAAAGGGTTTACTCTAGCACCTGGCTGCTTGTCTGAGTCTTGAGTCTGTTTGGTTTGCTTGTTTGAAAAATGAGAATAGTGTATTCATCATGCAGAGAATGAGAAAATATATATAAAGTTCCTCAATGTATATGATCAATAAGCAAAATAATTATTATGAATGCAGAGTCAGACTGGATGATTTTAAGAATGAAGTGGCATTCCTACTCTAAAATTCCAGGGCTCTCAGTTCTACCTTTTTTTGAGTCTTCCTGTACTGAAACAATTTCCCATTCACAACATGCTGAGTACTTACTGTGTGCAAAGCACTATGCTTCAAGGAAAATTTTTGATAAATAAAGGGGACCTTGGTAATCTATTTTACACACTTGTAGAACAGTTCCTCAAGTTAAGTAAGTGGAAACCACCCAAAAGACCCTACCAAAAGAAAGTTTCCAATAGTTTGCTCCCCAGAAGATAACTCTGAATTAGGTTTAATATAACATAAGGCCTTTGTAGAAAGATAACACAGGAAACAGGAAGAACAGAAAAAGAACTCCAGAACAGAGACAATCATCCCAGATCAGGGAAGCCATGGATGGGGTTGAAGACCCTAGCACTTGGGCATTTCTTTTCTGAGCTCAGGGAGCATATGCTGACAGATGATGAAACCCCCTCCACCCCCAAAGACCCCAATTCAAGAACAGAGAGTCTACTGTAAACCTGAGAAAGAAGATGGAGGCAGTCAGGATGAACAAAGACCATGGACTATGGAGTCAGTCGACAGTTTTGGTCACCTACGCTTTCAGTCAATGTATTGATCTTCCCCCATAACCCAATATATTGCAACATACTATTTATAAATTGCCTCCATGTACTACTATATAGAAGTATATCATAAAAAACCTCACAGAGTATAGGTATATACACTGAGAAGGATGAAATCTAGTTAAATAGAAGTTGAAATAGTTTATTTTTCTCCTTAGTCTTCTTGCAGCCACTTTGGAGACCAGTGGTAGAAAAAGATGAACTGGCTGAGGTTGGAAAATGTGCCCTTGATATTCCATATGGACGTTTAGAAGGCAGAAACCTCCTCAACAACTTTCCTTACCTTTTCCTCAAAAAAGCAGGCTGTCACCATGTCAGCAAACAGGAAGATTGCCAGATAGGAATATGATCCTTCACTGCTCTTTCCAGCCCTCTCCCTGGCTTTCCAACCACACATTTCCTCAAAGGCTACCAGAGACAGTCATCCCTTGAGCCATACGGTCTTCCACCCTTTGGGAATACATACCCTGTTGTTGGGTTGTGACCACATCTCACTTGCAAGAGTATAGTTTATCATATCACAGCTCCTTTTAATTTGGAAAAAGGGAAACATTTTGTTTAGAGCATATATTCTGAGAGAGATGATCCTGCAGAGTTGTCTTTAATGTAGATTTAATACAATTAACCCTAGGTCCATAGTGGGCTTTTTGTTCATTTTATTGGTTGGTTTTGTGCTACATTGACTTAAAAATTATTTCCCCTGAAAACAAATTATTATTAGTGAATAAAACACAGACTTTTCCTTATCAAACAGTATCAAATTTATTGTGGAATTTTTATATATGTTTCTTATTACTGTAGAGAGAAACACAAATACTGTAAATCCATAGCTGATCTAGAAGAAATGGCCAAAGCAAACCAGGCTGGGAAAAGCATTTGTTCAGTTTGCCACAACTCCTACATCTGACTGCACTTTACAGCCAGGACACTGCAGTACCCCAATGTATGTGCAGTGTTCCCACAGAACTACTGAAACCGCATTTGTGGTCTCAGTTTGGCAAGCTTTCCTTTGGAAGAAATAGCTGGTTTCTGCCTCTCAGTGTGAGCACTCACTTCCCAGCGCATGCCTGGTGACTTGTGCTGTGAAGAACTCTGTAGTGGGTAACGAGTCTTTAGAGATGCCTTATCTCCCAATGCACCCTCAGGGAATGGCAGCCAGCCTGCTGCTCCTATCTGTTTAGCTAAGTCCAGTGATGGGAACATGGTTTTCACTGACAAGAGGTAATCTATCAAAAAAAACCCCTGCAAAACCCAGCCAGTGTAGGATATGGGGGGACATATTTTTATATTTCAAGTTTTGTAGTATGTTCCTGTAATCCCAGCACTAGGGAGCTGAGGAAGAAGGATCACTGTGAGTTCAAGGCCAGCCTGGGCTACATAATGAGACCGTCTAAAACAATTAAATAAATGTTAATTCTACAGATTAGTAATAATTAAGGAAAAGTCATAATACTGTATGCTTAATTTTATAATGAGAACGCTTTATAATTATGGTCATTTTGCTGTTTCTTTACTTCTTTTTATTTAGTCAAGGTATAGTTAGTTGCTCAGGCGGTGCACCAGAGAGTTTTCATGGACACCACTCTGACTCCCTGGCATCAATTAGTTTTGAAGGCTCAGGGATGCTTCAGAAAGGAAAAAGGCAGAGACCACAAAGACTTTCTGAAAGGCAAAATACCATGACAGATTGTTTCACCTTATAAAATACTGACTCTTTAAAAGAACATTTTTTTTTTTTTTGGTACCAGAATCAAACTCAAACTCTGTGCCACTGAGCTATATCCCTGGCCCTAAAAGAATAATTTTTGTACATTCATTTACAGTCGATTCTACTATTTTTCTTGAAGTGAACTTTCTAGTATATTTTTCCTAATTATGTAAGTGAGCTAATTATGCAACAAAGAGGTAAGCGTAGGAATTATTATAAAAGTAACACCTTTTACAGGTCTCAGCTCAGGTAGTTTATGGAGCAAATATGAACAATTTTGGTCTGCCCAGAATTCAGGTTTATCATTCCTTGGATTCAATTAAATACTAAATCTTAAGCACTTATACAAATTAGCATGGATCTTTAGTCCAGATGTGAAGGAAATTGTATTTCACTTTAAAACAACAAAGTCACATACAGTGAAAAATCAGAAAACACTAAAGCAAGAAAATGAAAAGCCTCTTTTAAAAAAAAAAAAAAGTCTATTAATCAGGAACGTGTGACAGGTCAGAAAGGCACAAGACCAAACTGTACCTTTGGCCTAATTGTGTGACAGTTTGCCAAATCAATTATCAGTGGAAAACATTTCAGAGAGAAAGCTGAAACTTCAAAAAGACTGTTAAGTAATTCTAGACATTTACAATACTGCATGACATCCTAGTTATAAATAATTCTTATCCATGCTTAAATCCATCTTGAGCCTCTACTAAGTAAGTCTTCCTTAACCTACTTATAGGATTTGCTATAGTGATGAAAGTATCCTCTCATTTTAAAAATGAAAATGAAATGAATTTTAGAATGAAAACTGGAAGCCTTTTCCTAGATCACACTGTTCTTCCCTAAAGTTTCCTTTTAGCACTGCAGTTTGTTGGATGTAGAAAATTAAAACTTGGAATCTAAAGTGGCCGCCTGGGTTCAGAGTGTCCTCTGAGCACTCAGGATGCTCTTTATGGTCATGATGCCTCAATTTCCTTTTCTATAATATTAGAATATAATACCTAAAAGATTTTTAAAGCATTTAGTGTCCAATCCCTTGGACGATAGCTCCTGTTAACTATACCACAGGCCAGAGGTGCAAGTTAGACCCAGTCACACCACCAGGCCATCGCTGGAGTTTGTGTGACCTGGTGAACATTTCAGAACACATGGATTTTTAGCCCCTCTGTTTTTCACAGCTCAGGGCATATTTTCACACAGCAGTGCATCACAAACATTTGGATTCCTCATTCTTCTTTTCTCCTGGCCTCCAGGCACCAATCTAGCCTGCCAGGTACTTCTGGTTAATTCCAAGTCATCCCCTCCCTGTTCCTATCATCTGCATTTGTCTTCTCAGTTCTGGCTAGAATACACCGGCTCCCTTAAGTCTTCCATTATCAGTGTGCTTCCTGGACTCTGGCACAGCTCTGCTTTCGGAATCCCTTCCTAATAAATGTCTCAGGTCGTCTTTCTGAATCACAGTGGCATCATCTGATAATTTTCATTGAAATGTGGAATTTGTCCAGCCCCTTCCTGAGCTATCAGGCAAAATTTCTACATAAAGATGCAAGCAAGAAGATGGGTGAACTGCGGTTCCAGAGGCTGGTGTGCGCAACCGGAGGAGGCCAGCTCCGCGACGGTTCGTGTGGACAGGACAAGGGCGAGGGAAATAGGATAGTGACGCACCTGCCTAAGTCCGCTAGAGGAAAGGCGATAAACTAAGGCTTGATTGTAGTGCAGGGAATGAGAGGCGGATACACACTGCACACTGATGAGGGAGGCAAAGACAAGCAGCACCAAGGTATAGACAACGTCACAGCCCCGATCCGGACCGGGTCCCCCTTCCCCGCGCAGAGCCCCCTCCCCCGCAGCCCCGCCAGGGTGTCAGCGCATCTCCCCGCCCTGCCCTGCTCGGCGCGCCCGGCCGCCCCTCCCCCGCGCCCGCGGCTTCCTGCCCCCAGCGAACGCGGCTCCCCAGTGTCCTCTAGAACGCCCGCCCGCTGTCGGGTTTCGAATCCCGACTCCGACCCTCGGCCCCGGCCAGCTTTTTGGACCCCGCATCAATCATTAACGGGTCTGGCCGGGCTGCGGCGGCCCCAGCAGGGGGATGGTACGGAACTCTAGGCCGGGGACAACTCTCCCCCGCACGGCCGCGAAACCTTAGCCGCCAAGGCCCCCGCCCTTCCCCGGTGCCGGTCTCTCCCGCTCGCCCGCCCGCCCGCCCGCCAGCGCCGCGGCGAGCACATCCCCGCCTCCCGCTCCGGGGGCGGCGGCGGAGGCTCCCGCACCGCGCGATGCCCAGTCACCGCAGCGCCGCCGCCGCAGTCCGCAGCGCGGGCGGCCGGCCGGCAGCAGGCAGCCTGGCGAGGGGCCGCCGAGCCCCGCGCGCTCCTGCCGGTAGCCGCGCTACTTAATGATTAATTAATTAATTTATTTATTTTAGGAACGGCTGCTGGGAGGCGCAGGTCCTGTCTTAAACCCGGAGCGACGCCCCCGGCGCGGGCACAAAGGCTCCGACGGCGGCCGGCCGGGGCTGCCCAGCGCGCAGGAACCGGCGCCAGAGGACTTCTGTGCGCGCTCCAGCCGAGCCCCGGGCACCATGCCGCGGCGCCTGCAGCCCCGGGGCGCGGGCACAAAGGGCACGACCGCGGCAGCTTCTGGGGCCGCCCGGCATTCCCATCCCGCAGTCCCTGAGGACCCCCCAGCGTCGGCCAAGCTGCTGCTACGTTGGGACGAGGTGCCCGACGACTTTGTGGAGTGCTTCATCCTGTCGGGCTACCGGCGCCTGCCGTGCACGGCGCAGGAGTGCCTGGCCTCGGTGCTGAAGCCTACCAACGAGACGCTCAACTTCTGGACTCACTTCATCCCGCTGCTACTGTTCCTGAGCAAGTTCTGCCGCCTGTTCTTCCTGAGCGGCCGCGATGTGCCCTTCCACCACCCGTGGCTCCTGCCACTGTGGTGCTACGCGTCCGGAGTGCTGCTGACCTTCGCTATGAGCTGCACGGCGCACGTGTTCAGTTGCCTCTCGTTGCGCCTGCGCGCCGCCTTCTTCTACTTGGACTATGCATCCATCAGCTACTACGGCTTTGGCAGCACGGTGGCCTACTACTACTACCTGCTGCCTGGCCTGAGCTTGCTGGACGCAAGAGTCATGACCCCGTATGTACAGCAGCGCCTGGGCTGGCACGTGGACTGCACGCACCTCATCGCCACCTACCGCGCCCTGGTGCTGCCGGTGGCCTTCGTGCTGGCTGTGGCCTGCACAGTGGCCTGCTGCAAGAGCCGCACCGATTGGTGCGCCTACCCGTTCGCCTTGCGCACCTTTGTCTTCATCATGCCCCTCAGCATGGCCTGCCCCATTATGCTGGAGAGCTGGCTCTTTGACCTGCGTGGCGAGAACCCCACGCTCTTTGTGCACTTCTATCGCCGCTACTTCTGGCTGGTGGTGGCTGCCTTCTTCAACGTAAGTAAGATCCCCGAGCGCATCCAACCAGGCCTCTTCGACATCATTGGTCACAGTCACCAGCTTTTCCACATCTTCACTTTCCTTAGCATCTATGATCAGGTGTATTACGTGGAGGAGGGTCTGCGCCAGTTCCTCCAAGCGCCGCCTGCAGCGCCCACCTTCTCGGGCACTGTGGGCTACATGCTGCTGCTGGTGGTTTGCCTGGGTTTAGTCATCAGGAAGTTCCTCAACAACATTGAAGTCTGCAGTAAAAAATGAGCCTCCACCATGGAAGAGGCTACTGGTTTGCCCATCTGTTTGGAGTTTCTGTTGTTGCTATTGTTGGTTTGTTTTCAAGTTTTGTTGTGTTTCCTTCTTTGCTCGAGGAGGATGCTGCAAAACCACAAGGAAAAGGTCCACTGCTACTAGGGAAGATCACTTGGAAGGGGGATCAACCGAGAGAGGGCCGCTGGTTCTTGCTCCCTGAAAAAAAATCAGGTAATGTCTCTGGACATCCAGGGACTTTGCAAGGGCATAAATAAAATCCCAAACAACACCCCCAAGCAGTTTGATTTTCTACTTGTTTCTGTGTCAGCAGTAATTAACAAGTAATTCTTATGAAGTCAGGTATGCAGTAGAAAAGATAAATACTCAGAAATTCCTGGATACTTCCATTTCAGTCAGGAATGCTTGAATTTGTCAGAAGAATGGAGCTTTGTAGGAAACGGGTACAAAGACACAAACCCAGGGCTTAACCTGCTAGAAAATGCATGGAATGTGAACACAAGTTAATTATTTCAAAATGTTTCTTACATGTTATTTAAATAGTAATATATGATGATTTTTCATAATTTATAACAGCCTGTGATATGCACTGAATTTTCTTTGTCACATAGTTTTGAATTTTGCAGCCTTCTGCATTGCACACACTTGAACTGGACATCAGGGCAAGCTGCTTAAAAGTTCTCTACTTGTTAAAAACAGTGTTTTCAGAAGGCCTATGAATCTCATGATACAACTGTGAATGACTTTTACCGTAGGGATTCTGGTTAATCTATTGGTGAAGAGCTCAAGTGGTTTGTATAGATCCCAGACTCCTATTTACTTTAATGTGTTCCAAAGAACTCATCCGATTTTTTGTTTATTTTGTTTTTAATCTTATTCTTTCCTTCTCTACTAAAATTGCCACTGGAATAAATGTGCCTTTTGAAGCAATGCCCAAATGACTGACCTCATATAGTTTCTTGCATAAAAGAGCAGCAGAAATGAACTTTTCTTATTTTACTTCAAATCAGGATGGAAAGTGGGGTTGGTTTTAAGTTTTGAAAAGACCAAAAAGTAGCTTACTGGGATGTGCATGGCATTGGGTTTCTCTACCAGAACAGGAAGACAACCCAGAAACATGGCTGTGGCTCCTGATGCAGCCATAGGGCAGGTGAAAGAACACTGGTACCATCTATCTTTGCTTAAAACTTAAAATATAACATTCAGGAGTAAACAAGGCAGTTAATATTGTGAAAACCAGAAGCACATTAACTTGGGTTGTAACTGAAATTTATGAATTAATTAAGATTATGAATAGCCAGTTAAACACAGAATTCTTATTTGGGTCAATACTATGGAAGTGATTGGCAGTCACACATGAATCCGTGAAAAATTAGGGAAAACACCACAAGATACTTTATTATTTTTTTGGTCAAGGTCTGGCTATATAGTCCAGGTTGGCTTTTAACCCTATACGAAGCCCAGGTTGGGCTTGAATTTATAATCTTCATACCTCCACCTCCCAAATGCTGTAAAGGTAGTCGCTAATATGCCTGCCTCCCAAGATGCTTTCTAATCACCACACTGGCCAGCGTTACTTAGACATATATTATAAATGCTAGCTATAATTGAGGTAGAAACTCTTGATGAACACAAACCTCTGAGGTAGCTAATTTAAATATCACACTTAGAAAGTTGTTTGGTTGTGAGCCAAAAAAAGTTCATAAATGGGAAGTCTTGACTGAGGGTATAATTTTGATCAAGCACATAAAGTGAGTGAACACTTACCTCAGCACTGGTAAAAAGACAGCTCAGCTTTTTTTTTCCTTATAGTTTTAATCACTACTGTATTTGTAAACAGAGAAGCTTGGCACAATTCCCTGGAGGAACCAGTATCATCATGTGTGCTAATTGGCACACAAGTTAAATTTATGTACATCTGTATTTAATTTAGGACCAGGTAATGGGATCATAAATACACTTTGTACAATTCCTGATGAGTGTCAGTGTCTCATCCTTTGTTAAGTACAAGGAGATTCCTGTTAGGCTGCAGAGGCTGTTAATTTGTACTCACCGCAGAAGTTACTCCTCAGCTGTATCTTGACCCAGTGCATACGTTTAAGGACAGTTGTGGAAATCAGGATATTTCCACGTGTAGACTTACTTGCATGTCATTGTTATCTCTTCTAGATCCCCAAAGAATGTTGGTTCAGAAGCTAGGGAAACTGAAGAGTATTTTGCAGCTTTCTTGTCAAATGGAACCTCCCTTTCAGAAGGAACTTTCAAGAAGGGGACTTCCAAAAAGGATTGATGGGTTTAAAAATAAGAACTAAATCCCAGCATTTGTCATTTTAAATTTTTGTTGGAAACCTTCTAGGTCCACAAACAAAATTCTCTTCTTGCCCTGTCTTTGTCCTTAAGCAGAGGCCACTCAAGGATAAAATTATACCCATATCATTTTCAAGTGATTATGATACATGAGCCAGTGAGATGACATGCTTTTCCCTGGGAGGGTTTATCGACCTGAGGTGATCCACAGAAAATGGGGACTCACTTTCTTGTTCCCTTTACCTTTTTCTTCCTCTGCTTTTCCTTTCCCTGAGATTTTATAAACAGCATATAACATTGACACGAAACATTCTAGATGAAAACAGTGGTTTGACTTTATTGTATGTTTGCAAACAGGTAGTGCATCTACTATAATCAGGGATGACTTGTTTAACTTGATAAGCTATTTTTAAACTATATCAGATTTTTGTCAAGATAGATAATGCCATTTTAGAAACAGTCATTTACTATCTGCACATTTGTATAGAACCATCCAGGTGTCTTAAACATTTTAGGGATAATGCCACAATCAGAGTAAAATATCTTTGAAAAATTTTTCACATTCTCCATTTTGTCACATCCATTAAAATTTGGTTTGCCTTTATTATGTTCAACTATTTGAAATATAGGACAACTTATAAATAAGAATTCTCTTCATTATCTTTGAACAAGCTTTTTCAGCAGTAGCATTTTGAAGCATATTATGTAATACATTTTATTTTTACTTGTTAGTCATAATCTAGATGACATCCCAAGGAACAGCACCACTGAGTGGTGCCTTGGAAATGTGGGTGCTTGACTGCAGTGCCTGTCACCTTGTTGGTTGGTCCCTGAGGTTGACTCGGGCTAAGCTGGTTGATTAAAGGGGTTTCTTTCTTCCCTGTGTTCTTTGCAACTCAGTTGAAGAGGGTGACCTTCCCAAAGAGATGAAGGAAGAGCTCTTTGGTCACGTCATTACTGGCTTATAAAAATAAATGAGCTCTTTTCCATTGGCCACATACTTTCTATAAATAGCCAGGAAAGAGAGTATGGAGCTAGAACACTGGGCAGAGTGGCCTTCACATTTCCATTCATAAAGACTGCCTGTAAATTCTTATAGTCAAAAACCATTGAGCCTCATCCATCATGGTACTTTACAGAAACCATTTCTAAGAATGTAAAATTTGAGGAATGGAAGTAATTGTTACCATTGTTTTTTCTTGATGTGGTGCTGAATTGGAAGATTAACAGCAATAATAGGGAATTTTTTATTTAAATCTCGTAACTTTAATCTGCACAAAGCTGTATTGGGGAGAGGTAGGGCAGGAGTTAATGTCGGTCCAAGGTGACAGACTTAAGTTTTTTAATTGTCATTATAATGTGGCGACAAGGACCAGGGATATAGCTCAGCAGCTTGGCACCTGCTAGGCAAGCACAAGGTCCTGAGTTGGATTCCTGGTACCAAAATTAATAAAAAAATAATAATAATAATGTGGGGACAATTGTATGCTCAATTATGAGCAACTGTAGGTGTGACCTGGCTAAGCCCCAGACCCTAATTGGATATATCATATGTGTATATGACATATGAATATATATACATTACTTTAATTGACTAATTTTTAAATAAAGCAAAGAGATAACATTTTTTTTAGACAGGGTCTCTGTATAGTTCACAGTGCTCTTGAATTCATTATGTAGCACAGACTGGCCTGAAACTCTGGTGATATTGTTGCCTAAGGCTCCTGAGTACTGGGATTACAGGCGTCTGCCACCATGCCCAGTGAGATGGCTATCTTTGAAAACTAGATTATAAAATCTTATTTAACATGTTATCAGCCACTTAAATGGTTTTTATCATCTCATTAATCTATTGAAGTTTCATACTGCTCACTTCACTGTCAGGGTTCTTGAGTCAGCTTTCATCCATTCATTTGTGTAATCCCCTTAGTGATCACTGAGCACTTACTTATAGTAAGACCTTTAGGCAAGGATCTATCTGTCCATACTGTTGCAGCCATTACTTTTTTTGCTTTTTGGTGGAATGGAGAAGATTGGTTTTTTCTTGTACCTATTATCATAAAAGCAGTGTATAGAGTCTTATTTCAATCAACATGCTAATTTATCTGCAATTTCTTTTCTATTCCTGACTGCTCCTGGGTCTATGGTTAAAAATAATTTGAAATTGTAAAGTACTACAAGTCAAGTAAAGGGATGGTGGGAATATGTACAGAACTAGAAACTTTTATCATTATCTATTAATAAAAACACTAATAACAATAATTACCAGGAGGTTATTAGTAGTTGTATCATTATGAAATATGGTTTATTTAAGGTACCTAAGTTGGGATGTCATTAAGTGAATTCCACAGATAATGTAATTTTAAAAACCCAAGTATGCAAATTTAAATGCTTAAATCTGCAGAATTAAAACTAAGTCTAATGTGCTAGCTTTTTTTCCCTCTTTTAAAATTTTTGTGTTGTAATGTACAGAGCATATCTGAGAGAAAATAAATCTGCAGAAAGTCACTTTAAAAATGTATCAGATGTAAAAAAAAAAAAAAAGAGGGTATGGGAAAGGAAGAACAAAAAGAACTGGATTCAAACAGCAGCATGGGCAGCAAGCTCAAGTGTTCAGTTTTTATGAGTTTTAAATTTTGTCCCTAAATAACATGTGAAACCCCAGGCTCTTGGTGTTTAAGTAGGTAGGCAAGGAATTCTTATTTGGCTTATCCTGTAGCTTTTATCCTGAGCACGGGTGCCTGAGTATATTTTGAGTAGTGCATTTATCCCCTGGCTTAATGTCCCTAATTTGCTTCGCTAAAATTAGGGCATAGGTCAAAAAGAAGTTAAGGGATAGCACTAGCCAATTGTAAAGCATGCTTTGAAGCATTCTTTTGAAGGAATGCCAATATTCTCTGACAAACTGCCTGACAAAAAGTTAAAGAGCCTAGACACATTGGGAAAGGAAGCATTCGGTAGATGAAGCTGAACACTGCTGTACTCCCTTGTGAGAGGCTACATGCTTTTCTACTGAAGAACTGACTTCTTCAATATTGTGAATAATTATTTCCTATCTATGAAAATGAGTATTAGTTCTTCTTGTCACCATTCCAAAAAAATAACACAAATTTCTGTTGTCCTTTCAAAAAGAACAAAGATATTGCATTTCTGGATTGCAAATTTCTAACCAGTATATAGGCTTTTTTGTTCTAGAACAGCTTCTTAAGAGTCTGTGAGCAAGTTGCAGAATTAGTGTTTATTTATAGGTCAGGAGCCAAGAATGCTCACTTAGCTGTTAATTGTGGCAGGATGTGACTTTTGAGAGCCCTGAACAAACACCTGTATGCAACAAAATGCTTTCTTATTTGCTCTTTGACTCAGCGGGAAAGCAGCCTTTACTTCGAGCTTTTGAAATTGTCCCCATTGCACTGTTCCTCTAAGTGTAATTCAGGAGCTTTAATGAGTTTGGTTCTCAACCTCTGAAAGCTATTCCAAACATGGCATTTCTCAAAGAAAATTTCTTGAGTGTGCAAAATTATTTTTGATTGTACAAAAGTGGCAGGTTACCTTTCTTATGCCTTAAGGTCCACCCAAAATATGCAATAAGCACTCAAGGCTGAGGGCAGGATCTGCAGTTGGTTATTTAGCGATATGGTGAAGACAGCCCTGCTTCTCATGTTTTATTCTAAACCCTCTTTTTTGGATGAAATATGGGCCACATTAATTTCATTTCTTCTTTTAGTTCCATCTCCACTTAGAAAGGATAATGTTTTTAATATGGTGGACGCAAAAAAGAAAGCTCATGGGAAATGTTTTTAAAGAAGTATCTTAACTTTATATTCTACAAGTTTGTAATAGCAATTTGTTTGTTAAAAAACAAAACAGGCCTTAGCACATGGGTGAGAACCAGTGCTTTTTGGAAAGCCTCATCTCTATCCTGGGGATTTGATCAACCTTGAGCTCTTACCTAAACGATAAAGGCCTTGTAAGTCTTTTTAAAAATGTAAATATTATACAGTTTAAAGAAGGGTAAAAACCATTTTTTAAAAGAAGAAAACATGTCAGATAGGTTCTGGGTATGTAATGAGGCTAAATATTAAAGTCGTTAAATTTTTTTGGATAGAAACTTTATTAAATTGCCTCTTCTAGGAAGACGTAGCATAAAAGGTCTACTTTTCTGCCCAGTTGGTTTTCGTTTCTGAGCAAAATTATTATAACCAAGCAACTGGGAACCCAGACAATAAACAGGTGAGGTGTATTTCACTCGCAGAAGGTTGAGATCACAGTGAATGACAGCCTCTAAGAAATGCATAGCCCTAGATATTGTCCCTCCCTTCTTCAAAGTAGAAGAAGCCCCAGGCCAATGCTACATGGACCAGAAGAGCTTTTTGTGTTCCAGGGCCAGGGAAAGATTCTGTGGCCACTTTTACTCTGCACTAAGTATGTGGTAGCTCTTAACTTCCTCCATGTCAGCCTTCTCGCAGACCATGTCCACCACCCTTGAAGCCTTCACTTTTCACATATCCAGGCTTGAGGCACAAGATCCCTAAAAAGATTCAATAGGTAGTTAAGCCTTCCCCAATCATCTGCCTTATGAGGTGCATCTGGTTCTAACCTAAGGATTTAAATTAAATAAATGTACTCAAATTGCAAGGATGTGCAACCACCAGGTCCCCTTTTGAAGTTAAGGGCATTACTTGAAGGGTCATCCTCATGTTTTTCCTCAGGTCAGAGGCAGAGGGAGGATTTAATGGTGATCAAATAGAAAAACCTTGTGTCTGATGTTGTTTCAGTTCATTTAATGTTGATGATGGAGGGAGGAGGGAGTAAACAGTTATGCAGGCAAAAAGAAAGAATTTTTCCCACTGCTTGCTAAATTTATTATTATGCCACCCTGATGCCAGCCCCTTATCTACATCCTAAAGAGCTACCTTGTCTAGCTAGAGAGGGCTTCTCAGGAGATGTGACTTTCCACACCCGGGCAGTAGCATGGCTTCAGATCAACAGTGTATGCCAACAGAAGAGCATTACTTAATAATTTCAGACTTCAAGATGAATTAAGCAAAATAACCTGTAAAAATAGATATAATTTTGGTCAGTTCTGTGCATGTAACTAAACAAATTGTGACTCATTTCTGTTGTATAGTTTGTGATGATTTCGGTTTTCCCACACAGTTTTGCCTATACAGTTGTCTTGAATATGAAATTCTGTATAATAATGTAACTATGCATTTTTTGCGGAAAAACAAATGTATGAAATAAGAATAAATTATTTGTAACCACAGTATGGCTCTGTGTACATTCAGGAGACATCTTTCAGCAAACAAATATTGTCACACTAATACACATGATAAGAAAAAATTATTCTTATCAAAATCAGCAGGCACAAAAAGTAGAGTATACGTTTGTCCTGAAGAATAATCTTTCTATACTTTTTTTACAATATTAGTTAAATGAAAAAGAAGATTTGTGAATTACTATGAAGCTATATATTCTAAGAAAATAATTATTTAACCTGGGTTACGAATCTTTTCCTCCCATCTCCCTGTTTCTCGAGTGTGTATGTGGCCCTTGGGTTTCTGTGTGATACAACCCTGGTGATCTGTGTGAGTTTATAGTATCTTTTTTCCAAAAAGCCTAGCAAGGAATAGCCAATTTGGTCAAGCTCAGTGGCAACTGTATGTCTTTAAATCATATTGACTCTTTTCAGTTGGAGGTTTTTATCAGTTCACATTGTCAGGAACAGAAACCGTCTGCCTGATGATGCAAGAGAGGGTTCATATGGAGATCTCAGAAAGCACAGAGCGGGCACAGGTGTCAGAGGAAAGGAGGAGCCAGGCGGAAGGAACCTGACTCCAGCAGGGAGCCCCTTCCTTTCTCCAGGACAGCTCTTCGGGGTGCTGCTATTGTGGCTGCCAACTCCAGGTGGTTTCTGGCCCAGTCATATCTACACTGAATTCCAATTCCTGGGAAAGAGTATCTAATTACCCAGCCCTTTCCAGAACCACAAGAAGAGGGACTTTAGTTCTTAGGAAGTGATGATCGGTAGACAAAGGAGCTATCTATCCCCTTCACCAAACCTGGGCTGTCTGGAACCCACACATGCCACTAATCTCTACTCTTCGGATGTGTGAGGACAAGGATCATAGGAGACTGAGAATTTGGATCTGTGGGTGCTATGTCAAGCCATGTGTCCTAGCAACATGGGGTCCCTGGTGAAGTTTTGGAGTACCTGGTTATAGAAGGAGGGAGGAAAAATGTACAGCTAGTCCAAAATGGCCCCAACTGGCTAACATATGTCCTCCTTTCCACATGTTGTATACTTTTTAAATGTAATGCAGCTGTTTCTTGCACAATTTTAGAACATAACATAGCCTCTTTCCAAAAACAAACCAAAATCCTGACTAAAACTGCAAAGACAAACCAAAATCCTGACTAAAACTGCAAAGACAAACCAAAATCCTGACTAAAATTGCCTTCAGGGCAATTTCCCCACCATCTCGCTAAGCTCTGTATAGAAGGTGATTAAATAGGTTCCATTGGACTTTGGTATTTTGGTTTGGTTTGGTTTGATCCTGCCATTAGGAGAAATGGTGGAAGATTAGATAGGAAAGAGTCAGAAGGTAAACATTTTTCTCTTCCCTGAACACCGCCTTCTTCCAGTTTTTTTGCTGGTATCCTCAATGCTGGTTGCTATTAGCAGTCACTGTGTAACTGGGAAGGAAGGCAAGATAAGAATAAAGCCAGCATAGGGAAGGCCAAATAGAGTACATCACAAAGGAAGCCTTGAGCAGTCTGCAACTCATACCTACACGTCTCTGGACTTTTTCTTATATGAGTCAATAAATGCCCTTCATTTTATGATTTAGTTTATATTGTACTTGCTGCTTTTAATTAAAAATATCAACCAACCCAGAAAGTTTGTTTGCCTCCCAATCATATATAATAGATTTACATAGTCCTTAACCTGCCTTGATGCAGTCCCTCCCACATTTTAGGATCTGCGTACTAGATCTTTGCAATACCTCATTGGTTTGGTTTGGTTTGGTTTGGTTTGGTTTGGTTTGGTTTGGTTTGGTTTGGTTTGGTTTTGGAAAGATAGGGTCTCACTATATGTCAGGCTGGTCTTGAACTCCTAGAAGTTCTTTTGATCAGCCTCTCTAGTGCTGAGATTATAGGTGTATGCGATCATGTCCAGCTGCAACACTTCATTTTTAAGTACATGGTTTCTGAGTTAGGATTCAGTATTTCCCAGTGATCCTCCTGAAATACATGGACTTCTTTCTGTCATGTTCTGCAGTACAGGTATTTCAAATGTACTTACCACTTCCATCTCTCCTCAAATTTCTCAAGCTACCACTTCCCTCCTCTTCAGGAACCACACTCTCTCCCTTACACACTTTTCTTATATATGTTTTCAGCTGCTTATCAACAAAATTTCTTCTACAAGCATTTAAAAATGTACTACTAGTAAGTCCCATCTTCTATGGTGACAAAGTCTCCCTTTTCCCCACAATGCCACCTTTTCTCTCTTCTCTGTATCCAGAGTCTTTGAAAGAGTGGTGCACTGTTACAGCTTGTATCTAGATGCCCCCCTAAAGCCTCATGTGCTCATAATTAGGGCTTTTGGAAGATGGCTGGATGATGAGGCTGTGGTACTAGGGTTAAAGATGTGTGATACTAAATCAACCCTCTCACTAGTTTAGCATGGTCCTGGATGTGGCTGAATGCATTTATTAAAGACAGAAGCCCCACCATGGATGCAGGTAGCATCAAACAATATGCTTGTACCCTGGTTGGAGACAGGCTCGCTGCTGTGCCTCCTGCTTGTCCTGCCATGCATTGTTTCTCCTCTACCATGCCATCCTGCCTTGGAGCCAGCTGATTATGGACTGAAACTTCTACAAACTGTAAAGTAAGACAAATTTTTTCTCTTTTAACTTGTGGGTATCAGGTATTTTGTCCCAGGAACAAAAGAGTCATTAAGACACAGATACTGTCTTTATTTCCTTAACTCACACTCTCTCCTTTGCTCACTGCATTTTGGATTCATTAGTTTCACTAGAATGACTCTTGCTAAAATTTCTAACACCTCCTTGAGACTAATAAACATTTCTTGGATCTTCTTTCCCATTCATTGTTTCACTCTTCCCTTCCCTCTGTGACTCTGCTACTCTTACACAATTTACCTGACCGATGTACCTTTTCCTAATCATGCCTGCAGTCAATTTTCCTCAAGTGTGAGCACAGGTCATTATATCAGTTTAGTTCAAGGATTTGGTCAGCAGCCTTTGCATTCTGTGGCTTGCTGTCAGCTTTTCTGTTCATAGCAGAGGTACTATATTATATGTTTGAGACACTCAACTTTGTTTCTATGCCTGCAGTTTTTTCCAGTGAGTTTGTAAACCAGCCAATGCCTACGAATAAATGCCCTCCTGTCCCAACTAACTTGAGTACTTTCTGTTGTCTACTATTGATCTCACATTGATTATGCCAGGTCAATAGAAAGAGATGGTGATTAGACATGTTGGATTCTCTAAACCACTGGCAAAAAGGGTATCGGCCCTCTGCTTTCTCTTTCCTTTACTTTCCTTGGCAAGACAAAGCAGGTTCTGGATCAGGCAGCTTCTTCAAAGAATTTATCTGTATTTAAAAAAAAAATCAGGAAGATAAATACTGGAAGTTTTTTCTCTCAATAGTAACCTAAAATGAATAAGAGAAAACACAACATGGATACTTATATGTCAAATAAAAGAATCTAAAATAACAAATCCTATGGATAATAAGTGGTATTCCCATGTATTAAGGTAGTTTATGAAATGTTCATGTCAATATTAGCCCTTAATACCAAAAACTCCATTACATCTAAAATATATACATCATTCTAATATTGGATAGGAATTCTGTGAGTCTTTGGTTTAAAATACTGTGGTCCTCCCTGCCACTGGAGAGTAGTCATGAATGAGTCAGGATCTCAGAAGTGGTTTGTGTTTCTTTTTCTCTGGTCAAAGGTGCTTATCCCTGTGATGTGATTCCCCCCCTTCCATTAAAAGTACTCTTGATTTCCTTTGAGGAAGGGTCCTTCCCCCTAAATTTTGCTGGGACTTCCCTACTGGGCATGTGACCCAAGGTAGGCTTGCAAGCAGAGTTTCTCTCTGTTCTGTGCTTTCCATTATTCACCCACCCAGGTCTTCATGCAGTTCTGTCAGCTAACCCATAGGCTTTCCAATAATTTCTTTGTTTTCTCTTTGATTTTTTTCCTTTGGAAAGTTACCTAGAAAGTTTTTATTTTCTGTGGTGAAGCAATATTGACTGAAGACTTCCAGTTTCCAGTGTGGCATATGAGGAATTTGGAAGCTGTCACTTTAAATAATAAGTAAAAAAACTAACAACAAGCTGAACTGAGAAACCAACATATGTGGTAAAAATGAGGTCATAGAGCACAGAAATGAACTGTGCCCTCAAATTGGAGAAAGAGGCAGGAAGATATAGAGAAGTACAACTCACCAGAGCAGGAATTCAGGAAAAGAAATCTTTGCAGGAATCAATAATGTGTTTTGTTTTATTTTACTTTCCTCTAGAACACATGCTTAGCTTTCAATAAAAATTACAAGGTTTACTAAAAGCAAAAAGAGAAAGCATTACAATCACTTAATACTGTATGCTAAGGATCCTAATGGGGAAAGCAGACAACATGCTAGAACAGAGAGATAATTAGAGAGAGATGGAAATTTTGAGAATCAAATACAAATGCAAACACTTCCAGAACTAAAAAACAAAGAGAAAAAAACACTAGGCAAAAACTAGAGATATTGAAGAACTATGGAACAATTACAGAAAGTGTAACATATGCACAAAGGAATATCAGAAGCAGAACAGAGAATGGAACATAAGTATAGAAAGAGAAGAAAATGCTACACATAGACCTGACATGACTTATGAATCGTTTCTAAATTATTTTTTTCTTTTGGAAGTCCACTATCAGTTTCTGACCTCCAAATTTCTTTCCTAAAAGTGAAGGAATTGCTAAAGGAAGGTAGAGATTAGAGAAACTTGTTTGCAACTTATAAATATTTTTTAAAACAATAGGATTAATAAGAGATTCCATATCCTAATGGCTCGCATAATTTTCACTCTTCCTATTTTGGTCCTCTACAGCTATAGAAATATATGTGGAAAACCAAAACATGGAGAGAAGTCATGTGAACTTTTATCAGTACAAAATATAGTTCTAAGAGCTATATTATTACTTTAAAATGACCTGGAAAATCCTACTGGATTTTACTCCAGCTCTTCCTAACTCAGTGATTAACCATATTAGTTCATCCTTATCCCACTGTAAATTTGTTATAAATATCAGTTTAGAGTTCTTTCATATTATTGTTTTTGTTCACAGAAATGTCATAAAATATAAAATAAATGAATTTAAGAAAATAAATATCTCAACTGGCCATGGTGGCACATGCTTATTATCCTAGTCCTCTGGAAATCTGAAGAAGAATCACAAGTTTGAACCCAATCTTGACAATTAAACAATTTAAAACCTTCTAAAAATTTTTAAAAAGAGGGAATCTGGGTTCTGGCTCAGGGCAAAGGCCCTGGTGATTGTTTAATCCCCAGTACTACCAAAAATATGCTACAAGAATATCATAATCATGTTCTATATTTCTTCTGTTGTTGCCCTTTGGTTTGGCTTTTTGTTATAATTCAATTTTTTTTTGTTGTTTTGGTCTCAGTTTTTTTTCTTTTTGTCAATCTTAACTCCTAGAGAAAAGATCAAACATCATAAATGACAGCAGTGAAATCTTGCCGCATCTCGTTTTAATTTGTGGTGTTACTTATGCCTTGCCGAATGAAGTGCTTGCTTAGCCAGCACATATACGTCTTGCTAAATGTAAATCTTATTAACATGGAGGTGCCAGTTTATCACATGAACACATAAGGGATCCAGAACAGCTGGTGTAAATCATGGTACCTCACTATGAAATCTGGCTAAATCGAAGCTAACAAGAACAGTCGAAAAGAAAAAACAGTTTGTTCTATGCATCAGGTGGCAGATCTAGGCCTTCTCCACATTCCACTGGTTCATGGCATCATCTTAGGCCCAAGGCCATCATTTGGTCTATTGTGGGAATAGATGCTTCCCTGGAAGAATGAGTCATCCTGTGAGTCACCATGGTGAAGAAAAAGGCTCTTCCTTTCTTCTTGGGCATAATATGATGGGGCTTATCATGTAAGTTCCAGGCCATTTTTAAAACATATATGATTCTCTCTTGCTGCATATCCAGTTACATAAATGGTTTTGACAAAAACATGACTAGGCTCCTCCCACAAGTATACCTGACCAGGCACAACCTCTCCCGAGAAATCCCAAAGAGGAAACAAGTGCCATCCTAAAAAGTAAGAGCCCACCCAGGTGTTGAGGGGCATCTTAGGCATGGTCCTTGTGCTTGGTACATTGTCCTTCCATCCCTGCAGGCAAACTTGTGAAGAGGTAGGAAACAGCTAGACCCTAAGTTGGAGGTGGGACTTCACTGATCTCACACACACACACACACACACACACACACACACACACACACTCCAGACACTGCAGAAGCATTTTGAGCAGCCAGTGGGATGTGGGGTGCTCTCATGGCATGGGAGAGGTCACAGAGAGCAGATGTTGGGGGTTGTCAGGCAAGGTGGCAGCACTAGTTTAGTTGGGCTCTGTGACTTCAGACTTGCAACTGACAGCTGGGGCACCTGGTGGTGGGGTGCAGACAACTGGCCTAGGCTTTGCTGGGGTCACCTTGGTATTGAGCCCCTGCCTTCCTCTTCTTCCACCTTGCCTCTTGAGTTCATAGACTTGCATTGGGTTTGACTTCACACACCGTTATTTCCTAGCTCTCTCCCCTTTGATGAGATTCTTTGCCCTGGGGACCTCCATTTCCTCACTTATAACCCTTTAACCTGGGCTGGAAATATTTCTTACTTCGCAGTAGTGTGAAGAATCAAAGAATAAACGTGATGTGGTTTCACTCAGTGCATGGCACCCCTAACTGTTCAGTTTTAGCTAGCCCACATTGTATTAGCTGAAACTATTATGGTATTTTTTATTAGTATATGATTGAAGTATATAATGATCACATTACTAGTAGGAAGTGGTACATAACATATCTTTAATTTTTTAATCCCCTTGTAGAATGCTTTAAATACTCAATCTATGAGGTTCCTGGGAACCTGCATGCAGGCTAGGAAAAAATAAGACTTGAATTAAGACTTTCTGTATCAGTGTTGTCCAATGGAAATATTGAGGTGGGTTCATATCCAATATAGAAATCCAAGCAGCCAAATTGACAATTTGGAATTTTATTAGCTAAGCTCAGCGACCACCCACAAAGACCCCTGTTTCAAAGTCAGATCAAGTAGCCCCAAACTAGAGGGTTACAGAGTTTTTACAGAAGAAAACCACAAAGCAAGACATCCTGTTGGGAATAATTTAGCTAGAATCTTACATTAATTCGGTTGGTACTTACATCCTGCTTCTTTGTTGAGCAGGTTAATTTTTTTCTTGTGGGTGCAGCTTATTCTGCTTTTCTCATGGAACTTGTACCCTGAGTAATTTTTCACTCTTCTAGGTCAAATACAGGGCACAAGATGGCATCAGTTATGCCAAGCTACAACAATATAATGCAAGCTATGTATGTAAGTTTTAATTTTCTAATGGCCACGTTAAAAAAGTAAACAGAAATTATACCTGAAGATCAGACTGAGCTACCAATGGACAATTCCAAGTGGTCTTCGATCTGTCTTTTCTCCTAGACAACCAGAAATTCCACCATTTTCTCAGCTTTCATATTGAATAGCTGGCAACTCTTTGTCAGGAGGTAAGAGGAGGCTCACATAGCTTATATCCCTGTATGCCATAAAGTGGTCCACGATGCATTACACCTAAGCTTCCATGTCTGTAAACTCCTAGAGTTTCATCACAGTTTTATCTAGTGGTTTCTTCATTTGAAATTGGAGTAAAGCATATTCTTTTACCATTAAATTCTTTTCAGCTTTGTTTTTTAAAAAAAAAGGTAAACAGGATCAAATGAATTAACTTTAGTAATGTGCTTTATTTAACTCACTATAACCAAAATATTATCATTTCAACATATGGCACTACTCTGAAATTTCAAGAACTTTAATTGCCTGTCCATGTACTGGATAGCACAGTGCTAGAAACATCTTTCCTGAGATCTATATATGGCAAATTCCTTCCCACCTTTTGAATCTCAGCCTCTGATAGCAGCACCACCTTTCACTCTCTAGAGTAGTCACACCCTCCTCTGTTCACCTGCACACATGTTCTCCTGGGCTTCACTGTTTAATTTTCTGCATACTGTTTATCATTGTGGGAAATTAGCTTGTTTATTGTTTTTCTTCCCCTATTGGAAGTTAAATTATAAGACTAAGAACTGGACTCTCAGCACCTAGCCCTGTATCTAGCAGAGCTGTAGACACTTACTGAATACTTAATGAAAGCATGAACTAATAAATGAACCAATGCTTGAATGGCTAGACACAGTAATCCTTATTGGTGAGAACTAGTTTGACATAATTGACTCTTGGCCTCTAAAAATGAAAACTAGCAAGTGGAAAAGGCAACCTTAGAATCTATATATGCCATATTACCCCAGGAACAGCTAAAACTCAGTATATCAAAGAGTTTTGTTTACCTTCTGTGTGTGCTTCTTGGGGACTTCCAGGAAGATGTGGAATATTAAGCAGCAGAGAAAGAGCCTGTCTGAGATGTGCTGTCCAGACACTGGAATAGAAACTCGTGGAAAAGAAGGAGGGAAGTGGGTCTCCTGGACCCAGGAAGGCCTAAAGAGAGAGTTGAAGCTTATGAAGAGAGAAACTTAAACATAGAAGAAGGAGGTAGCAGGCAAAGCCTTTTCCCTCAGTTGAGGCTCACTGCATAGGAAGAGCAATTCAAACCTGTGGACACATGGTGACTTCTGGCAATCTCAGAGGCCTCTGCAGAGTGACACAGCAGTGCAAAACAGAGGAGTAGATGCTGTGGACTTCACTGGCTGGCTGGTAAGTGGACTGGATCTGGCCATCCCACAGGAAAGAGCAATAGGCCAGGAGCCATCTTGAAGGAAACAGAGTTCAGAACTCAGAACAATTACTGGCTCCATCTAGCAGCTCCCAGATGATTTCAAGCCTGTGGAAGGTATGCTGACTACTGCAGGCTGAATGGGTCTGGTTCCAGCCTCACAACCAGAAACCCAGCTGAACTTAGGGGAAATAAAGGTACAGGCTCACTGAGATTTCCCAATACTCCACCATAAAGCTACTGCTGGCTTACTGGGGTAAATCAACATGGATCTGGATTCTGCCTCCCCACATTGTCTAGCAGAGATGGCAGAGACAAACCTTAAAGTGGGCATCTTTTCCTGTTTCTTTTCTGTTCTTTTTGTCTGTTTGGTTGGTTTGGTTTGGATTTTTTTCTCTTCATTGTTTGATACTGTTTTTATGAATGTGAATATGATTTCTAGTTTTCCCATTGTTGTTGTTCTGTTCTGTTCTTTATTTCTTCTACCTCTCTTTCTTTCCAGTCTTCTGCACCAGTTTCCCAAAGTTTGCTTGATCCTTGTGCTCCAGCCTTGCTTCTAATCTCTTGCTGATCTTTTATTTCTCTATTTTTCTCCTAATCTCTTTTAAAATTTCTCCCCTGAATGTAAAACTGGAATATGGAGGCCTTATTTACTGCACATGATTCTCTGATTAGTTTCAGATTTTGGTATGTAACCATTCATCTAATTCATATGTTTAAAGGTGTCAAATTAATGGACACCTCAGTTTGTAATTTTCTAGGCTGTGTTTGATGCTATTGCTATTGCTGATTTTACCACTTTAGCCAAAGTGGCATAATTATTCTAACCAGCTGTTCTTCCTGGTATTTCAAGACTGAGACTACTTAAGGGTCATAGAAAATACTGTGGGCCAGTGTCAAAGAACCAAGGGCTAGGCCAAGCAGGCAGCAACTTTTCACCCCCAATGAATCAAAGAGATAGGATCTTGCAACAGACTCAAAACCCCAAAACCAGCTGCTTCTGGAAGACACCTCTAAGAAGTAGTCATTTCTTAAGGGTATATGTACTAGCAATAAAACAACTCACTACAGGCAAGTTACAAGCATCAAACCAGACACTAAACTGAAAGAAAGAAATTGAGATGACACTTAAACAATATCCAACCCCAGACTATACAGCCAGTTCACCAAAAGCAAACCCATGGGGCAATTTGGTGGAACAATCTGAAAGCCTCCCACCTTGTCTCTCTGAAGTAATAACAACAACAACAAAAATGAATGAGACTCTATAAAAAAATCAAATCAGAAATAATTTCTCAGTTAACTATAGACCACAAAGAACATATGCTAAGTGGCTCTAAAACAGATACAGACAAAAGAAATAGAGGAGCTAAGGAAAGTGATGAATGCCCACCATAGGTAATAAATGAAATCCATAAATCAGACTCAAGCAGATAGCTGCAAGAGTAAAAATTCCATTGAAAGTATCTGTAGCAGAATAAGTCAGTGTGAGGACAGAATCTCAGATAGAAATGTTTACAGTTAATGATCATAAAAAGAAAGATTTCTTAAACATAACAAGGGACCAAGAAAACAATCCAGCACCTGCTAGATGAGGCAAAGAAGAATAACTTAAAATTGATCAGGGTCAATGAAAAAGTCAAAGATAGAACAAATGATATAAAAAAAACTGTCCACAGATGTCATGGCAGAAAACTTCCCGAGCAAGGAAAAATAAGTTGACACACAGATAAGTAAGGCATATAACTCCAATTAGCCATGATGAAAAAAAAATCTACTAGTCATATCATAGTCAATATTCCAGAAATTCAACACAAGAAGAGAATATTAAAAGCTGTTAGAAAAAAGAAACAAATCATCTATGAAAGAAAGCACTTCAGAATCGCAGCTGATTTGTGTGTGTGCTTCTGGAGTGAGGAAAATAAGTGGTTTTATTTTCTTATAGGTGAACAAAATTAGAAGCATTTGGGTTTGTATGTTTTCTGAGACATTAGATTCTCAAGTCCCTATTAATAAGGTTAATGAATGCATAAGGATAGATTTTCTCAGACCTTAAAGTGAAACTTCTGGGTCCTGGCAATGATGAGGCATTTGTTTACTGAAAACTTCACTAGTTTCTATCATGCCAAATATAGAATGAAACAATAATGTATTCATATAACATACCTATTCTACAGACAGAACTACCTAATTATGACCAAGAATACATCTAAGCATCCTGAGAAGAATATTATATTTGAACAACTCAAAGGATACAAAATATTCACAGATATTAAAACAATTTTTGTAAATGTGATGATTAATCAGGCAATAACAAATGACTCAGCTATCTTCATGCCTAGAGCTATTAATTTGTCATGACAGAAATATCAGATGTTCTTTAATAGTAATTTATTTACTTCATAGATTATCTAAAATGTATGTCAACTCAAGGATTTAAGATTGTGAAAAATTATCAATAGTTTTAAGAAAAAGGCTTAATATATGAAAATATTAAACATATGAAAATATTATAGTTGAGTCCAAATAGTGAAGATCCAGGTTAATATACATGAGTCAATTCTTACATATAAGAGAATAAATGAATTATTCAAGAGTTTGTTTATATAGTCTGTTGAGATCATTTAACAATGCAGCATTCTTGATAAAACTAAAATTTTGGCCTTTGAGTTAATCATAATCATTAGAAGCTATTGCTGGACAAGAAATATGGGTAAGGCAATGAATGTATTTGTGATGCCAGTTCAAATGGATTCATATGCTGTCAGAAAATGATTAATAAAATAGTGATTTCCAAATCTAATTGCACAAATTTTCTAGCGGGCTTTGTAAAACAGCCAATTCCTGCTGTGACCCACTCTGCTCCTGAGGTTCTTGGGATTAAGGACCAGAGAGGACAAGAAAAAGGAGAGACAACCTGGGGTCTGGTGGAGTCCTTATCCTCCTGATGGGAGGAAAGGTACTGGCTCCTCCCTGCAGGGGTGTTTATTTAAACCTTTTAGCAACTTAATGTCACATGACACTCCATTGATCCAGCAACCCACTATTCAGATTGTTTTGGGACCAGTTGTTCTCTGGGCTGAAGCAACTTCTTCAGGTGGTTTGCCCCAGGTGCTCTTTGTTGTTGGAATGATCATCCACCAGCCTTGCATATGTGGTCAATCTCCAGGTTCAACCACTCCCTACAAATTCCCTGGCTCTATCCTCAGTGATTCCAACTCAAGTAGTCTGTTGGGACCTATAGTTAAAAAAAGCCCTACTGGTGACTCCACTGATCATCCAGGTCTGGGGAACTTAGCAGCAGAATCTGCCAAGTTACCAGCAGCAACTGGCCAGGATTCCAAAAGGCTGTGTTTTGCATGGGTCTCTTCAGTGCATTATACGTAAGTTTGTATGTGTAATTTTACATTCCATTTCTTAAAGAGTGTTCCCCTAATTGTAAAGCATTCAGTCCCCACAAAACCTATGTCTACTCCTGGCCAAAAACTGTACTATAATTAGAAAACTGTAGCCAGCCCTCTGCCAGTTTTTGTACTGCCCACAAGCTAAGAATACTTCTTTCATGTTTAATTGGTTGTAAAATATATGAAAGGAAGAATAATCCTTCATAACATGTGAAAATTACATGAAACTCACTTTTCTGATATCCCTAAAAAATGTCATATCTGTGCACAGTCATGCTCATTCATTTACATGTCAGCTTTAAGAGCTACCATAGTAGAACTGAGCAGTAGCAACAACAGTAGGTCCTGCAAAGCTTAAATATTTCTCTAACTCCTTAAAGATAAAGTTTGTAGACCCTTAGCCTGTACTATCAAATGGTAACATTATAGATACAGTGGAAAAATTGATTTGAATGTATTATTTTATTTACTGTGAAAAGCATTCCTAATCCCAGTTGTAAGGGGTTTATCTTATGAAAGTCTACATGATTAAATTTAAACACAAATATCAAAGAGTTGATAGTACCATAGCATTTTATTCAAAATCATTTTCAGCAAGTTATGCTTAGGCTTTAAGTTAGAAGCAACGATTGTGAGACAGATGCGTTTGTGGGATGAATCAGTAAAACCTTCCCCAATTAGAAAATACTATATGGGAAAAATTTTGGAAGATAGTTGCAAAAAATGTGTGTAATTAGACTAACCAGTAAACATGCAATAGTATTGGTTTGGGTATGAAAAGGTATAATAAAATGTTGTAAAAGTTACACATCAAAGTTTAGCTCTCAGACGTGGATTAGTAAACCAATTTTTAAAATTCTATAAATAGCACAACAAAGAATTTTAACAACAATGACCGGGTGTATTGGGCAAGAATTGTGACAGATCATTGAATTGTGGCAGGAAATCCAATTAAAATTGATTTAGCTGTCCCTCTTCATAAGACATGACCAAACATATGCAGTGCTGTGAGGGTCATTGTGGAGCTCTGGAACCTCACAGAAGCTGTCAGGAGAAAAGTCGACCAAAGGACAGTCAACGCGGCACTTGGGTTAGTGTGAACGCTGACGTGTCAGTTTCTGTACATGTAGCAGATTTCCCAATTGGGCAAACAGTGGGTGGAAAATTAGACCAAAGGGAAAATCAACTAGGAAGATTGGTTAGTTAAGATATTAGGTTGTAAGGTCGGATAAAGGCAGAAACTTTTTTCATTAGTCAGTTGACTTTGCAGAGCTCCAGACTGGATTCCACAAAAGAGAACAACGGTCTTCCTGAATGATTTAGCGGCCTGGTACTTTGAAGACTCATGTGGTTTGCTGCTTCAGCTTCTGCTGGAATTCTGGCTGTTTGAGGTTGATTTGTTTTGTTTCTTTTCATTCTTTCTTTCTTTTTTTGAGTTCCCTGTGTTCTAAAAGTCATCTGGGACTAATTCCCCAATAGTAATCAGATTTTTTCATTTTCACATAAGAAGGTATGAGAAGAGCTGGAAGATATGAGAATCATGGAGCTCATCTGATTTACTAGACAGCCAGGAAAGAGGAAGGAAAGCAATATTTGGGAGCATCCACCGTAAGCCCCTTGCTCTCTATACCACCTCAGTCTAATTATCATTGATTCCACTTTGTTAAGGAAATAGCTTTAAGTTCATGTGTACAGTCAGCAAACCACCTGCTGCGAACTGCTGAGCTACTGAATTAATGAATGTGAATGTTGAAATGTGAAAACAAGTCTGTCTGCCTGGTTCCCGTTCTTACTCCTTGCCATTATGCCCCAGGCAAGTTCTCCAAGCAGAGAAAGCAGTCAGCAAAAAAGGACTGTCACAAATGTGTTTACTGACTTTCAAGAACCACCAAGACATTTAATTTTTTAGAGTTATAAAAATAACCTAGTCTCTTTCATTAATTAATAATACTGTCTAATAATACTGTCTCTAAGGCAGAAGGTTACATTTCCACCTGCAAGGGTTTTTTTTATTTTTCTAAAATTTTATTTTACAGAGAATAAAACAAAAGAGGACAGAACAACACAGATCAGAACAGAACAATACAAGCAACACACAGCACTTCACAACAAGACAACTGGATATCAATGGTAGCTACCATAATATCTCTTTCTTTGAAATAGTTGAGCATAGCTTCACAAACAATATCAAACATAACAAAATAGAACAAAAGCATTCAAGAGAATGAAACTATTACAAGGTATTCAAGGCAAGTAACAGCAAATGAACAATGGCTACTATAATATCTCATTTTCCATAAAAAAATTATTTATATTATTACCCATATTAAAATCCAACAAGACACAACATGATAGAACCAATGGTAATAGAAGAACAAAAGCATAGTAGGACTTCAAAACCAGATGATATTAAATCAGCATGGCTGACATAGTGTCTTGTTTTCTTCAAAGTAGGTGTTTATACCATCACACATAATAAGGTCAAATAAAACAGAATAAAACCATTCCAACCAATGAATGAAAACATTACAAGTCTTCAAAGCAATATAATGGGGATCCATTATTACCATAGAAGCTTCTGTACTCTTACCTTTTCTTACCCTAGGGAGACTATGTGGTATTTATACATGTAAGTTTGATTTATTTCACTTATGAGTATGGTCTCAAGTTGCATCCATTTATTTATAAATATCTCAGTGTGATCATTCTTTATAGCTGAGTAGTACTCCATTGTATAAAAGTACCACAATTTTTTTCTCCATTCCTCAGTTGATGGGCATTTACGTTGTTTCCAAGATCTGGCTATTACATATTGTGCCACTATAAATATGGGCACACATATATCACTGTGGTATGATATTTTCAGTTCCTCTGGGAATATGCCTAGGAGTGGAATAGCTGGGTCAAATGGTACTTCCAAACCCAGCTATTTGAGGAATCTCCAGACTGACCTCCACAGTGGTTGTACCAGTCTACACTCCCACCAATAGTGCAGAAGAGTTCCTTTTTCCCCACAACCTTTCCAGCCTTTGTTGTTGGTAGTTTTGTTGATCCTGGCCATTCTTTCTGGAGTGAGATGGAATCTCAGTGTGGTTTTAATTTGCATTTCTCTAATGACCAATGATGATGAGTTTTAAAAAAAAAAATGTCAAGCAAAACATTTAATCTGCTGAAAAAGAAAATAGATAAAACTCTTGAAGACATAAGTACAGGAAAGGACTTTCTAAACAGAACCCCAAGTTCACAAGAAATGCCATCAATAATCAACAGATGGAATTATATCAAAATAAAAAGCTTCTACAAGGCAGAGGAAACCACTAAAGAGTGAAAAGACAACTCACAGAATAGGAAAATTTTTTTCTAGCTACTCCTCTGATAGAGGACTAATACTAGCATTTAAAAAGAACTAAAAAAAACCCAGACCCCCCCCCAAAAAAAATGGTCAATGGAAATAGATACTTTTCAAAAATAAAAATAGCCAATAAATAATGAAAAATGCTCATTGTCTCTAGCCATTAGAGAAATGCAAATTAAAACAGCACAGATTCCATTTTACTCCAGAAAGAATGGCTATATCAAGAAATCAAACAATACAAAATGCCAGAGAGGTTGCACAACCTTCTACATTGTTGGTGAATATGCAAACTGATACCACTACTAAGGAAAGATTCCTCATAAAACTAAATTCCATTCAACCCAGCTGTTTTTCTAGGTATCTTCCCCAAAACAGTTAAAGACATCATATCACAGTGATACATGCATGCCCATGTTTATAAAGCACAACCCATAATAACTAAATCTTAGAAGTGGTCTGTATGTCGATCCTTGGATGAAAGAGTAAAGAAAATGTGATATTTGCACACAATGTAGTAAAGAATGATAAATTCAAGTCATTTGTAGAACATGGATGCACCTTGAGACCATATGTTAAGAGAAATAAATGAGACATGCAAGCTTAACTATCCCCTAACTTCCTTGTATAAGAAACTCAAAGTATAAATAATTTTTTAAAATAAATGATAAAAAATAGAAAGCAAAGAGGAAGACCTTTTGCAAATCAAAAGGGGATCTGGAGAAGGGGGGAGGAAGGGAGAAGGAAAGTAAAAAGAATTAAGATATGTTAGATAGATATCTACTCCCTAAGATGGTTGTAAATATTATGAACTGCAATCAGGGACCAGTAAAAACATTTTTTAAAGATATGTACAAGAAAAATGAGTCTACTATTTATGTCCTGTAAAAAATTATCAAATTTTGAATTTTAATAATGTCCCTACTAAGTCCCTTTGGGTCTTTGTACAATTAAACTTCCAAAGTAGTCGTATAAATTGTCTACTTATGTGAAGGTACAAAGCTTTTCAGCTTCCACGTTGCCCTAGATGCTGGAGCAACCCCCTCTGGCCCCTCGCTTCAGCCCTGACTGCCTCTTTTTTCACCACAGTCCAATTAGAAGGGAGGCTGCACTGCAGCCTTGGCTTCCCTCCCCTGGGGTTTCCTTACCCAGACCATTACAGTAATGAGTCACATGGTCTTCCCTTAGGTGATGGTCAGTGGTAAAAAAAAAACAGTGTGTGATCCTTTACAGGAATTACTACAAGGACTTTTAAAAACTAGTGAAGGCACATAGGCTGCCATTTAGAAGCACACTAGTGAGTTATTTGATTAATTTGTGGATATATCTATATACTTCAGAACTGCATTCTCAAATTGTTGCAGAGTTTAAAATACTTATCTATCCCTCCCTCCACCACAGATCACTAAGAAGAGGTTATAGGAAGAAACAATTGTCAAATAATGTCTTAAAGAATCCTGACCACTCTAAATTTAGTACATTTTTTTTGTAAACCTGAGCCTAATCTCAGATTAAACACAACAAAGGGTAGCTAAATAGATGGCCTCTTCAAATCTGTTTGCTTTACCACAGGTGAGCAAGCCAAGGCTTTTAAAATTCTCAGTTCAGAAAGATCTCTTTAAAAACCAGGAGAAGGGACAAGGAAGACCAAACACTGCCCTGAACAGACGTTCTGTAATTAGAGTATTTTAGGTTTGGAGTCACTTCACTTAATCTTTGTATGACCTAGAATTCAACTCAGAAGATTAAAAGAGCAGCATTTCAGTTCTATTCATGAAAATTGAGGACTCAGCTGGCATCAATAAAGCTGAGAAAAAAAAAATAAGCTGTTAGACAAAGCAGTGTAATCCTTATTCCAACGCAAGTAAAAAACTCAGTTACATATTATTTCTGTTATAATAAGTAATACAGTTGTTTCTAGATTTTTAAGACAACACAGCATCACCAAGGTGAATTGCTCTATATTAGGATCCCACTGTTGAAGTAATCCCAGAAGCTTATCAGATCGAAATAAAAGATTGATGATGATTCTGAGTTTAAAATTTAATGTCTAAGCTACCTACTAAATTTTACACTACAAGAATGGTGACTGTACTATACATCAATAAATCAATTATGCTCTCTCATAAGTTGGATAAAAGTTATTTACATTTGATTGTGTTTTTCCAGATAACATTTATTTCTTTCACCATTTGTCAAAATTTTCTTTTTTAAGGATTTTTAATGGATAAATATCTAGCACATGATATATCAAATGTCTGATACTGCTAAAATGTCCCTTTTTCTATAAACTTCTCACAACTATGATCATTTATATCCTAAATATGGCAGTCTAGACTTGAAGAGACAAAATAATATAATAATCTTATATACCCAAGTTCAAGGAAACCATTCTCAACTTTTAATTATGTTGAAACTGAGCCTCTTCCTGGAAATGAATATCAAAGGAAGCTACCATGTGCAGTGAGGAAGCACTTGATATAATAATCGTATGAAGCTTCTTTGTAAATAAATGTTTAGTGTCTGTTTATCCAACACCTTAGTTACAGTGTAAGTCTTTTCCCAAAGCCAGGTTACCAATTCACAGGAGCTTTCTCTTTGGCTAAGCCCATCTCTCTAGTGAGTTAAAGCCTTTGAGAGAACATAAATGACCTCTTATGGGTTTGAAATGGACTGTGAGATTACAACCTGTGAAATGTCACTCCACAGCCAGAGTTGGCAGTGTTATTTTTCCGTGTACTCTGTCATCAGTGTTTTTACTGATCTCCTTGTTCCACATCTCCAAGAGGGGAAAAAAACTTACTAAAAAATGCAAATATTCGAGCCCGGCCTGGGCTACAAAGTGAGCTCAGGGCCAGCCTAAACTGCATAGTGAGACTCCTATCTCAAAAAGACCAAAATTAAACAAACAAACAAATAAATAAATAAAGCAAATGTAACTACTATATGCCTATGCCTCCAATTTCATTTTCATAAATAATGAAATCAAGATTTTTGATCATGTAGTCTATTCAGACACTTGGCTATATTTTTAAAGTCAAGAAACAAAATACACCAGTATGGGAAAAAGTCTCAAACACTACCATAAGTAATTATTTCAGACATATTGCAGAATAAATTCTAACAACATAATCAGTTTATTAACTCAGAATTAGAATTTGAGAAAGACAAAATAGTAGGTGCTGGGGGCTCATCAGACCCTTGGATATCTGCCAGGGGTAGAGGTTTGATGAAGGAAAAAAAAAAAGACAGAGATAAAATTTTGAAGTACAGAGGGAGCTTGTGAACAAGCTTGTCAACCTCTACAGTCAACTCACTTTTATAGCCAGCAAGAAGCAAAGAGGGATAGAGTCATGCATCATTCATGACACAGTCGAAGGAGATTTTGAAAACTAAGGAACAGGTGAAACTTCAAAAGAGGTAGGTGGTCCCCAACAACCAAGCCAACAGTACAATAATATTTCATTTTTTTTACATGGACTGGAGTATACTTTAATCATTAAGGAGAAACCCTTTGTCTTATGTCTAAAGTGATTGAATTGTCATATGTATATCAAGTTAACTAGGAAGAACATCAAGTTCTAAAGAGTAGTAATAGGGCCAGAGATTTACCTCAGCCACCCAAGCACCTGCCTGGCAAGCACGAAGTCGTGAGTTTGATCCCCAGTACCAAAAATAAATAAACAAATATAAAAATAATAAAAAATAAAGAGTAATAATAATTTATATTCAAGACTAACATACAAACAGCAATAGTCAACTATATTCAATGTCTGAAATCAAGAACTTCAAAAAGGTTTTCTACTCTTCCATCAGCTAGTAATTTTGATTATTGTATTTACATTTTTTCTAGTTTCAAATGTAAGCTTTTTTCCTTTTTTCCAGGTCACTGGCACCATTCTCTCCTCTGTAAAATCTGACATGTAGGAAAAATCAAATATGCAATACCCACTTAAAATAGGATTAAACATTACAAAAGATATAAATACTTATATCCAGTTCAAATATTACAGAGATGGATAAGGAAGAAGTTCTTAATTCTCCTTCCCTTCCTCTAGAAACCCAATGTTAATATTTCAGTGTATCACATATTCTCTACATCAAATACATTTGTATACATGTATCCAAACACAAATGCATAATTACAAGGATTCCATTTTCTTAAGTCAGAATCAAATCATCCACATTATTTTACATATTAATCAGGGCTCTTTTTGTTACAAGCAACAGAAAGACATAGTAGTTAATAAAAGAGAATTTATTGGTTCATATACTAGATAAGGCTTCCTGAAAAACTTAATAGAGGAACAAATTAGCACCTGCTCTGTTTCTCTCCATATTGGTTCTTAGGGAAGTCCCCCCTCCCACTTTTAAACACTACCTCAATAACATCTTTATGTTCCCTAGTTCATTTATTTTCCCTAGTACAGATTTATCAAAGTGCAAACATAAGATCAAAAGACAAACATATGTCCCAATATTTGTTGATTGATTATATTTAAAATCTGCTGTTGTTTATCATGCATAGGGTAAGAAGGTTGGTTTCCTCAGATCCTTAACAATGCTGTATGTTATTATAACCTCTTTAGTTCTTGAAAATCTCCAGGGTGAAAAATGACATCATATCTATAAAGAAAAAGAAGAACAAATCTGTGTACATGGAAAACATTTAAAATATGTATGTAAATAAAAAGACAACTTTAAAATATTTGATGACCAGAACCAAATTGGAAAAATATTTGTCACAGATAAGACAAATGAAGATATCAATTCCCTAATGTATGCTTCATTTCAAATTAATTTTTTTCACATTTTTATTGACCACTTGTTTTTCTTGTTTGCATTTACCCTCTAAGGTGTTTTAACTATTTTTAATTAATTGCTGATATTTTTCACCAATTTAATTTTTTTCATGTATTAAACATAATTTCTAAATCTCATCCACTCTTTTCTATAGGCAATATATTTATTCTTACACAAAATCATCCACAAAATCATTCACTTTTAATTGGTTGATATTGAATTATCTTGATATATTTTGTTAAAATCAAATTATCCTTGTATGTGATCAAAGGGCATTACTCTCTCATTTTATATTTAATATATATATATATTCCATACACATTTCAAATATATATATATTCCAGATACACACACACATATATATGTATATATATATTCAGAAGTAGAGATACATTGTTTATATATTTGATTGATTTATTGACAGATAGGTTATAGTGCTGAGGATTGAATCTAGGGTCTCACACATGCTAGGCAAGTGCTCTACCACTGAGCTATATCCCCAGATGTATATATTTTATTTTTTAAGCTTTTTTTCCTATGTATATACTTTTACAAAAATTCTTAAAAGTAATCATGAACTTGTTGTGCATCGTTGTTCCTCTTTTTTTTGCTATTCTACCTTCCTTCCCCTCATCGCTATATTGTTTTCTTTTTTGCACTCTTCTTAACCTCCATGCCCACATATGTCATATTAACTTTAAATATCCTTCTAAGTTTTTATTTCAAGCTAATGCAACTTTATATGAACTATAACTTGTGCATATGTTTTTAAAATTGTCCTCTTATGGAAGAGTACTTCTAAATTTAGAGCTTTCTCCCTCAGTTCTAGAAATTGACATACACACAGACACATAGACACACACACACACACCAATTCAAGAAACAGAGCCTTCATTCAAAAACACTAAGCTGCAATAAAAGTTTGGCTCCATAATAGAGCACTTGCATATGCAAGGGTCCTGCATTCAATCCCCAACACCACAAAAAGGAACAAAAAAATCTTAAACATAAATAGAAAACAAACATCATGAGCAAGAACCCACAGAAATACTGGACATCAGTAAAGGCCTCTAAAAACTCTAAATATTGGATCTATCAGACACAAAGTATAAAATAACTATACTTGAAATTTTAGAGAAATATAAGACATCTTTAAAATACAGGCAGGAAGTGAGAAATTGTTTTAAATTGTTAAAGAGATTTAAAGAACTAATTAAAATACAAGTATGAAAAAAAGACAATGATGTAACTCAACAATCAATGGAAGATCCTGGTTTCTGACAATACGGTGACCAAGACATACTAGTCTACTCTCCCACAAAAAATAACTACCAATGTTGGGTAAATTAGAAAAAAGTAGAGCTAATAAGATAGAAACAGTGAAACCAAATTCTAAGTGTAAGTGCAAAAATGGAGAAATAAGTATAGCAATAAAGCCAGTATTTATAAATAAGCTAATTTCTAAATATGCTCTTTTTTATTATTTTAAAGGGAATAAAACAAAACAGAACATAGCAGATCAGAACAAAACAATGCAAGCAACACAGGATGTCAAAGCAAGACAACAGGAAATCAACAATGGCTGTCATAATATCTCTTCATTTCTTTGAAATAGTTATCCACATCTTCACACACATGAATTCAAACAAAACAAAATAGTATAAAACCAATCAAAACAAAAGAATGAAAGCATTACAGGCCTTTAAAACCAGGCAGTAGGAAAATCAACAATGGTTACCATAATGTCTCTTGTCTTCTGCAAAATAGCTGTCCATACCTTTACCCATGTTGAAATCAAATAATAGAAAACAGATTAAAACCAATCAAAACAAAGAATAAAGGCATTATTGGACTTCAAAACAAAATGATAGGAAATCAGCAATGGCTACCATAATGTCTAATTTTTTTCTAAGTAGCTGTTGATACCATCACAGGTAATAAAATCAATTCTTGCAAAATCTTTAGGAGAAGATCTAGGCATGTATAAGCCTATACATGCACATCTATCATTTCTATATTAGAGGGAAAAACAAAACAAAATACAAGAAAAATAAGAAACAAAAGAGAAAAATATGTAACAATAGCAAAGAGCCCAAAACAATAATATAGGCATTCTAAACAAGGTGATAGGAACATAATTAAAGTTGTTATATTGCATATTGTTATTTTCAAGAGTTAGATTACCAGATATAAAGTGCAAAATTGATCTAATTCTATGAATGTTAGCTGTTTTGTTCCAAGAGCTAATAGAATTAGTAGTACAATCATCTTCATTACCTTATTCGTATATATACAAATTTATATCTTTTTTCTTTTCCCTTCCTTCTTTTCTCCCTTTTCCTATCTGAGTTATTTTTTCCCCTTTGAGCAGTTTCTTACCTGTCACAATATTTATTGAAGATTTTGTATCTTATTTACTCTTTTAATTTCTTACACTAGGGAGACAATATGGTATTTACACATGTGAGTTTGACATTTTTCGCTTATGTGTATGGTCTCAAGTGACATCCATTTACCTATAAAAGTCTCAATGTTATCTTTCTTTATAGCTGATTAGTACTGCATTGTGAAAAATACCACATCTTTTTTATCCATCCCTCAGTTGATGGGCATTTGGGTTCTTTCCAAGATTTGGCTATTATAAATTGTGCTGCTGTAAACATGGGTGCACATATATCACTGTGGTATCACTCAGCGATTCTGGGAAAAGGCCCAGAAGTGGAATAGTTGAGTCAAATGGGACTTGCAATCCCAGCTTTTTGAGGAACCTCCAGACTGATTTCCATAGTGGCTACACCAGTCTACACTCCCACCAATAGTGCAGAAGAGTTTCTTTTTCCCCATAACCTCTCCAGCATTTGTTATTAGTGGTTTTCTTGGTCCTGGCCATTCTTTCTGGAATAAGATGGAATGGTGTGGTTTTAATTTGCATTTTTCTAATGAACATTTTTTCATGCATTTATCTGTCATTTCTATTTCTTCAGCTAAGAAGTGTGTGTTCATCTCAGATACCTATTTCTGAATTGGGTCTTTGAATTTTGGGGTCCTTTTTTTTTTAATTCTTTATATGTTCTAGATAGAAGTCCTTTGTGTGAGGGACAGTTGACTAAGATTTTTTTTCCCAATTTGTAGGCTTTCTTTTGACTCTGTTGGAGATTTCTTTTAATATGCAAAAACTTTTTAATAAGACAAGATCCCAGTTGTTGATTCTGTGAAGTACTTCCCGTGCAGTTTGATTTTTGTTCATGAATTCTCTGCCTACCCCTATGTCTTCAAGATTTCTAACTACTTTGTCTTCCAGCAGATTTAATGTTTCTGTTTTAATATTTAGATCTTTGATCCATTTTGACTTTAGTTTAGTACACAGTGATAGGCATGGGTCTAGTTTTAGTTTTTGGCATATGGGAAGCCAGTTTTTCCAGCATCATTTATTAAAGAGGCTATCATTCTTCCAGTGAACGTGTATGGCTCCTTTGTCAAAGATAAGGTGGCTGAGTGTGTTAGTAGTTGTAGTTGTATCTTTTAATCTATTCCATTGATCTTCAGGTCTGTTTTTATTACAGTACTATTCTGATTTTATTACAGTAGCTTTGTTGTATAACTTCAAGTCAGGGATTGTGATGCCTCTTGCATTGCCTTTATTGCTCAGAATTGCCTTTGCTATTCTAAGTCTCTTCTGGTTCCACGTGAATTTTAGGAATGATTTCTCTAGATCTGTGAGGTATGCTAATGGTATTTTGATTGGAATTGCATTAAATCTATATAACAGTTTGGGGAGAATAGCCATTTTCACAATGTTTGTTCTTCCTATCCATAAACAAGGAATATCTATTCATTTTCTGAGATCTTTGATTTCTTTGTTCAGAGTATTGTAGTTTTCACTGAATATATCTTTTACTTCCTTTGTTAGATTGATTCCTAAGTATTTCATTTTTTGGATGCTATTGTGAAGGGTGTGGCTTCTTTTATTTCTCTCTCAATGAGTTTGCTGTTTGTGTATAGGAATGCAGTTGATTTTTGAGTGTTGACTTTGTATCCAGCTACATTGGTGAATTTAGTTATTACACATAGAAGTCTTTCTATGGGGTTTTGGGGGTCTTCCATGTAGAGTATAATGTCATCCTCAAATAAGGGTAATTTAATTTGTTCCTTTCCTATCCTTATTCCTTTTATTTCTCTCTGTCTTGTCTAATTGCTCTGGCTAATGTTTCCAGTATTATATTGAATAGGAGTGGTGATAATGGACATCCTTGCTTTGTTCCTGATTTTAGAATAAAAGCTTTCCAGTTTTTGATCATTTAATATCATGCTGGCTGTTGGTTGTCATAGATGGCTTTTATCAGATTGAGGTAAAGACCATCTATTACAATTTTCTGTAGGATTCTTATCATGAATATGTGTTGGACTTTATCAAAAGCTTTTTCTGCATCTTTTGAAATATGATTCTCATCTTTGGCTCTATTGATATGGTGTATCATGTTCATTTGCATATGTTGAACCATCGCTGCATTCCTGAGATGAATCCCACTTGGTCGTGGTATATAATCTTCACCATAACTTGTTGCATTCTGTTTGTCAGTATTTTATGGAGGATTTTTGCATCTATGTTCATAAAGGATATTGGCTTATAGTTCTCTCTTTTGGTTGGGTCTTCCTCTGGTTTTGGTATTAGGATAATACTTGCTTCCAGGAATGAGTTAGGGAGAATTGCCTCCCTTTCAATTTTATTGAAGAGTTAGAGGAGTGTCGACATTAAGTCTTCTTTGAATTTCTTGTAGAATTCAGCAGTGGATCCATCAGGACCTGGGCTTTTCTTTGTTGGTAAGTTTCTAATTACATTCTCAATTTCATTAACTGAAATTGGGTTATTCAGCAGTTTTACATCTTCTTGATCCAGCATTGTGAATTTATATGTTTCTAGGAATCTGTCCATTTCTTCTGTGTTAGCGAACCTATGAGAGTAAAAGTTTTTTAAGTAGGTATTGATGACCTGCATTTCCACAGGGTTTGTAGTGATTTCAACCTTTTCATTCCTTATTGCATGAATTTGAGTATTTTCTTTCCTTTTTTAAAATAAGGTTGGGTAAGGGCTTATCAATTTTATTTACTGTTTCAAAGAACTGACTCTTTGATTTGTTAATTCTTTGTATTTGTTTTCTTAGCCTCTACTGCATTAATTTCTGCTCTTATCTTTATAATATCCTCCCTTCTTTTGTCTTTAGGCTTGACTTGCTTTTCTTTTTCTAGATGTCTGAGGTATATCATGAGGTTGTTTATTTATGTTCGTTCTGTTTTTCTGATGTGGGAATTCACCTCATTGAATTTTCTTCTGAGGACTGTTTTCATTACATCCCTCAGGTTCTGGTAAGTTGTATTTGTATTTTCATTTGCTTCTAGACATTGTTTGATTTCTTCTTTAATTTCTTCTGTAATCCATTTATTATTCAGGAGTATATTATTTAATTTTCATGTGTTTATGATGTTTTTGCCATGTCTTGTCACATTAATTTCTAGTTTCATGGCACTATGATCAGATAATATGCATAGGATAATTTCAATTTTTTGCATTTACTTAAGCATGTTCTTTTAGCTAGTATATGGTCTATTTTAGAGAGTGTCACATGTGAAGCTGAGAAGAATATATTTACTGATGATGTTTTCTCTGTATACATTTACTAAGTCCATTTGTTCACAAATTTGATTCAGTTCTGTTATTTATTTGCTGATTTTTTTGTCTAGTTGATTTGTCTCTTTGTGTCAGTGGGGTGTTAAGGTCTCCTGTTATAATTGTGTTATTGCTCATTTGATTTTTCATTTCTATTAATATTTTTTTACATAGCTGGGTGCTCCCATATTTGATGCATATATATTTAGGATTATTTCTTCCTCTTGAAGTTTTCCCCTAACTAGTATGTAGTGACCTTCTGTATCTCTTCTGATCATTCTTGGGTTGAAGTTCACATTGTCTGCAAACAGAATAGTGACCCCTGCTTTTTGGGGGTATTGTTTTACATCCTTTAACTTTCAGTCTTTGAATTTCCTTTTGGGTTAGATGGGTTTCTTGTATACTGCATATGGTTGGATGTTGTTTCTTGATCCATTCTGCCAGTCTGTTTCTTTTAATTGGTGAATTGAGGCCATTTACATTAATGGTTATAACATATATACTGGCTCATTTTTGTCATGTTATCTTTCTGCTCCTGATTCTTTACCATTTCCCTTTGTTTAATTGTTTGTCTTGCTTAGTGCTTTTCTTTTCTGTTGTTGTTCTTGGAGTTGTAGTTATTTTTATGTCTATCTAGAATATCCTTCAGTATTCTTTGCAGGGTTGGTTTAGTAGTCATAAAGTTCTTGAGCTGTTCTTTGTCATGGAAGTATCTTATTTCTTCATCAGTTCTGAAGGACAGTTTTTCAGGGTACATTAATCTGGGTTGGAAGTCATTTTCCTTTAGGATTTGAAATACTTCACTCCATGCTTTTGTTGACTTCATTGTTTGTGTTGAGACGTCTACTGTGATTCTGAAGAACTTTCCTTTGTAGGTAATCTGTCTCTTTTCTCTAACAGCTTTTAATATTATTCTTATGTTGAATTTCTGGGATGTTGATTATTATATATCTGGGTGTAGATTTATTTTGGTTATGGCTAACTGGAGTTCTTTATGCTTCACTTATCTGTATGTCAGTTTCCTTTCCAATATTTGGGAAATTTTTGGCTATTACTCCTACAAATAATCTTTTTATGTCATTTGTGTTGTTACCTTCTTTTTCATTTACACCTATCAATCTTATACTGTTTTTCTTTGCATCATCTTACAACTGTTGAATTGTTATTTCCTGATTCCTTGTTATTTTTAAAAGATCTTTCCTTTCCTGTTCACTAGCTGCAACCTTGTTCTCAAGGTCTAAAAGTCTATCTTCACATTCATTCAGGCAGTTTTGCCAGATTTTGATGGAATTTTGATTTCCTAGATATCTCCTTCAATCTGTTTCATGCATTCTATTGCTTTCTTTTTTTCTTTTAAAGATGGTAAAACTAATCATAACAAAACAGAACAAAGCAGATCAGAAGAAAACAATGTAAGTGACACAGATTTCAAAGCAAGACAACAGGAGATCTATAGTGGCTACCATAATGTCTCTTATTTTCTTCTAAATAGTTGTCCATATCTTTACACACAATGAATTCACAAAACAAAATTGTATAAAACTGACCAGAACAGAGTTATGAAGGCATTATAGGCCTTCAAAACCAGACAATAGGAAAATCAACAATGGCTAACATAATGTCTCTAGTTTTCTTCTGTTGCTTTCTTATATTGTTCATTCCAGGTTTCCATCTTTTTGCAGTGCTCCTCAATATTTTTAATTATGTCTTCTTTAGATGTGTTCAGAATTTATTTTATTATGTTTATCATTTCTTCTTTTACTTGGGAGATTATTTCTGAGTTCCTTTAGAGTTTCCTAGAGTTGTTTCTTTACTTCAGTTGTTATCATTTCAGAAATTTTAAGTGTATGGCTTACACTTTCTTCTACGTCCATGTCTTATAGACTTGTTTGGTATGGGCTGGAGGTTTGAGATTGCATTTTGTTCTTTTCTTTTGTCATTTTCCTGTATTCCCCAGGGAAGCTGAATGCAAGGTCTCAATTGCCTCTTGGGTTGAAGATGTCTGCCTGCACTGCAGGGAGTTTCCCCAGTTGAGTGGGGGTCTTTAGGCAAGCCTTATAAGGTCCCGAGTGACACTCAAGGCTCCTCAAATAGGGGGAGTATGCTGCGTGGACCTTCCACACACCCCACATGGTATTCTGAAGCTCCCCAGCTGCTTGAAGTTGCTGGGTGGAACTCTTCCAGTTTCTGGGTGGCATATCAAGGCTGAACAGCTAGGTGGAGTATGCTGTGCAGGCTTTCAGTTCTTGCTACACAGCACACCAAAGATGCCCAGCTGTTTGGGGATGCTGAGTGGAGTCCTACCGGGTTCCTAGTGAGGTGCTGAGTTTGCACAGCTAGGTGGAGTTCGCTGTGCAGGCCTTCAGCTTGCGCCACTCAGTGCCAGTGGTTCCCTTGCCACTTGGGGTCTCTGGGAAGGGCCCAACAGGACCTGAGCAACCTACTGCAGGCCCCCAGCTGTTTGGGGGTCCTGGGTGGGGCCCTACCAGAGTTCCAAGTGAGGTACCAAGCTTTCACAGCTAGGTGGAGTTTGCTGTGCAGGCCTTTGGCTCGTGTCACTCAGTGCACGCCTCTAAATATATGCTTACCTTGTATGGGAATTTTGCCTCACAGGTTTATTTCTTCGGGACACTGTGAACATACTAAATGGCTTTACCTGTGCAATGGGACAGTAGGCTAGTGCAGACAGGGGCTAACTGGGAGGGAGATTTCCTGCATCTCTTAGAATTAGATCTGTTTCTTCAAGATCTTAACACCAGAAAACTGATCCTGCTGGGTTTATCTACTAGTATCCAAGTAGAACTGGTATGAATTTGAAGAGCAAACAATAACTGGAAAGCATAAGCTAGTTTGACATTTTTTTTGTACCTTTCTTACCCACAATCCACAGAGAAATAGGGAGGGCATGATGGTTGCCTTTTTCATTCCAGGGGGAGCTATGTTGGTGAGCTCATTTCCACCCTGCAGCCCTCTGCTCCTGCCATCATCATGTGATTATTTCTTACCATAAGCAACAGTGAATGCACTGGGTTATATTCAATTATGCCCATACAATGCGGTAGCAAGCTGTTGTTGCTCATACCACTTGAACACTTACTGCGAGTGCCACTGTGTCAGTTTAGTACCTCTATGCTCAGTAACAGAAGCCCAATTCAGATGGGCTAGACAATAAAAGGAAACAGTTTGGCTAATGGTTCTATTGAGGGTTCTCCATTTAAGCATTGAAAATTGATGCTGACTTATTTAGGTCGTAACAAATTTGTTGGAAAGATAACGGTGTTCAATGCGAGCCAGAAAAGACCACAGCCCAAATCAGGTCATAGAACCAGCTTGGCAAAGACAGTGCTGCTGATGGAAAGATACCACCTTCTGTCCCTCCCTGAATACAGGATTCAAAAGATTTCTGCAAAAATACAACTGCTGTCACAGCAGGTGCCTCACTATCTTGCCTTCTTACTTGCCTTCTTGCAACTGGGTCCAATGGCCAAGTAGAGAGAAAGAATACTTGTCCTCTAGTGGGGTAACTGCTGAAACTGACCATTTGGCCCTGGCTGTTTCTATATCAAAGAGAATTCTGCCCCCAGTGATATGTGTATGGTGGGGATGTCCCCAGATTTGGCAAGGTGTTCAGAAGCAGGTCTAGGTTCTAAGTGTCCATGCTATAGTCATTCAAAAGGAGAGAGTATCCATGTCCCAGAAGTTTCATAAAAGTCCTGAGTTTCTGCTGCCTGGGTTTCCATGTCCAATTCCTGAGCTGCAGAAATTTCATGGGCTTCTGGAACCCATCACTGTAGCCCAGCAGCTGGGATTACTCTGATTTAGGCCGATTAGGGACCATCCTTAGAGCTCAAGTAAGCACAATTCCCACTTAATCCCACATAAATTTGCAAAATTAGTTGAAATTTAAGGAATGTTGTGGAGAAAGTATCATCTCTCCATTCTCTTGGATGTTTCAGAACTTATATTTAATGCTTCCTCTTATTAGTTTTTTTAAATAAATATCCCCTGGTTACTTCCCCAAATAGTCTATATACTTCCATGGAAACAAAGGAAAAGTTTACCTTAGCATTCCTTTAGTGCTTAACACATGATCGGCATTCCATAAATAATAAATTAAAGATTGATTCTCCATTGTTCCATTATCAGTGATCAATTAGTATCATTAAAGTAAAATTACAGTGTAAATACTTAAATTACTTGGATTTCATCAATTGTTTTAGTTTTTAATAGACTCTCTTTAAGTTGCACACAGAAATAAGAATAAAATATTTGTTTTTCACATGACGAGAACCACAGGGATTCCTGTTAAAAGGTTTTGAACAACTCAGGGGAAAAACCATCAATTAAATTAAAGCATTATCCTTGTTTTCTCTAAGGGTTCTAAAATTATAAAGAAAAGTCTTTTTATGAGATGTGTATTTATTGTATTGCCTTTGGTTTTACAATTTTAATTACTTTTTTCATTATTCTTTTCTTTCTACCCAATCTGCCAGTAAAATTAATACAATTGATTTTTGAAGAGACACATTTCTTCAAAAATGTGCCTTCCCCAAGGCCAAAACTAATCCCTTTTGTGTGAACTGATATAATAATATGTTTTATAAATATTATTCTTACTGTTAACTATTCAGTAATTCTAACTGCAAGACAGTACTTTAAACATAGACTTTGTGTAATTCTCTTATCATTTGCAGATGAACACTATAAAGAACTTGCTTTTGTACTTTTCTGAACATCTATTGGTAGTTAAATAGGGAACTAGCTTAAATAACTAACTTAGAAATTTGGCTAAAGCAAAACATTGTGGGTTGAATCTATTTTATAAGTAGTTTGTGGTCAATTTAAAAAACAGTGAAGCTCTTCCTAAACTTCCAGGGATCTGAGTAAGGAAAGAGCTCTGTGCCTATAATGCTAAGTGACAATAACTAGGAAGTTGGACTCGCTACCTTAAATTTACTCTACTGATGTGGCAGAGCCAGGAATTTAGCTCAATGGCATAGCGCCTCCCAGGCAAGCAGGAGATCGTGAGTTTAATTTATGGTAGGAAAAAAAGAATTGATGTGGTGGAAGGTAGTGATAGCCCTAGTCTCTCACTCCTCCTTGTATTCGTTCCCTTTGCAATGTGACTTTGCACATCATCCTCCTTACAGTGAGTCTCAACCCTTCTTTAGCCATGTGACTAAATTCTAACTATATGGTAGATAAATTCTGGAGACTTAATGCACGGCCTGGTGACCTTGTTAATAAAAGATATTGTATGCCTGAAGTGTGCTAAGAGAATAGATCTCATTAAGGGTAATGTGGTATCTATTAATGAACTGGATTGCTTTAACCATTTCACAGTGTTTGCATTTATTAAAAGAGAGAAACAAGGAAGACAAATGTGATCAAATCACATTATATGTAAGAAGCACGCATAAAAGTGTCACTTGCTGGGGATATAGCTCAGCAGCACAGCACCTGCCTGGCAGACATGAGGTCCTGAGTTCAATTCCCAGTACAAAAAAAAATCCACTATCTTGTGCAATTATTATGTACTAATAGCTATAATAAAAATTTTAAATCTATCATATGCCTTAAATATATACAATTTTATTAATTATAACTCAATAGAGCTGGAGAAATTATGAAAGCAAAACAAAGATGTTCTTATAAATAAATAAGTAAATAAATTCTGCTCATAAAAGTCAAGTCTCAAGGTCAGTGGTGCCAAACCAATTGTACCCACACTACATCTGGTTGTTTGTATCACTGAAAGCTCTAAAAGATCTGCCATCACTGCTCTAGGTTCTGAGACTGCCGTCAGTGGAATAAAATAAAACATTTTAACTTTTTGTCCCAGAATCCCATTGCACTCTTAAAAAAATGTTAAGGGACCACAGAAAGCTGAGGGGTTTGTTTTTGTTTTATTTTTGTTTTTGCTTTTGGTGACTTACACCTATTGATATTCAGTAGATTAGAGAATTAAAACTGAGAGATTTTAAATTTTCATTTATTAATTCATTAAAATAGCAATAAACCCAGTAATTATACATGACACATTTTATGAAAAAATTGTATTCTCCAAAACAAAAAATACGTAATAAGTAATAAGAAGGTAGAATTGCTGTGTATTTTTATAAATTAACATCCAGTCCATTAGAAGACAGCTGGATTCATACATTTGCTTCTAATTTAAATTTGTTGCTATGCCATTTACTTCTGAAGCAGATAAAAACATTTGGACTCATACAAATATGAAGAAAATGGAAGAGTATTTTAATAGTTTTTTCAGTAAATTGAAAATACTTAACTCCAATTTCACAAACGGGTACTTTCTAGAGGGTAGTTGCACTGCAGAAGCAGAAATCATGTTGATTAACAACTATAGCTCAGGAATGGGGATTTAGCTCAGCAGGCACAAGTGCCTGCCTGACAAGCATAAGGTTGTAAATTTAATCCCTGGTACCAGAAAAAAAAAAAAATCTGCACTTTGTTACAGTAGAACCCAGGGCCCTGTGGAACAGATCTTTTGGGTACACATGATTTTGATCCCTTGAATTCCCTGAAAGGATCTTGGATGTTGGGGCTTCCAAGATCCTTCTAGGGGATTCAAGTGGTCAAATGTGTAAAAAGTACCATAGCTTCAGCTATATCCTGCTTCATCAGGCTGCCAGCTCTTTCATAACTGTGTCTCATGAGACACAAATAAAGAACATTATCCACAGAGTCATTTTTTACATGAACATAAGCTGTACTCATTTTTTTCCTATCCTTGATCTTTAAATAAAAGAAACCAAGGAACACAATGAACTGCATTTTCAACTGTGTTGCTGTAGAAATGTTACAGTTGAGTTGGCCAAAAATAGTCCAGGTTCTTTTGTCTGAAGGGAAAGAGTTGCCAAGCGTCCACCCGTAGTAGGTAGTAAGTAGCTCCATTTATTGAAGATGGTAGGATGGTAGCGGGGACAGGGAGAGGGACCAAGGGAAAGGGGGTGAAAGCAAAAAGGCCTCGAGGTTGAAAAAGAAAGAAAAGGGTTTGAGTGGAAAGGAAAAAAGGCCTCGATAACTCAGGCTTCCAGTATTTACAGGGTCAGACACTGTTGATCCAAGGTGCCTCCAGCTGTCCTCTCTGATGTGGGCAATCTGCAGGACCTCCTAAGGCAGAGCCCAGACAATCAAATTTAAACCAGGGTAATTGTTAGGGTGGTGTGGCCCTTACGGTTGAACAACTGGGAGAGGAGTGACTGAGCTCCTTTGTTTCTAACTGTCCTAGAAAGAGTGGCTGTTTCTTGTATCCCTCTTAACAATGCTGACACTGAGCTGAAGCTTGGGATATGGAGATAAGATATTAAAAGGTCCTTGTGCATGGAGCACTCACAGTCTTACAGTAAGGGAGATGGACGAAAAACAAGTAAATGAATAAACAAAGATGATCGCTTCAGTAGTGATTAGCATTCTGTTTTATTTTATTTTGTTTTGGGTTTTGTTGTTTTAATTTTTGAGACAGGCTCTTGCCATGTAGTGTAGTCTGGCTTTGGACTCCCTTATGTAGCCCAGGCTGGCCTCAAATTCACAGTCATCCTCCTGCCTCAACTTCCAGCATGCTGGGATTACAGGTGTGCTCCACCACACCTGATTTGGTTTGTTTTTTAGACAGGATCTCACTATGTAATTCAGGCTGGCCTTGAACTGAAGGCAATCTTCCTGCCTCAACCTCCTACATGCTAGAATTATAGGTGTGCACCATGCCTGGTGTGACCAACATTGTGAAGAATATAAAGACACACACACACACAATTCAACCCCCATGTTGCCTCAGAAGAAGGAAGTATATAAATCTGGAATGGAGCAAACCCTGGTAAAGACTAAAGAAGAAGAAGAAGAAGAAGAAGAAGAAGAAGAAGAAGAAGAAGAAGAAGAAGAAGAAGAAGAAGAAGAAGAAGAAGAAGAAGAAGAGAAGACACTCTGGGTATAGAGAAGGGGGTAGGTCATAGCTATGACCTGCGTGGGCACAGCTGAGGATGTCCCTGCAGTGTACAGTGGGGATGGAGCTGCAGGCTGTTTTCTCTCTCCCAGTACATACTCAGCAGCTCCTCAGCTGGCACTATCGTGAGGCAAAATTTCTGCTAGACAGCAGTGGTGGTGTAATTCTAGGGTACTGCCAGAGGCTGGTTAAGGTCAGCAACACATAACTATGGGAACATCTGGATCCCAAACCATGTGACCTCCATCCCTGCTGTAGTCTGAAGGTGGATGACCACTGAGCACAGTGAAGCAGTCTAGGTAAGGGGCGGGGCAGGGACAGTGATTTCCCGGTGGCCACTTGTGTGGAGATGGGACTAGAGGTCAGAAGCCCAGGCTGTGGCACCGTGGCCCTCTATATTCAAGGACTCCTCTGTAAGTGTAAATCCCAGATCCCCCACTCTAAACTATACGCCTTGAGAAAATGCTAAACCATTCTGTGCCTCAGTTACTTTATCTGAAACATGAGTACAATGACTAACACTTACCCCTTGGGTTATTGTGAACAATGAGTAAATTAATATATGAAAAATGCTTAGAATACATATATGTAAATACGGCCCAGTTACCCCTCCGCTGAGTATGCATCCAGTCTATTCTCGCACAGGCAGAATCCAGGAGCTGGATGCCACAAATGAACACACGTACATAGCAAATAAATCTGTATAACCCACAATGGAATGCAACGCCTAAAAACTAGGAAAGTGTCTATGGCATGATACTGTTTATGAAAATCTAACCAAACGATGCCCATAGGTGAGAATATGTTTATATTCAAGGATATGTATCCATGCCTTGTAAGTGGAAAGGGAGGGAACAAAAATGAAAAATCAGGAATGAATAGGAGAAATAGCCCTAAAATAAAGGCAATAATATGCTAGGAGCTGAAGTATGTCATTGACTGAATACTTTTCACACCAGGCCTACAAAAAATAGAGAACAGAAGGAGGAAAGGAAGGAGCAAGGTAACTTGTTAGATAGTGTCTAGGCTTTGTGGGGGGCCGTGGTCAGCATTACACAGGGTGGTTAGGGCAGGCCTCCCTAAAAGCTGAACGCTGAACCATGTGACAGTCTGGGATGAGCATTATAGGCAGAAAGAACAGCATGTGCTGAGACCCTGAAACAGAAACATGGTATATTTGAGGAACAGGAAAAAAAAAAAAAAAAAAAAAGACAGGCGTGGTTGGAGCACAGCAAGCAAATGGGGATGACTTGTGATTTTAGAAGATTTGGTGAAGTCTTTCCGTGCATGCTATACACAGTCTAGATGATTAGCTTCAGGGAATAGGCAATTCCCAAGCAAAGGGAAAGTCCTCTCTGGGCTTAGGTGACAGGGAAGTGAGGTGTGAGCAGCAGGGTACTGGACAATGGCAGAACTGAGTGCGGGCCTGGACACCAAGACTTCGCGCTAAAGGATGACTTCAGTGCCTGTGGGATGGGTGTGACAGGGTCCAAAATGGATCCTGCTTACCTCTGCTGCCTCAACTCTTCCTGGGCTCCTGGCTGGGACTCCGTCTGCACCCTAACCTGCAACACTTATTTAGCCTCTCCTCTTCTGCCCTCTCTCCATTCCCAGAGACCAGACATTTCTTGGTTTCCTACAAAGGAGCACTTGGTATATCAAAAATACGGACCTCAGGTTTTCCTGCTGTTACGAGGCAGTTGGTCTCTCATAACTGCCAAATGCAGACCAAACAAACAACACAAGCTGTTTTTCTTGAACAGAAAATCCTTGAGGCCAAGGTCCTAGTCTATCTTGATTCCCAACTAGCCTCATTCTTAGAACAATGTCAGACCTAAGGTATGTGTCCCATAAAATGAATAGAATGAATACACACACACACACACACACACACACTTAAAATGACAGAAAGAAATCCTATCCTGTTTTCTATGGCAAAAGCTCCAACTAGAATTTGTCTTTCTCAAGATAACAAGCATAAATGTAGCTTTGTTCAGTACCAATTTTTTCCTCACTAGAACTATGTAGTATTATAATATTTATTGAGCAGTATATTATCTCATTTAAAGCCCACAACAGAGGCTGAGGGTGTAGCTCTATGCTAAGTGTAGAGTGCCTGCCTAACATTTACAAGGCCCTGGGTTTAATCCACACCAACTTTTATGGAGGGTTGGGATTTGAGACAGGGTCTCACTATGTAATGGAGACTGACCTTGAACTCATTATGTAACCCAGGGTGGCCTGTAACTCATGGCAATCCTCCTGCTTCAGCCTCCCAAGTGCTGGAATTATAGATGTGTACCACCACACCCAGTTTAATCCCCAGTAATTTTTAAATGATGACTAGACTGGGGTTTTAATCTCAGATCACTAAAAAAACCAATTTGATGAATTTCTACTGGGCAATTTTACAAAGTTATACCCTGATACACCTACTAGTTTTTTGAATATAATTTTTATTTTCTAGACTAACCCATTATGTATTCATGTGGGCATTTCAGTCAATTATGGAGCACATGTATGACAATGGTCCAGTAAAATTATAACTGCTGATCGCTGGCCACAGTGGTGCATGCCTGTAATCCCAGCACTCGGGAGGCTAAGGGAGAAGGGTCGCTGTGAGTTCGAGGCCAGCCTGAATTGCATAGTGAGACTCTGCCTAAAAACCAAAACCAACCAAACAAACAAAAAACCAAGATTATAACAGCTGAAAAATTCCTGTCACCTAGTGAAGCAATTGTCATAATGTCACAGCACAATGCATTGCTCCTGCATTTGTGGTGATGCTGTTGTAAACAAATCTACTGTGCTGTCAGTTGCATAAAAGTATAGCACCTACAATGATGTACAATACATAATATTTGACAGTAAATGGCTCTTGCTGGTTTTATGTATTTACTACTCTATTCTTTTATCATTATTTTAGAGTATACTCCTTCTACTTATATTTTAAAAAAGCTTTCCATGAAACTGTATGCCATGTTTAAGGCAACAGAAACTTCATACATCTTTTTTCCCCACCCCTTGATTTTAAAAGACCATGTGAAGCAATTGACTATCCAGTCCCATCTAGGTTTGTGTGAGGACACCCTTCTGTGACATTTGCACAATGAAACTGGCTCACAATACTTTTGTCATAGATACAGGATTGTACTTAGATGCTTTTTTAAGGAGCTCAAAGCTTTTTACAATATTATGACTTTTCCAAATAGGCTGTTTACAGCAGTTTTCAAATAAGCAGCAGAAAAAGAAAAGAACTGAAATCTTGTATTTCCTAAGCTATCTTTGCACAGAGACTTGTTTTAATTCTAGGTTCCAGCTCCGCAATTCCTTTTTTCTCCATTTTTTCTTTTCCTTGGTACTAATGATTTAATTGCTTTTTGTGACTATAAACACTGTTGAGCATTGTGACAATTTTGCTGCCTATACATACTCTTTATCTGAGTATGAGTGCCGAGAGATTATAGCCTGAGGCAAAATTTACATTCAAAGCTTTACTGAAAGAGTGTAAAGTGGAGGCAGCAAAAGTGAAAGAGTACAGGTGCACAGGGCAGGGAAAGGGGCAAACAGTGCAGGTGCTGTATTAGGCAGTTGGTTTCTGCTTCACTAGAAAGTGCAATTGGTTACTAGGTCACCTGAAAGTATCCAGAGAGGCCATATGGAAACATTTCTCAGAAGAGTCCTTCCAGGGAGGGAAAGGGGAGGATCTTACCCATGGGTCCTCTTCCATCCTCTGCTGCTCAGTGGTTAAATTTTCTTCACTGGGAACTCACTTCTTGCTTAGTTACCTGGCCCCTCTGTGCAGCCAAGGTGGGAAGCAGCAGTTGCGTGGACCACACGGTGAGCTACAGATTACGGGTTGAGCCAGTGAGCAGACACAAACCAGGACTTCCTTCCCACCTGCAGCCTATCAGGCCAGTGTGCCCTTGGTGCTTCCCCTGTGTCTTGGATCTGGTGACAGGGAGAATCCAGGGAAAGGGAAGAGGCCAGCATCGTGAGGCATAAGATAGTGAGACCCTGAACCGTGCCATGGCAACAGACCCAGCTGGCTGTGCAGGGAGAACATTGCACTGGCACAGCGTATGCAGTGAAAGATGCCCAAGAGCTTCTCTCAGCTGCTCTGAGAAGGTGATCTTCCTGGAAGGCCGTGACAGCGCTGAGTCATGCCAGGACCTGTAGCTGTGAGAACATCCCCATGTGCGTCTCCTGCTGCACTCACAGGAGGTTTCTCTTGCTGTATATGCAGAAATGTACAGATGGCTGGAGAGTTGAGCGTGCCCACGTTCAGCCTCGGATATCATCAGATTTTACTCCTAAAGGATTTTACTCCTCAATCATTGCTGGCTCTTGACTGAGTCTTCTTCTTTTCCTTTTTTAATAATTTACACCTAAAACACATCTGTCAATCTGTAAGTTCACCCCAGAGAAGAAAATCCTCAATAGACCTATCACAATTTCCTCCTTATTAAGCTGGAAAAAGACATCTCTTGCCAGGCTCATGGGGAAACTGAAGATAAGAATGAAATGTTTCCTATGATGTAGTTGAACTAGAAGGAAGAAGCTATTTAAATCTACATTCATTTTAAAATCAAAATTTCCCTTTGTTTCCAGGAGAGGGCACAAATTCATCTGCCATTCTTTCTTATGGCTCTTCATCACCTCCCTAACCTCACCCCACAAACACACACGTACACATCCCTTAACTCCCACAATAGAAACAGCTGTTTTCAGAGAAGCAAGTTTGGGCAGACACCTCACTGTTTCAAGATCCCAAGTATCCACTGAAGCTTTCTGAGGTTCCCGCATAAGAACCATGTCTGCTAGGACCAAAGACTTACTGCTTCACTTTAATAGTTCCAGTATTGTTTTCCCTCACTTCCTGTGGCTTGGTATACTGAAGGAATGATAGACCTGGTCACAGAGAATAAGGGAGTACATTGTCCAGAGAGATTTTTAAAGCAATAATAAAACAGGCCAGGGATGGTGGCACATATCTGTAATCCCAGCACACAGGAGGCTGAAGTAGGAGGATCACTTTGATTTCGAGGCCAGCCTAAACTACAAAGTAAGACTCTGTCTCAAAAAAGTTAAAAATAAAAAAAGTAAAACTGACTAAAAGTTGGTCTGTTTTACCCTAGTCACACACTAGCAATTCTACATAATGGCAAATACCCTTCCTTTCCAAAATTATTTTGCGCCTAGGCTCTGAGAAACTTGTGCAAGTTCCTAGTAAATTTTGTAATACGTAAAATTAGCACATTATATTGCTTATCCTTTCATGCAAGTTAACACAGAAAATCCCTGATATAAATGGACTTGCTACATGTACTTGTTTGAAAGTAAAGTTCCTAGTGGTCCAGAATCAGTCACATTTGATCTTACCTGGGTATATTTTATGTCTTCAAATTGTATAGAGCTCTGTTTTTATTTTCAAGTATTATATTTGAAATAAATAATGGAAGAATAGTGGTGGTGACAGACTTGAGCTACTTCAGTTCTTTCTCATTCAATTTAATTCCTTCATAAAAAATTGCTTGGAGCTTTTGTTTACCATTAAAAGTTAAGAGAGTGAAAGTGCGGACCATAGGGGTGCGTGTTTGTGTGTGTGTGTTTGTCTGGATTTGAGGGGAAGGTTGATAAATGAAAGTTTTAGCTCACATGTAAAATAGTTTGCTGTATTTGAATAATAGCTCCACAAACTGAAATGTATTCCTTTTCAACTTTTCTTATTTAATTACTATTAAACTAATACTTCTACAGCAGACTAACAAGAAGGTATATGGGTATTTTCTTTCTTTAGAACAATAGTAATATGATTTTAAAGTACTAATCAATTACTTTCCCTCCTCTTTGATACTGTAACAATTATTTTACTTATTTTAATTGGCATGATTTTATATACTAAGTCCAGTAAAAGAAAACTCACTGTGCCCTTTTCAGTCCACCATTATTATTCTCTTCATTCCATGATTATCACTAGAAATAACATACTGAGGAGGCAGGTGTTAAAAGGCAATCTGCCCCATCTGCAGATACCCATAGTGCATTCTGCTTCTCAGCAACCTGAGAATACCTGGCCACCTGCATCATATGACAGGACAGGAGGGAGCCTGCTGGAGACACCACGCCCTGCTGCAAAACAAAACAAAACCAATCAAAACAAAACAATCAAAGTAATAGCCATTATATTTTAGGTAAGAAAGAAGACTATAACTTTTAAAGCACCTGAGCAGTTCACACAAGACATTCTTTCAAAGACAAGTAATGCAGAATGTTAAAGACCTTAAAGATTACATAGTCCAGCTTCAGTTTGTAAATACAGAAGCCAGAGCTCAGAAAGTAGACGACTTATGTCCAAAGTCTCATTGTATAAGGTGCTGCCAGGCTTTTAAACCAGCAATCCTGAGTTCTACCCCCATCTCTCATCCTAAACAACAGAGCTTCTAATTTTTAAACCAAAACTCTTGAGCTGAAGGAATCTCCAAAATAAAAAAGCTTATTGAATTATTACACATGCTAACCATAAAGAGGACCGAATCCTAGGACTAGTTCCTGTAATTACCAACAGCAAGGCTAGATAGCAGTTAGAAATGTGTCCGCCAAAACTAAGGGCTAAGAACATTTTTTTAAATGAAAATTGGGGAAAGAAAGCATAATTGATTTACACCGAACTTACATTAGCTGCAGGAGGGGCATGTTACCACAAAGTGGAGACAGTTTTGGGATAGAAACACATTATGTAAGTAGAAATAATTCTGTTTCTGAATTGGCTGGACTTCACTGCCCAGAAAGTTTCTATGTTTTCAGGATACAGTGGCACCTACCTGGTGGTCCACTGTGATGGGATTTCATTCAAAGTTTCAACATACACTTAGGAATACTGACTTGGCCTGAAGCTATTAGCCAATTAATTATTCCTTCCCTTCAACTTCAGATCTTTGTAATGAAATATAACACATCTGGAGATTTTTAAAAATCACTATGTGCTGGGCAGAGCGGCATATGCCTGTAATCCTAGTATGTAAGAGGCCAATGCAGGAGGATTGCTGGGTGTTCAAATCCAGCCTGGGCTATACAGTGAGTTCAGGACCAACCTGAACTAAAACCTTGTCTCAAAATGAGTTCAATCCCCAGTACCAAAAAAAAATCAAAATATTTTTTAAAAATTGTCGGGCTGGGGATTTAGCTCAGTGGCATAAGTGCCTGCCTTGCAAATGCATGGTCATGAGTTCCATCCCCGGTACCAATAAAAAAAAGAAAGAAAGAAAAAGAAAAGAAATTGATCAATATGTGCTCCCTGCTTTAGCTCAGTTGGCTAAGGCCCTACTCTGTAAATCTGAGGTTGTGAGTTCCATCCCAGAGGCAGAAAAAAAAAAAAAAAAGTCGTCATGGGGTACAAGAAAATGACTTCATATCTATCTGTTTATTATACCAAATTGTTTAAAATGTTTCGTATGTATGGCTGTTTATTGGTGACCATTGATTAAACAATGAAAAAGAGTGTTATAAAGTTCATTATTATCAGATAACAATATACTGATTAATGGGGTTTTGAGGATAATTTTAAAAATCATTTGCTACAACATATATATTTATAAAGGAGAATGAATATTTACTAAATATCATGTACATGACACAATTATTCCCTGAAGAGATCACAGGATGAATAAATAACAGTATACACATTTACATAACCCTCAGTATATGTCAATTTCTTTATTAAGTGTTTTACATTGAAACTGACCTGTTTGAGAAATTTGGTCATTATGTCTCTAGTCCTGATTTATTCAAAAGTCAGATAAACATGGAACTTTAGTATGTATAATTCCATTTTGATTTTTAGTCTGGCCTATTGGAGGCTTAATCCAGAACAATGGCTTCTTGAAATTTTTATTTAATCCCCTTTCAAATCTTTTTTCTTCCCAACTTTAGAACACATAGATGTCAAGAATGGGCTCAAATGAACCCTTTGGGTCACAAGCCCAGCTCTTGGCCAATCAGTGAATTCTCCTCTTACAGAGTCCCTTGGCCACCACCACTGGGGGGCTGCGTTCCTGAATCCAGCACCTCTTGCGGTTTACTTTGCCTAGAAAAGCAAACTACTTCCGGGGACTACTTCAAAAGAATTTCCACAAATCATTCATTTTCAGCCTTGCCTCTCACTCTCCCTTTCAGAAGAGTCTGGTACCTCCAATTCCAAGTTTTCCTGGGGTGCCCGGCTGTGAACTCACTTCTTTCTTAGTTCCCCATCTGCAAACACTCAGACTTTCTCAGCTTTGCTGGGTTTGTGCCCACACATCCCGCCCAGTCCTTGTCAGAAATTGACATGGACTTTTCAACCCAACCCAAATTTGTCTCACGGAGTTGAGCCTTTTTTTGGATTATTTGCTGTTAGTTCATTAGCATTTTGAGAGAGACCAAAGAGAAATGCATGCCTTTACACTACAGTGTTTAACCAAAAGTCTATTTTGGGGGTTTTCAGATAATTCTCTATAAAGATGCCACAGTGATTATATCCTAGTTTGGCAATACGGAGTGGTGCAGGGAACAAGGAGAAAAGCAGAAAAGGAAGAAAAGCGCGGGCAGGCTCTGGCCCCTGCCTTTATGTACATCAGGCAGAAAAATCCCTCCTTTTCCCATTTTATACTCTGAGTTCTGAGATTTGATTTGAAGAGTCATTTACTAAAAAAGGAAACCCCCTACAACCACCACATGACACCACGCTGCCTCCCACATATATTTTAGAGTTGTAATCATGCCATACAATTTGTGCTCTGGGCTTTTTATTCTTTTCTTTCACTAGGTTACATTATAAATATCTTTCCGTATTTCTGTGCCTTTTTCTTTTGTTGTTAGCACATGCTTGCAGTATCTAATGTTTGTATTCCTTGTAGGGAGTTCTTGCTTTTCTTTTCTTTGCTTTGCTTTGCTTGCTTTCTTTCTTTTTTTTTTTTTTTTTGGTACCGGGGATCAAACTCACGACCTCACGCTTGCCAGGCAGATGCTTATGCCACTGAGCTAAATCCTCAGCCCCTATTTCTTGCTTTTCTAAAATTTAGTATATGTAGCAGTTTTTTCATAATCATTTATTAACCCAGTGCCTAGCACTGATAGCCCCTTAGTAAACAGTAGTTGCATGTAATAATTAATTAATTAATTATAAAATTAATAGTAGGTCCTAATTTAAATGTATTATAGATTATATGGATTGATAACTTGTTTCATTCACTCATTCATTCACTTAATAGATTTTTGTTGAATATCCATGTGCTAATTAATTTTAATTGTCAACTTGACTGGTTTCAGAGACTCCTGAAGAGTGACTGGATCATGGGATTATACACTCCTCTGTGCATTACTCCACTGATTTTTGTGCCAAAATTTTTGTACTGATTTTTGTACTGTAAGGAGTGGGCACCTGTTGGAGATGAGTCACTGGGGTATTGTTTTTGAAGGGCATATCTCTGGCTGATGTTCTTCCTCTGCTTCCTGGTCCCAAGAACTAAGTAGCTTTGCTCCACCATGCCTTTGGCTATTCTGCTTATGCTTTGGAATCTGCAAACCATGGACTAAACCCTCTGAAACCATGAGCCAAAATAAGCTTCTCTTCCTTTAAGTTAAGGGTGTTGGTATTTTGTTCCAGCAATGGGAAAGCTGACCAAACAACCTACTATAGGCCAGGCACTGGAACATGATGCTAGGAATACAGCAATGAATAAAATACAGTCTTTTCCACACAGAGCTAATGGTTTAAGGGGATTCTGACAAATGCATTGGAAATCACAAAACAAAAGGATAAATCAATGGGAAATAAAAGAATTCTAAGAGCACATAATAATAACTCAGACTTTAAAAGTTAGGAAAGACTGCCTAGAGGAAGAGATTGAAGGCAAGTCCTAAAATATAAACAGGGCAGTTTCAGAGGCAGCATTAAAAAAAAAGAAAGAAAGAAAACGGCCATACTCCCAAAATTGTTATACAGATTTAACGCAATCCCTATCAAAATACCATTGATATGCCTCACAGATCTAGAGAAAGCACTACTAAAGTTCATTTGGAAACAGAAGAAACCTAGAATAGCAAAGGCAATTCTAGACAACAAAAGCAAGGCAAGAGGCATCTCAATTCCTGACTTGAAACAGTACTATAAAGCCACAGTGATAAAATCAGCTTGGTACTGGCAAAGAAATAGACCTGAGGATCAATGGAACAGATTAGAAGATGCAAGCACAACTACAAAGACACTCAGCCACCTGATATTTGACAAAGGGGCTAAATTATGTCCACTGGAAGAAGGATAGTCTCTTTAATAAATGGTGTTGGAAAAACTGGCTCTCTACATGCCGAAAACTGAAACTAGATCCATGCATATCACTATGCACAAAACTAAAGTCTAAATGGATCAAAGACATCAACATTAAAACAGAATCACTAAATCTACTGGAAGACAAGGTAGGTAGAAGTCTTGGAGACATAGGGGTAGGCAGAGAATTCATGAACAAATCGCAAACTGCACGGGAAACACTTCAAAGAATCAACAAATGGGATTTCACATTATTGAAAGTTTCTGCACTTCAAAGGAAAGGAAATCACCAACTGAGTGAAAAGAAAACCAACAGAGTGGGAAAGAATTTTAACCAGCAAGGACTTGTGTCCAGAATATATAAAGAATTGAAAAACATCAAGCCCCCCAAATTCAAAGACCCTCTCCAAAAATGGGCATCTGAGATGAACACACAGTTCTCAGAGAAAGATATACAAATGGCAAATAAATACATGAAGAAATGTTCACCATCACTGGTCATTCGAGAAATGCAAATTAAAACAGCACTGAGATTCCACCTCACTCCAGAAAGAATAGCTGCCATTAAGAAATCAACTGATAACAAATGTTGGCGAGGCTGTGGGGAAAAAGGAACACTGCTCCACTGTTGGTGGGAATGTAGACTGGTGCAACCATTATGGAAATCCATATGGAGAATTCTCAGAAGATTAGGATTAGAAGTTCCATTCAATCTAGCTATTCTCCTCCTGGATATTTTCCCTGAAGAACTGAAAAGTTCATATCACAGTGATATATGTGCACCCATGTTCATAGCTGCACAATTTGTGATAGCTAAATCCTGGAAACAAACAAGATGCCCATCAACTGCAGAGTGGATGAAGATGATGTAGCATTTTTATACAATGGAATATTACTCAGCTATAAAAAAGGATGATCTTGAAGCCTTCCTAGACAAATGGAGACAACTTGAGACTATCCTCATTAGTGAAATAAATAAAAATCATATTTATAAATATCATATTGTGTCTCTAGTGTAAAAAGTAAATAAGAACTACAAGAGTAATAAAACCAAAATGTGTAATTGCTATTGTAAAAAAGAGAGGAAAAGAAAGTGCTCTAAGGGATATAACTGCATGTAAGTTTGAGTGTGTAAAACAGATGACCATATTGCTGAATCTTTGTTGGATCTTTGAGCAGAACTGTTTGTAGTCTGACTGTTTGAATATTTACTATATTTACTAATATTTAATATTTATTAATATTTAACTTTGTAACTTGAACAACTACATCCATGGTAACAGTACGTAATTTATAAGTTACTGATTTCTTAGTGGGGCTTTTTCTCATTCTCCTTTTTCCTTCTTTCTTTTAGAATTCTGTATTGTTGCTACCCTTTTTTCTGTTTTGTTTCTTTTCTCTCTTCTCTTTAAATAAAATTTAAAAAAATGTATAATTGCTATTGTAAAAAAAGAGGAAATAGGGAGCACTATAAAAGATATAGCTGCATGTATATTTAGGTGTGTGGGATTGATGACCATATTTCTAGGTTCTTGTTGGATTCTTGAACAGATCTGTTTGCACTTTCACTGCTTTAGTGTCCACTTTGTGTGCTTTAATTCTGTAACCTGAATAACTATTTCTAAAAGAACAATATGTAATTTATCAACTAGTGATTTCTTACTGTTTATCTTCTTTTCTTGAAATTCTGTAATATTTCTACCTTTTTCCTGTTTTTTTCTCTTTCAATAAAAAAAAACAGTGAAAAAAAACTTGAACAAGAAAGATATAACAAGTAAAAAGCAAAACAAATGAAAATTAGTCTTTATAGAGTGTGAGAAATGTGATGTTAGCTGGGCATGATGGCACATGCCTGTAATCCTAGAAGTCTGTGAACACAAGGCAAGAGGATCACATTTTTGAGACCAGTCTAGGCCATTTAGTGAGATCCTATCTAAAAAGAAGGGTTGGGGTTAGGGATGTAGCTTATGTGAAGCCCTAAGTGTTCAATCTCCAGTACCATCATCGCCAACACACACACACACACACAAAATCACAGGGAAAACTGCTTTTTCCAAACTAGGGCAATTGGAAGGCAAATACAGAAAATCAGAGAATCACAACTTATTAGAGCAGAAGCCAGTAATGGTAGAAAAGGCAGAACTGTAATTGAGCAATCAATGGAGGCAACTCTAAAACAAGTGTGGACAAGTCTGAGACACAAAAACTCTAGGGGAACTGAGTCCTAGGGAGGACTACACTTCTGCAAGTTTTTGTGCCAAGATTTCTACAAGGTCACACGATGAATGTGGGAGAAAATTCCCTCATGCTGCTAGCAGGGGACAAGAAAAAGGAACCATTCTGAAACATTCTGCAGCATTTTGCTCTTACCAAGGTCTGCCCTCAGAGGAAAATATTTAGCCAGAGCCTGACCCACTGGAATTTTATTAGCATCTAACTGACATGGGGTGGGAAATTCCCAACTTAACTCTCCCTAGTCACCCCGTTCCTCCTAGGATGGTGAGACTAGAAGCATGTGTGACATTCACAACCCAGAGTCCTATTTAAGCTTACTGAATACTGAGGCCTAATTAGAGAACAACAGAATACTTTCTTTCAACGAAGGCCTGTTTACACCACTTCCTTTTACCCTGTATTTTACATCCGGCTATCAGAAGAAAATATAACATATGATAAAGTAAAACACAGTTTGAAGACACAGAGGAGGTATCAGAACCAGATTCAGAAATGGCAGGGGTATTGGAATTATCAAACTGGGAATTTAAAACAACTATAACTAATATGCTAAAGGATTAAATAGCATGTGAGAACAGATGGATAGTGTTAACTGAGAGACAGACATTTGAAGAAAGAACCAAAAAGAAATACTAAAGGTAAAAATCACTGAGTTGAATGTGGCTGCACACACCAATAATCCCAGCATTCTGAGAGGCTGAGGCAGGAGAACTGCAAGTTCGCCCACGCCTGGGCAACTTGGTGACTCAGCAAGGTCCTATCTCAAATTAAAAATAAGAAAAGGACTGGGGAAAAAAGAAAAAGACAGGGGACGTAGCGCAGTATGAAGGCCCTGGATCAATCCCTATGTGCGTGCGCACCACGTGCACACACACGATACAAAATGCTGTAACAGAGCTGAAAAATGCCTTTCATAGGCTCAATAGGCTGGTCAACAGCTAAGGAAACACTGTCTCTGAAAGTTAAGGTATTTTAACATAAATCTCCAAAATTAATAAGAAAAGATTAAAAGGATGAAAAAGAAATATAGTATCCAAGAACTGTAGGACAATAATTAAAGGCATAACATGTGTGTAGTAATAGGAATTATAAAAGAAAGAAAAAAGGAAAAGAAGAAATATTTGATATAATAATGTTTGAGAGCTTCCTCAAATTAATGTTAGACATCAAACCATAGGGAAAATCAAGCAAAAATAAGGCAGAAAAATTGTATCTAGCTATATCATTTTCAATCTACAAAATACCAGAGGTGAAGAAAAAAGTTCTATGGAGGAGGAGGGTTGAATGGAGAGGAGGGGAATGGGAAAAAAAGAATTAAGGTTTATTACATACAGGTACAAATTCCCTATGATGAATGTGAATATTATATATGGAAAATATATACTAATAAAACAAGAGGACAGAGAAATACACACCATCCATACATGGCAGCAAAGATTAGAATTATATCTGACTTTTCAAGAAATCATGAACGTAAGAAAAGGGAGGAGTGAGACATATATTGAGATAAATGACCAATGATCCTAACATTCTGTACTCTACAAAGTCATCCTTAAAAAGTGTCTTACTTACTTTTTACTCGTCGCTGAGACAAAATACCTGATGCCCAAAGTTGGGAAAGGAAAGGTTTATGTCTTACTGTTTTTGGAGGTTTCAGTCCAGGGTGGCATGGCAGGGCTGCTGTTCATGGCGGCTGCAAACAGCAAGGCGGAAACCTTCAAGAGAGAGAGACACACACCTTCTTCCTGCCATTACATCACATCCTGGCTCCACCCCTAGGCCAGTGTAGCACTCACACCCCCAATCCAAGCACTAGACAATGAACCATCATAAATGCATAATGCAAAGGCACGAGGCTTGGAGGCCACTGACATAAACCATGACAAGAGGAAAAGGGAAAATAATTACTTTCTCAGATAAGTAAAGATAAGTAGAGATTGAGAGAATTTGTTATCAGAAGACTTGCCTCACAATATGCAAATATGTGAAGTTGCTTTTAAAAAAAAGTAAAATGATATGTAAGAAACTCAGACCTACATAAAGAGCCTCAAATGAAGAGTAAGTGAAAATAAAATAAAAATGTTTATTTTTCTTATTTTCAATTAATATAACAGAAAACAACATGCTCAAAATAATAGCAGTGATGTATTAGATTAAGTATGCTTATATGTGCATACATATTTTTAATATATATTTTCTTATATATACTTATATATAAATACAAATAAATGCCAGCAGTAATATAAAGAGCATGTCGGGAGAATTAGAGTTGTTTTGTCATTATAAAGAATTGAACTCCCAGTGAAGAATATAATATCATTTAAAAATGGTTTTGGATTATTTGTAAATGGATACTGCAAACTCAAGGGCAATCACCAAAAAATGAAAAAGAATGATATGCTAAAAGACAACAGAAAACAGAATCATAAAGTTCTCAAAACCACCAAAGACAGGGAAAGAGTAAAAAAGCTCCATAGAAATAAATAGAAACAGTTTAACATACACAGTACAGTACAGGCTGGGGACCGAGCCTTTAACATGTGAACACACTTGAGGAACATTTTAGATGCAAACCAGAACACTTACAGTAGAAAAGAAAATCTATAAGTTAAACACTTAAGTTTCACTTTAGGAAATTAGAAAAAGGAGAGCAAATTATATCCAAATGAGGCAGAAGAAAGCAATAGCACAAATTAAGAAGAAATCACTGAAATTGAAAATGAAATCAGTAAGGAAAATTAATGATTTCAAAATAAGATAGAAAACTGGTTCTTTGAAAAGATCAATAAAATCAGTGATCTTCTAGCCAAGCTAAGATAAAAAAAAAAAGACACAGATTACTAATACAGCACGTCCCTGATTTAAAAAAGAATTTCACTGGGTGTGGCACTCGGAAGTCGGATTTGTTCTGAATCCAACAAAGTGAGCCCTATACAGTACACCTGTGAATCTTATACCATGATATACCTGTGAAAGTATGCAACTTAAACATTCATAAGTCAGGAGCTTACTGTATCAGAAACAATGTCACCATAGATCCCACAGGTATTAAAAGGATAATAAAAAAATAGTGACCAATTTTTACCCACAGATTTGACAACTTAGATGAAATAGAGTAAGTCTTTGAGAGTCTCAACCTGCCCAAACTAACACGAAAATAGAAGTTCAAATAAGCTTATATCTATTTAAAAAGTGTATCAACAATTAACACTGTAATATAGAAACCATCACACAAATTCTGCCAAACATTTAATATAAAAGAATTTTATATCTATGTCTACCTATGTCTATATCTATATACATATAATTGAATTACATCCTTAGAGATTATGCCAACTCCTTACAATTTCCTTCATAAGGAAGCAGAGAGAAAACTCTCTAACCTTCATTCTATGTGAACAGCATTGTCCTAATACCAAAAGCAGACAAAGATAGTAAGTATAGGAAAAATATAGACTGTTATCTCCCATGAATATAGATGCAAAAATCTTCAATGAAATAATAGCAATTCAAAACTAACAATGTGTCAAAAGAATTTTTCACCACAACCAAATGAGATGTCCCAGGTATGCAAGGTCGGTTCAACATTTGAAAATCAATTACTATTTGATAACTAATTGAATATGTAGAAACAGCTAGAAGACTTCGAATGTTCCCAACATAGAGAAGTAATGCATAGCTTAAATGATAGGTATGCCAATTCTCCTGATCTGTCATAACACATTTTATAAAGGTATCAAAATGTCCATTGAACCCACAAATATGCACAATAACTGTACAGCAATTCAAAATCTCTTAATAACTTAAAAAACAATTAATGTAATCCATCATATCAACAAGTCAAAGAAGAAAAATTAAAGTGGGTCAATAGATACATAAAAAGCTTTTAACAAAATCCATCATCCATTCATGATAAAAACTTTCAGAAAACTAGAAATAGAGATCTTTCTCAGCCCAAGATGGGTAAAATCTCACCAAATGCTAGAATATAGAAGCTAAGAGAAGATACTTTCAATGTACTAGAGGCTGCAAAATGCCAGCAAGAGCACTAATAGGTAAGGTAATTCCAAGTAGAACCAGCTAACAGAAATCAGGTTAGAAGCATTTGAAAATTAGATGAGGAGCTAGTGAAGTCTTTGAAAATATGGCTGGATAAGAGAAGAGAAAGATAGAACTAACAGGGGCAGAAAAAGGCAATAGAAAATTGAGCTCCTTTGAATGCACCAGTGACTCCTCAGTGCTACTTATTCTAAAACAAACATCACAAACAAAACTCTCCAATCTGTTACTGTTCTGGCCCTCCAAAGTTTGCCTCCAACTAGTTTTATTTCTGCTATAGTCTAAATATCTCCCTCTCACACTTGTACACTGAAATTCTGACCCCTAAGGTAATGGTAAGGAGGTGAGATCTTTGAAAATAATTAGGTTACAAGGATGGAGCCCTCATCAATGGGGTTAGCGCCCTTATGAAAGTTACACTAATGATTCCTCTTGTCCTTTCCACCATACAAGACACAACAAAAAGACAGCTCTGAACTACTAAGCGGGCCCTCACTGGATACCAAGTCTGCCAGCACCTTGATTTACACTTCCCTTACACTGAAATGAATTTCTGTGGTTTGTAAGGTAAACAGTGTATAATATCTTGTTAGAGCAGCCAGTGCAAACTAAGACAATTTTTTTCTGTTCTCTACCACCACCCTGTACATCAGCTAAATAAGTTAGTCATTGTCCTCCAAATAAGGTAAATAGTTTACCACTTCATAATAAAAGCTGACACTTGAAGATAACATAAAAAATTTTTTTACAAAGTTAAATATGCAGAGATAGAGAATAAAATAGTGGTTACCATGGACTGGGGAAGGAAGAAACAGGAAATAGGAAAATGTGAGTTAAAGGGTGCAAAGTGGCAGATATATGGATGAACAAATCCAGAGATCTAACATACAACGTGATAATAGTAATGCATTACTATAATTGGGTTATTTGCTGAAATAGTACTTTTTAGTTGATCTTGTAACACACAAAGAATGTTAACTATGAGATGACAGCTATGTTAAGCTACTTGTTATAGTTAACATTAAAATAATATGTAGCCTGGTATGGTGGCACACACCGTGGGAAGTTGAGGAAAGAGGGTCATAAGTTCAAAGCCTAGCCTGAGAACTTAGTAACTTAGTGAAATGATCCTGTCTCAAAAAAAAAATTTTTTTTTTTTTAAATATGGAACACTTCACGAATTTCCATGTCATCCTTGCGCAGGGGCCATGCTAATCTTCTCTGTATTGTTCCAATTTTAGTATATGTGCTGCCAAAGCAAGCACTCAAAAAAATTTTTTTTAAAGGCCGGGGATGTGGCTCAGTGCTAAGGTCCTGGATTCAATCTCTGTCACTGAAAAATAAAAATCATGTTCCACGCATTAAATATATACAATAAAAAATTTAAATGTATGGCAAACATGGACATGTTCTTTATCATACACAGTTGAGGTCCTGGCCAAAGGAGACACTCACTCAATCCTGTGTTAGACTCTTGTGCTCCCATTAACAGTAACTCCCCAGGGAGACACACAGTGTCCTCATCCATTTTATAGATGAGAAAATGAATGTTTGGGAAAGGTTTGGTAACTTGCTCAAGGTCACATAGTTAGCAGCTGAGTGAACCAGGAATCCAAACACAGGTCTGTGGGTCCCGGAAGTCTGTGATCTTATCCAGGACACCACACTGTCAGTGTTGACTTCTTGATGGCATTCTGCTTTGAAAAATGAAGAAAAATAATCTTAGGAAATGCTCTAACAGTAGGGCTTGGGTTATAGCTCTGTAATGGAACACTTGCCTAGCTTACACAAAGCCCTCAGTTCAATCCCTAGCATCACAAAAATAGTAATACTCTGAAGAGCAGTTCTCAGTAACAGTCACATAAAACATTATAAAACATGCACCTTGGCAGAAAGATCAGAGGATTTCTGAGGATTTTCCTTCTTTAAAATTTCATAATGACCAAATGGCATAAATAAAAGGAGTCTACAAGAAGCAGGTAGGTAGAACACAATCAGAAAAGATGTCAGAACACTAGAAATCAGAGAAGCAACTAGAGAGGAGAAATAGTTCTTAGAGCTTTTATTTGGCAACATTTAATATTTAATGATTTCTGAATGTCTAACTCCCTGACATGATTCTGAGAATCAATTTCTTACATTTATATTTGTCAGTTCTTTTTCCTAAGAACATTCATTCTTAGTAACATAATTGAGGTGAGTTAAATTTTTCAAATTTGTAAAAAATGATTTTTTTTTTTTTTGCCTATGTGATTTTGTTTTTCCTAGCCAACAAACACCAAGACTAGCAGCCTAGCTCTTTCTGGAATGAGAGCTCTGCCCTCATTCCTAGGTGATGAGCTAGGGGTTGGGCCACACTTTCTGTTTTCACAAACATGTTGTCCTAAGTCATTTTCCTTTCATCTAATGACCATTACTCATTATTTCTTGACAGTAATATTTAAAGACTCATTTGTTTTTCTTGAAGATACCATTTCTAAGTAGATATTAACTACAGCAAAATAAAAATATAGCTTAATTTCTGTAAAAAAAACTGTAGCATACTTTTCATATCAGAAAAAATAATTTTTTTCTATGCCACTGGAAAGAAATTTGAGTTTCAGGAATACTCTGAAAAAAATCAGAAACATCCTGTAATAGTCCCTACTTTGGCCAGCTTCCCAGTGATGTCATTGTGCCTTTTCTCCAGATAGGCTATTAGGATGCTGGTTTCTCATTTTGAAAAGGTGAGCAGTCCATCCTTGTTCAATGTGAAAGACTGTTCCTTTGGCCTGACCACCCTTCTTCTCTCTAATCATCTGCCTTCCACCAAAACTCACTCCATGAAACTTTTTTAAAAAATAAAAGTGAAATTAAAATGGCTATGTTGGGGGCTGGGGGTTTAGCTTAGGGGGCGTAAGTGCCTGCCTGGCAACCACAAGGTCATGAGTTCAATCCCTGGTACCAATAAACAAGTAAATAAATAAATATAAATAAAGTGGCTATGTTTTGAGATTTCCTCATCCTCTCACTCCATGGAATTCTGGGTCAGGGCCAGAGAATTACTTTCTGTGAAGATAAATCTTGGAGTGAACTTCCTAGATTCATGAGTATCTGAAAGTTTTATACTTGATTTAAGATTTATCACTTATACTTAGTTAAAAAATTCACAAGTGTATTCCAGTAACTTTCTTAGAGCATCTTAGAAAAGAACCCTGGCCCTTGAAGTCACATTTCCAACCTAGCAGCTGCTGGGCTCTGCCCTCGTTCCAGGCCTCCTGGCACTGGGTGGAACACATCCCAGGATGTCAGTGGATGTGAGAGGCCAGGGATAAGATGGAAAGAACAAGTGCCCTGCAGTGGATGCAACCTGGTTCATCTTGGCTGTACTAAAGTATTGGCTGTATTAAAGTCACTGGTTCTGACACCAGACAGACAAAGATTCAAGTTCCAAAGAGCCAAAGAGCTCCATGACCTTGGAGAATTATAAAACCAACATAAACCTCTTTTTTCATTTACACAGTGGAAAAACAATGCTACAGCTATCGGAGTCAGTCAGGAGACAGAAACCACACCAGTTATCTGATCGGTGAGAATTAAATGTAAAAAACTGCCAACCAGGTGTGAAGTAACTAGGTGATCGGTAAGGTTTAAAATGGCACAACAGAATTATAGCAACAACAACTACAGGAAACAGCTACCAAGTGGGTAAAGAGGAGGAAGCCAGAAGCGCCATCTAGGCCCCTGAGGAGGGAGCAGCAGTGAGCTGGCGGATGTTTCTGAGGTTGTGTAATAAGACCCGTCCCACAGCCAGGGGAAAACTGCACACTAGATTCAGAGGCAGCCCCAGCAGGGGATGGTATTGCTGATGTGAGGCTCTAGGGAATAAGAAGTACAAGTAGATCCAAGCCCACAGGGAATGAGCAAGTCTGGGTTCCTTCCTGCAGCTTTGCAGTCTCCTGGTTTCCCCTTTGGCAAAGCCCAACAGGGAATAGCTGGCAAAGCAAAAATATGCTCTGCAGAGTCTCAGGGCCAGAATCGGAAAGCAGAGCCTAGAATCTTAGGTTTGGAGCTGAGAGATAAAAACCTAGTAATTGGCACAAATGCCATTTATTGAGTACTCACTACATGCCAGGCATAAGGCCAAGTGTGGCACATGTATTGCTTTATATAATTGTCATAACAACTTAAGGACGAAAATACCCGCTTTTCAGATGAGTAAATAAAAAAGTCAGGTTTCTCTGCCTTCCTAACTCCTCTGAATAAATGACAAGGCACTGTCTGGGTCTTATCTCTGTAAGCAGAACTTGTCTCTTCCCATACACTCATCTCCTACCCCTGCTCTAAAAGGAATGGAAAGTTAGGCAGGTTTGTAGCATAATCAGTTTGTGGTTCAGAAGTATATATAACATAGCCCTGATATCAAGCTGATGTGAAGAATAAACAAGAGATCTATCAAGGAATCACCTTGCAGGAAGGATGTATTATTCAGAAAACTGTAAAGCTGGGGTGGAATTGCTGAGAGCATCCCACAAGGAACAAGTATCCTTATTGATGCCTTGAGCTGTCATTGTGGCCTAGGCACAGGCTGAACAAGGAGTTCCAATTTCACAGAGAGCAGCCGAGATGACAGGTGGAATCTTCCTGAACTTTCTTGATTTCAGTGAGGACTCCTGCAACAGCACTTTTGGGGTCAACTCCCATGTTGTTTCAGGTAGTTCCACCGGAGAAGCCAGTCTATAGAAAATATCGCTGGGATCAGACCCCCCAGGGTTCAGTGAATCCAGCTGCCTCAAGCTTCCCAGCAGCAAACTGCAAGGTGGAGCCTTGTGTGCAGTGGCCCACTGAGAAGGACAGGCAGTAACAACCCCCGTGAGGGTGTAAAGGAGGCAGGACTGGCACAGTCAGGTGTGACAAACGCATCTACTGCATCTACCCTCAGATGGAGCTGAGAGCCCTGTCACACTTTTCCCAGTTAGGGGCTGATTTTTTAACTCTTGCATAAACCAGTTTGGGGTATACGTGCTTGGTTTTGAACATGGAGATGATCACCACCACATCCACTATATCATCCATCAATTCAGAAAACATTCATAGCATAACTACTACAAATGAGGAATTAGACTTAGGGGTAAAGCAAACAAATACTGGACAAGTTAGAGTTACATTTACCAAAACTTTTTTTGCCACACTAACCTCATCTATAAACTAATAACAGTTCCTACAGCAGTAGTATCACTGTAAAGAGTGAAAGAGATAATGTACGTAAAGCTCTTAAAACTCTGCCTGGCATGTGACAAGCTGTCAGTACTATATATTGTTATGTCTACTTTCCAGTGTTTCAAGAGTGTCTGAAAGGCACTCCATTGTTACCATACACAGTCCTCTTGGTATCCATGGGGAATTTGTTGGGACACACCCATACACCCACACACTAATACCAAAATCCACAGATGCTCCAACTCATTATAAAAAGTGGTGTAGCATTTGTATATAATCTAGGTATATCCTCACATACATTTCGAGTCATCTCTAAATTACTTAAAATACCTAATACAAGGTAAATGCTACATAAATAGTTTTATACTACGTAGTTTAAAGAATAATGATAAGAAAATAACCTGTATGCATTTGGTACAGATGCAAAGTTTTCCTCAAATATTTTTGATTAGTGATTGGTTGAACCTACAGATATGGAAACTGTGACTACCAAGAGCCAACTATATTTCCATGGAGAATAAAGGGCCCCCTGGGAGATACTTGCATAAGAGAAAGAGTCAGGACCAGGCCTAGCCCAAGAGGAATAATAAACCACCTCTGAAGGAAACCTGTGATTCTTGATTATCTAGCTTGTGGGTTCACAGCTAGTCCGGCCACTCACAATATAAGAAAGAGACAGGAAGTACCAACTCACAGTGTTGGGTTTTTTTTTAACCAAAATCTTGGTAGACCAAGACCCCTTACAGAATACTATGCCTGCACAGGCCAGCAGCTCTGGAAGAGCCACTGTGACATTCAGTAAACAGTCAACTGCAGCTCAAGCACATCTCTCCACCTTGATGCCCCTCAACTCTCTGCTTCCCTCACACTTTTTACTTGGGCTCTGAACTGGGGCTTGAACAGGGCACTACATCCAAGACATACTCTTGGCTCCATGGCTCCATACCCTTGGTTTTACAACCATGAAACAATAGTATCCAAGCCACTATCTTCTGGCTTACCTGTTGACTGGGTGCCTCTTATCTCAGATAAGAAGGAGTGAATGGTAGAAATGGGAGCAAAGAGATTCTCAAGTACAAGTACTTTGGGGGAGTAGGAAGAGACATCATTTTTTTGAAGGGTTTGGTCTCTTCAGCAATGTGTGCTTTGACCCTGTTGCTTCTGGAGGGCACTGGAGGCTGTAGCAGCAGTAACGGATCCCTAGACATCTTGGCTTTGGCCACTATGGAACATCCAGTGTCCCTGGCAAAGGAGGAGGGGAGCTAAAGATGTTGAACATCACCTTAAAGAGCTGTTTAAAAGCATGTAAGAGACTCTTCTCCAAGAGAATCTCTAAGTACTCCCAGTATAATTTGGCAGGAAACTGAGAGGTTGGAGTTCCCACATTGCTGGTGGGAATAAAGCCAGAAGAATTCTAATTTGTATGCTTTTATGAGCTTCTTTGTCCCTTCCATCTGCTTCACTGTCACTACTACTCTTGTGTGGCCTGAGGTCCTAAAAGTTACATTCAGGTAATTGACACCTGTTGTTTGTCACTCAGCCTCCTTTCTTCCTTCTGTGCAATTTCCCTCAGGGTATTCACCAGCTCTACCTCCCTCCATCTATCACATTATGATGGAATTAACTCTACCCTTGGCTCAAACCCAGCCAATCAGAAAGAATAACAATTTTCTTTTGGTCAACACATGAGATAGTAATTTTTAGAAACTGAACCAACTTAGAGGAGAACAAAAATGAGAAATTGCTTGATTTTAATCTAGTGATATCAACTGAGCCAAGACTACATTTGAATGTTTTAGTTAGCAGAGCCTGGTTTTGCTTAAGGGAATGTTTTTTCCCCCTGTCACTTGTATTCTGATAGATACACTCTATAAGACAAGAAGCATAAGTTTTGCCAGGCATGATAGCATATTACTATAATCCCAGAACTCAGGAAGCTAAGCCAAGATGATTGTTGTGAGTTCCAAGCCAGCCTGGGCTACACAGAGAGTTCAACGCCTACATGAACTACATAGTGAAAAACTGTCTCAAAGATTAAGAAGGTAGAGGAGGAGAAAAAAGAAGAAGACTGGGGTGGGGAAGAGGAGGGAGATGAGGAAGGACGGGGGAGGAAGAAAAGAAGAGAATAAGAAAGAGAGGAGATGAAGGGGAAGAGATAAAGAGGCAGCAGGAGCAGTGGGTTGAACATACAATCATGCGATTTAATTTTAGTTTCCCTTTATTTAATCTTTGATACAACTATGAGATGTAAGCAGGGGCAATAGTTTCATTGTCCCATTAAAGAGGTGATAAAATCAGACCCTTGTTTTGTTGAACAACTTGCCCAAGGTCTTCTAGCTAATAGATTATAGATTTTGGAATTGGTCATCTGATTTGAGAAATCAGGAAAATAAAATCAGAACACCAAAACATGACAGTTAACCAAGTCTATTTGCTAGAGATGACTTGAAAATAATTTTAGAAAATTATTTGATCCTTCAAACACTTTGTTTATATCTGTTAATATAATTTTATTCTGCTATTGATCATATTTACAACCACACATAGGTTTTTTTTGTTTGGCTTGGTTTTGGCTTTTTTTTTTTTTTGGTACCAGGGCTTGAACACGTGACCTCATGCTTGCCTGACAGGTGCTTATGCCATTGAGCTAAATCCTTGGCCCTATAGTTTTTCACATTTATTAAGAGGAAAAACACTTGAAAGAAACAAATTCAATTGATCAATAAGAATTTATAAATTGTGAAATTGAGGACATAGGCCAGTGATTAAACACTTCCCCAGTATATGCAAGGCCCTGAGTTCAAACCCAAGCAATACTAATACTAATATTACTAATGCTAATACTAATACTAATACTAATACTAATACTAAATTAGTTGGAAACAGCTCCATCAGCTCCCACCTCATTTCTTCAGCTCTGTGCCTTTGGTTTTCTAGAGCTCCTACTGAGCTCCCTACTAACAGCAGAGTTTGGCAATAGTTGCTACAAAAGTCACTGTTGAGAGGGACCATTTAAACAGTTCTGAATTTCCTACTCCCAAGCATGAAGCACTTTTCTGGCCTGGGAATCACAGAATTGAGATATACTCAAGGACATTTAGAGAGACTGATAGATTCATTCCTTCCACTGTCCCAAATTCTCCACTATCTTACTTCATCCACCTGCTGATATACGTGCATCTCTTACTGAAAAATTTAGGGACAGTTTCTCCTCATTCGTTCATTCAGTCATGCAACAAACACTAATCATGAACCTGCTGTGTCAGATTCTGGGTTAGCCTCTAAAGACATGAAGCCCACAAACAGACAAACTTCAAGTTGGAGCCCTCAGCTGATTTATGACTTCTAGAGGGAGATCCACATAAGCAAGACACAAAAGACCTAGAGTGATTTGGTACTGTCATAAAAAATGTTTTTGGTGCTGTAATAAAAATGTACCGGGGCTTGAACACATGACCTCATGCTTGCCTGACAGGTGCTTATGCCATTGAGCTAAATCCCTAGCCCTATAGTTTTTCACATTTATGAAGAGGAAAAACACTTGAAAGAAACAAATACAGAGTAAAATAAGGAAAGATAAGGGATAAGGGGGATTCCATTTCACCAGAGGCATTTAGAAACTTTACAGGTATTCAAATAACAAATATATATGTTTTATAAAATCTCAACATAAATGCCACAAAGTATATAACAATTTTAAAAGTCTCTCCTAGGATAGCCATTGAATAAGGTGATTTATATTTCCTTCTTTTTACTTTTCTATACTTTATAAAATTGATTAGCCCATTTATTTTGTTTTATTAGTTATTTTACTACTATAATGAACATGCATTGCTTTATAATAAAAATAAGGAAAATAAGCCATAATTTTAAGAGAGAACCAAACTTTTCATCATTGTCTGCTATTTATAATAGAAGGTCTAAATTTTTCAGCTGAGGCCCTATGTACTCTGGCCCTATATACGGAAGCCAAACTGTAAATACTAACATTTTAAATTTTCTTAGGAGATACAAATTGCACACAATAAAATATAACTATTTTGAGTATACTGTTTAATGGACTTGACTACAGTTAAGATTTAGAACATTTCCATCACCCCAAATGCTCCTTCTTACATCTTTGCAATCTATACTCACCCCATTTCTGGTCCCACATAACCACTGATGTGCTTTCTGTCACTCCAGATTAGTTTTGCCTATTGTAAAATTCCATATAAAAGGAATCCTAGTGAGTATTCTCTCAGGTTTGGCTTTTTTTGCTCAATGTAATGTTTTTTAGACTTATCCATATTCTTGTATATATTAGTTGTTCATTCCTTTTTGTTACCGAATAGTTTACCATTGTATACATATACCACAGTTTATCTACCCTCCCATTGATGGATATTTCAACTTTTAGCTATTATGAATAAAGTTACAATAAGCAATTGTGTACAGTCTGCGTAGATGCAAGGCTCTGAGTTCAAGCCCAAGCAATACTAATACTAACACTAATACTAATACTAATACTAAAATGGTTGGAACTGTAGTCCATTAAACTGTCCATTAAACTTTCTGTGTAGACATATGTTTTTAATTCTCTTGGGCAAACACAAAAGGATGGGTTTGCTGGGTCAGAGATGTTCATTTAATAAAACTGAGTAGATGGGTATTTAATAGAAAAGCAGACCACTCACATGTCAACACCCTGAGCTTTGGCTTCTTCATTAGCAAGATGAAATAAGATCCATCCTTTTGTCACTTTTATTAATGGTCAGAAATAGATGGTACACATTAATGCATCATATAGCACTTAACTGTACAGTACAGAAAAAGAGCTATGGGAATGCTATAGGACAAGAGATAAGCAAAAGTTGAAGGAATCAGAAGAGATTCAGTGAAGAAGGTGCTCCATTTTCAGGTGCTCAGGTAAATCTACCTATGATATGGATGGGCAGATGGATAGAAATGAGTGAATGGATAGATTTTAAAAAACATAGAAAGGGCTGAGAATTTAGCTCAATGGCATAAGTGCCTGCCCGGCAAGCTTGAGGTTGTGAGTTCAATCCCCAGTACCAATAAATAAATAAATAGAAATATTTGCCTATGTTAGATTTATTTTACTTATGATACAAACATTTTTAAAAATCAATTAACATAAAGAAAGTTCTAAAAAAACCTCTGTAATGTTCATTGTCTTTGTTCAATAAACAAGACAAAAAAAAAGCAAACTAAAATAAAATAAGTTCACAGTGTGGTCTTGTAAGAAAAATAATGCCTCTGCCACAGAAAAAGGGTCCCCTTGTCTTGTGCTTCAAATTATGTTGTATCAAGCTCTATTCAGACATTCCTAAGATCATTTCCATTTTTATGCTAGAAAGCAAGTAATGCAAAGAATATGAGAGAAAAGAAATGTATAAGTTCATCAGAGAAATTTTATTCTTCTTAATATTGAAGTTTTCCTTTTCTGAACTTTTCTAGTTGTCCAAGTGCTCATTTACCAAGGCAGCCTTGTGCCTTGCTCTATCTGGGAAGAGATGTGGGATTGTGTTTGTTGTTGACAGAGGCAAGAGAAACATTTGGGAACTGTGAACTCTTTCATCTGGGAGTTTTTGTAGTCTGTTCCCTTCACCTGAAGGACTCTTTCCTTTCTCAAGGTTAGTGCTTTCTCATTCCTAAATTCTCAGTTCAAATATCTCTGCAAGCAAGATTCCCTGCTCACTTAGATTTTTCTACCACATTACATTATTTTATTTCTCTGTACAGCTCTGAGATCTGCAAATATTTCTCAAGTTATTTATTTCTCAGCTTCCTTAATGTTGATTTTCTCTACCCGGAAATATACTTCACAAAGGCAAGTACTTCGTCTTATTTGCAACAGTGTCCAGTGAGTTTACTATAGCTGCTGGAAGATAATAAGAATAGACTAGTGTTATGGTTGATACATTGTGTCAATTGAGAAGTTTAGAAGTTTAACTAAAAGACTCAGCAGCAAAGTAAGGATACTGGCTCCTTACTTTGTAAATTCCCTTATCCTGTGCAATAGAAGGGAAGAGAGATTTTGCGAGTTCTTCACCTATCCTGGGAGGCCGGTGACATGTATACAATACAAAGGACCAAAAGAGGCTTCCTCTGCTGTCTTGAAGTATCACCCCTGTGCCATGCCACTCTGCCTTAGAGCCAGCTGATTATGGACTGAAACTTCCACAAACAGTGAGCTAAATAAACCTTTCTTTCCTTCATTTTGGTATCAGGTATTTCATTTCAGCAAAGAGAGAAAAGTAACCAAGACAAGTAGTATTTGATGAATGAATACATAAGATCATCCTTGGGGAAGAGGAAGGGGAATGTGTCAGTGCATCACCACTGAATTGCCTGAGTAATTACCCAAAATAAGCTAAGACAACTCAAAGTTATTCCATTTAGATTTAATGGACAAGACTAATCTTTCTACTATTTGGGAGTAGAGAGAAAATTTAACTTCGGCTCTAAGGGAATAAAGTTCAATTTTGTGAGTTTTAAGATTCTTGCATGTTATTGAATTAACCAAATTAATGAATGTTCATTTGCTAATGTAAAGATTAGTCAAATAAATTAACTTAACCATTTAATGAATAGTCTCCAATACTATACTTGTGGCTCTTGGACATTTCAGGATGTAGCTGGTATAACTGAATTTTTAAAACTACTTCTTTTTACTTTATATAAACTTAATTTAAGTTAAATAGCAACATAAAGCAAATAACTACTATATTAGGTAGCACAGATCTAGATAATTAGCTAAATTATACTAAATGTCATAATTTACTGTTTCTTAGAACAATGTGAAAGGAATATTAGTTATGTTTCAATATTAATTATACATGGAGCTAATATTTTGGAGGGGTGGAAATATATCCTCAGGAGAAACAAAAAGCAACAATTAAAGAGCATCTGATCACTGTCTTCACTACTGTTGTGTCTAATATTCTTGAATTTTCATTTTTGGAAGCCAAAAAAAATTTTCTTTTGTTTCTCTAGTGTTTTTTGCAAAGATTAAAAAAAAGGAAGTCTAACCACCATATCGTCACCATTTGGACACTTACTCTTTCCTTTTTGATGAACCACAAAGTTCAGTTAATTGTTGGTTTTGCTATTTCTCAATTTTTTTGGTGGTAATAATTTGAAGATAGAGAGTTGCTTGCTTGGTATGTTTGTGGCTGAAATTGTCTAAGTTTTTTGATCTACTAGAGTTATCTTTGAAGAGATAGTGTTATGATTTGTATCTAAATGTCCCCCCAAAGTCTCATGTGGTCATAGGTGGGAGTTTTGGGAGGTGGCTGGATCTAAGGTGTGTGGTTCTGGGATTAAATTGTATGATGCTAGGATCAAGGCTGCCACACCCTGAGTGTGGGTAGCACAGTTGAAAGGGTAGATAGCCTAAATTAAATATAAAGGGAGAAATGGAAGGCAATGCTGCTACTGCTGCTGTTTCTTCGCTACTCAGCTGCTTTGCTGCATACCATGAATTGTTTCTCCTCTGCCATGCTACCTTTCCTTGGAGCAAGAACTGAAACCTCTACAAAGTGTGGGCTGCAATAAACCTTTCCTCCTTTAACTTTGGGTAACAGGTATTTTGTCTCAGCAATGAGAAAAGTAAGACAGGTGGCAACCTGGAAAAGTGTTCAGTCAAGTTGGATTATAAATGTTTTGGAGATGACTGCTTGGCTTGGTTTTTTTTAAATTCATTTTTCTTACTTGGTGATATGTTCTGAATGTTTAATTTTGAAGAAGATTTAAACATTCAGAACATATCACCAAGTAAGAAAATCCTCATCTCCAAGTATTGGTATTAGGCTGTAGGTCCTTAGGAAGTGATTAGGTCATGATAATGGAGCCTCATGAGTAGAATTAGTGCACAGAGAGCTGCCTTGCATCTTCTATGATGCAAGGGCACAGTGAGAAGCTGTCATCTATAAGAACTGGACAGAATACAGCAGATACAGAATCTACTAGCACCTTGATCTTGGACTTCCTAGCCTCTAGAACTGTATGTTTGTTTTTATAAGACACTGTGGTCTGTAATATTTGTGCTATAGAAGTCCAAACAGAATGAGATGCTTGGTCTTTCTTTTCCTCTACTACAAGTCTCTTGTCATTACTGGTAATTTATGGAGGTGTAGAGTCTTTTCCTATTTCTTTAAGAAAATGAGAAACATAATCCAAAGGTGCCCCTCAGTGTCTGTATCCAAGATGAATGTGAGATGAACCTCTGGAGGAGGTAGGTGATGCAGGATGCCTACTCTGGATCTAATCCTATACCTGCCTACTGGTAGGTGTCTGTTGTGTGGCAAGAATGAAAACAAGATTTGAAGCCTTAGTCATCCTGAGACACGTACAACTACAAACAGCCACACATACACTTTCAATAAAGTATTGACAGCACATAACACAGTGGCTGCCTTGATAGAACTGGGAAACACACATATATGCTGGTGTGAGTGCGATAAAATGCTGACATCTGCAGTCCTTGCATGAGGCCAGGAATGAAGTATTTCTCCCACTCCTACCCTCCTCCCACTTACACTGAAGTCTTGCAAATAAAGTTGCCTCTGAGGATAAAACCTTAAATCCATCCATGTGGCAACCATGGGAGTGCAGCACTAGGTCTCCTTCCAAGAAATCTGCTATAAGAACTGGCACTAGCTGGCAGGCTCTGTGGCATGACACATACTCAATCTGCTCTCAGCCATGGACTGACTAAGGTAGAGGTACAAGGGCAAGGCCATGCCTACCCAACCCAGGTCTCCTCTATAGGCTGGTTCTATGGTTTAAATCTCTTCCAACCTTCTGGCCTCTCTTTTCTTAAATTCTCTCACAGTGCTCAGACCTGTTTGCAGTCTGAGGCTCCCCACCTGCTCATGGTTGCTTTACCCTTTATTTACCTTGGCATTTACCCCACTATCTTCTAACTAAGAGGTTGAGAATGATCTTTAAAAGTTAAAAGAGGTTTCTTCTTGAAATTCTTCATGTTGAGAACATACAGTGTTACCCTCTCTTCTTAGCTCAGATGGACAGAGAAGTAATGCTTCTTTCAGAAAAATAGCCAATCCATCTGAAAAGAATAGGCAGATTCTCATCCCAGGAAATTGAGGTCCTGTTCATTTAGACAAGGGAGGAAGGGAGTGGAGAATGGCCGAGTATGAAACAGTGTGGGAATTTCCTTGTCTATTTTCTGATTGTATTTTTCTCCCTGTAATGGATTGTGTCTAGATGTCCCTCCAAAGTCTTGTGCTGTCACAGGCGGGACTTTTTCAGAGATTGCTGAATCTAGAGTGTGACTGACTCACCACGTAATGCTAGGATTAAGGGTGGGTGGTTACTAAATCAGTCTAATTGGCTTGGCGCCATCCTAATCCTAGACAGAATATAAAAGGGGCAGAAAAAACCTGCCAAGGTCCCCTGTTTGCTTTGCTGCCCACCTTGAACTGTTTCTCCTTTGCAATGCCTGTCTGCCATGGCACCCTACCTTGCAGCCAGTGATAATGGACTAAAATCTCTACAAACTATGAGCCAAATACATCTTTCCTCCTTTAACTTCGGGTGTCAGGTATTTTTGTCTCAGAAATGAGAAATGTAACTAAGACACCCCCTCTTCCTCACATAAAGGCCCTTACACATCTGCACGTAGGGAGATAAGATATTTAAGGCAATAAGAGGCCCATCAAACTGCTTTGCAGCTAGGTTTGAATAAACCTTTTGTGGGGGGCGGGGTCTCACTATGTAGTTCAGTATGGCCTTGAAGTCACTGTGTAATCCAGGATAGCCTCAGCCTCCCAAATGCAGGGATTACAGGTGTGTGTCACCACACCTGGCTCCATCTTCCCACCAGATAGTTTCCCATGTTTTTGGAGGAGAGATAGCATGGAATTTAAACATTGGTAACAGTATCTCTTACACATCTAACTCCATATTGGTATCTGCTTCTCAGAAGTACCAAACCGACACCATGCAAAATGAATCAGACTAATTATTTGATGAAATAACCATAAAGGGCATTCTTTATAGGGAGGGCAGAACTGAATTGTGTTCCACCCAACACTGTATCTCTAGGGCCTAGTGCAAGTTGGTATTAGTATGCTCTCAATAACTTGAAGAAGGAAGACAAATGAGAAGGGAAGGGAAGAGGGGAGAGGGGTAGGAAGAAGGAAAGTTCTTTAGATTCCACTAGGAATGAAAATTTAATCTTTTTTTAAAAAAGGAAAAAAAAAACCCTGTAGTATTAGAAGGGAGACCATGTGGGCAGAAATGTGTAGTCAACTTGGAATTTAGGAAAGGGAGTTCCAGAGTGAAAATTTCTTAGTGTGTCTCCAGCATTGTCTGGGAGAAAACATGCTGCCCTGTTTACAAATGCAAAAATGATATTATTTAGGGAATAAAATATTTATATGCCTAGTATCTTTCTCAAAATACCCAATATCTATAAATAATACCTCCATATACCACAAAAGTACAAGGAAAATGAAACAACCACAAAATTCCCCAGACACTGCCAATGGAAATATTACCCATTGAGAAAACAGAGACAACTGCCAGCTCCAGTCTGGTGGCAATGCTTCCACTGCTAAGATTTCCCACTGCTGCAATTAGTCCTACACCCTGGGCTCCTGTCATTAGCATCCAGCCAATAGCCCCTAGTTACTAAGCACCAATTGCAAGTCCCTTAGAAAAGACTCTGTACCCAATGAAGAGCTGCAATTCTATTACATTCAGTCAATCAGGGATAGGTCTCATACTGATTTTTAAAAATTCATAGCCATGTAATACCCACAATAAATACATTCTGGTGTTTGAGTATTTTGGCTTTATTTAGAATATGCTTGAAAAAAAAAGAGAATGCTGAGAATGGTGTTCTCACATACATCATCTTTTGCAGTTGTCTTAGCAGAAAAATGTATATTCAGTGTTTTATTTGTTGCTTAGGAAATATGGAAATTTTTGCTGGGCATTATTTCAAAAGGCTTTATAGAACTAAAAGATGCTCTCAGAATTCTGAAAACAGAGTGCAGGGCATATACTTTAAGCCAGTTTTATTAATATTGTGGATTTAGTACTATATCCATAATCATGATTCTATATATGTAGGTTTATGAGTATTGTGAATATATACATTTATAAATACAAATACAAATCTGTAAATACAAACATATATATGTGTATGTAAATTTTGCAGTTAGTTCTCTTTCAACCCAAAATTCTAAAAAAAAATTTTTAATGACTTCATCCCTTTGTTTGCATGTAATATTTATTGGACTAATTTGACTTTCAGGTACTTACCTTATTTTTTCATAAATAACAACCCTTAAGCAATCCTGAAACATAACAAACTAGACTCAAATGAGAAAACCAAACTCTTCTATGTGTTTAATGAGTATTGACTCTTAATCACTTTCTTGAGTAACAATTAAAGAGTTATATGAATTGAGGTAATTTGTTAACCATGCCCATGATTAGAATGGAGTACTCCAAATGGCAGTTTAGAAGATAAATGGGTAAACAGAATTTACTTGTGCATGGAATTAAGAGGAAAAGATCCACTATCATTCTTCTCAGAAAGCCATCATTCTATTTTGGTGACATTGACACCAAAATCATTACCATTAATCTTTTCTTATAGGTCACCTTTCTAAAAGCAAAGAATCAGGGGGACTTGGAATTAAAAAGAACTGCTCAAATTCCTAGGTACAATTTTGTCCTAGAGGAGACACTGGAAAAGAAGAATTAAGGGAAACTTGTGTTGTGTTTGGGGGATAAAGTTATAGGTGATTTTTTTTCTCATTTTTAATATTTTCTAGATATAATGAGCATTTCCTTTCTTTATGGTCTGTGACATTTTTACTTTAAAGAGCAAACAAATATGCTTGTAACTCCAGTACTCTGGGAGGCTGAGGCAGGGGGATTGGAAGATCAAGCCCAGCCTGGGCGATTTAGTGAGACCCTTCTTCAAAATTTAGAAATAAAACCGAGGAAAGGGTTAAAAAAAGTATTTTTATACAGTGGAGTACTACTCAGCCATAAGGATAAACTTGAGACTTTTATAGATAAATGGGTACAACTTGAGACCATACTCATTAGTGAGCTAAACCAGACACACATGTAAACACTGTATTGTCTTACTAGTGTGAGAAGCTGAGAGAAACTATACATAAAAGATAGTTATACTCCTGATTTCTCTGAGCTCATTGAAGAGAAATGTTTGTGCTAGTATTGTTTGAACAATTAAATGCAGATGTCTTATACTCTGAGAATAACTGATTTGAAGATAACAATACACAATGTACATACCATTGTTACCCCTAATTGTTGTGTTTTGGAATTTTGGGTTTTTTCTCTTTAAAATAAAATTGAATAAATGAATAAAAATTAAAAATAGGCATATGATGCAGCCTAGTGCAAAGGCTCTGGGTTCAACCCTTAATACCACCAAAAAAAAAAAAAAAAGCAAAAAAAGATGGTCACGGAAGATGAGAGCTGTCTTGGTTACTTTTTTCTCATCACTGGGACAAATTACATGACATTCACAGTTAAAGGAGGAAAGGTTTATCTAGCTCACAGTTTGTGAAGGTTGCTCTCCTCAGTCAGCTGGTTCCAAGACAGAGGCAACAATTCAAGGCAGCAGAAGACAGCAGAAACAGCAAGAGTAAAAGCAGGGGGAGTGGGGAGCGCAAGCCTCTTTTCCTCCCTTATGTAGTAAGCAGGTTACTTGCCCTCTGGTGAGTGTAGCACTCACACCATCTCCCTGCCCTCCTCTTACACAGGATGAGGATGTTTGCAAAGTGAGGACCCTGGCTCCCTACTGAGTCACTTAGTACAACTTCTAAATTTCTCAGCTTGACACAATGAACAGCATCCTAGAGTAGAAAGGGCTTGTCTTCTACACCTCAGGATGCAGAACTGCTGACTGATTTAGTTCATCTTCTAAACTTCTCAAGTTGACACAATGCATCAAACATTACAAGAGCCCACACAGTTTAAAAGAGAGTTTTAGTTGTTACTGCTTGATATGGGTTAGGGCTTGTGGGTGCTGACACCAAACTCTTGCCCTAGGCTTCTAAGAGGATACAGGAACCTCGAAATGGTTTGGGGAAAAGCAATTTAGATTAGTAGCCTCTGGTACTCCAAATATTTTTTGCTCCAAACTCTTGGCTCCACATTACCACTAGTTTTGATGGCTTACCTTTAGGGTCCTAGGCTACCCCTCATGTGGCCCTATTACACTGTCTTCCTTGCAGAGAGATGTGAGCTTGCCATGGTTCCTGAGTATAAGTAATATTGAGTCCAGTGAGACAGTCAGATGAATTTGCTGCAAAATGTACTCAAATGACTAAATGTGTCAATCTACTGGATGAGGTTATTTAAATATAGTGAGTATACTTAGCAAATAAAAAGATATTTATTACTTACAGTTGATACTAGTTACTCTTACAGTTTCATCCTCACAAGTCTACAGAATAAGCCAGTTCTGAAGAATTTGTGTTTGATTTGTTGTTTTTAGTTGTACCCTTTACTTTAGGCTCCTTGTTACTATCAATGACCCACATTGAAGTTTTGGAGATTTTTTTTTAAGGTCCAAGTAGTTTTATATTTTATGCCCAAGACCCCTCTGTACTATTTGGTAGAATGTGGAGTTTTCAAATTTTTGCAAATTCTTGGAGTTCCAGCTCCATGTGGAAGGCAAGTAGTCTGCTGATCACCCCACACTTCGCCCCTCTCCCAGGAAAGAGCTGACTTACATGCTACATCAGGGGAAGAAAGAAAAGAGACCCTTCTGTCCAGTATCTCTGATAGAAAAGACCTGGGAGAGACCTCTGATTTAGTTCTTGGTCACATTTCCTCTGGTGACTTTAGGGTTCTTGGGGGCCAGAGGAGCAGTGGATAGAGCTGAGGGTTCGTAGAATCCCAAGGCACAAGAAGGGAGGCTAACCAAGGAGGAGTTGAGAAGGTGAACAGCATGTGCCACTACACTCAACTGTTTCTATGTGCTGTATTTGTGTGGCCCAAGAGACGCTCTGACGAAGTGATATGCAGTATGGATGAAAAGCTTGAGTTTTCCAGTCAGCCTGGGTTCAAAATCACAGTCTCATTTACATGTTATAGTCTTAGATTAGATGTTAGCCTCTATATATCTGAGAATAATGTTATTTTTCCTCATAATTAGGAGAGTTAAATGAACTATTGTACAGTGCTTAGCATGGTTTCTGACATCTAGTAAGTGTTCAGTGAAGTTTGAGATGTAAACAACTGTAATGATGATGAGAACTTCCATTGGACACGGTTTTATTGCAAACCAGAAAGAAGCTACTGACTTCTTCCCATTCAGTATGTTCAGATTTCATCTGGTTGTCTTTGACTCAAACAAAATCTCTGACCTAGTCCAATGTGTGAGGTGATGAGAGCTGATTTCACTCAACACATGATATTATCTCACCCACATCATCCATTAAGATCCCATGAGGCTGCTTTTCTCAGCAAACAGACAGAAAGAAACAGTTTGTAGATCTCTGTCATATATATTAATCATACTTGTGTCTGTCCTTTATTTTGAGTAGCTTTTTAATATTTAAAGAAGTTTCTAGAATCTGTCATCCTCATTCCTCACATAGAGCTGAATTCCCAACCTCCTGTAAGATGTAGACAATATGATATGGACAGTACCAATCATAAGCATTTGTAGGAACTTCAATTTTAAAAAATGATTAACATGAGTAAAGGGATATTTGATGAGTTTTCACTCTGTAGGGGCCAGGAGGATTGCAAGGTAGGATGTTCTAGGTTAGAAACTCCCCTGAAGTACTCACTGCAGTGGTGACTGCAGAAAGTTAGACCATCTGCATTTGGTGCGGCAGTGACAACAGATTCTTACCAGGTCACTTCTGAGGCAGGGCTTTAGCCATTATTCTAGAAAAATTAAGCCTGTTTCTGAAATTCTCTTAATGGTAATGTGAACTAACTACTAGTTTAAAATGCATCTCTAAGTGGACTTATTTGTAATTAAGAGGTCTGATTAATAAAACTCCTTTCCAACATTACATTTTTAGCAGGGACAGCAGGAAGGATACAAGGAAAGTCTTTTTCTTCCTAATGTATGCTCACAAACATTAAAAATTGTGCTAAAATTAAAGGAATATAAGAGTATCTGCTGATTGGATCTGTGCACAAAACTTAAAGATTACAGAAAATTCCTAAATTTTTATGCTGTTCAGTAAACTGAATTCAGAGGTAGGACAGTGTTTCAGTGATACAGTACTTGCCTACCAGAGGCAAAGCCCTGAGTGCAGTCCCCAAAGCCAACAAAAAACAATTTAAAAAATTGATTTTAGGGAAGGTATCTTCATCACTATAGCATTAAAACCATACCTCCACACTAGCATATTCCCCCAGATAAAAGAAGGTGGGAAATCCTAATTTAATAGTTCTGAAGATATTAGGAACCATGTAGACATTATGGAACCATCATGAAGAGTGTATTGTGTCAGTACTTGTGCTGTACAAAAGAATTTCCACACTAATTGCTGTCCAGATACTTATAAATCTAGAAACCTGTTGTGGTGCAGCTTTGGCCATGTCACATTCAAGGAAGCAAGAATCACACCTGCAATCGGGATGCAGCTCAGAACAAATGGAAAGGGGCAGTCAGGCCACGCCAATTTCCACCTCTTCAGACTTGGCCCACTCAGCCTGATGTGCAGCTCTGGCCAGGGCTCAGGCACTTTCCAGGGTTAACCCATACCCCAGGTTAACTGAACCAAAATCTCAATTATATTCATGAAATAGCCTCGAAATATTTTATGGAAGATATTTTTCAATTGTATAGGATTTTGTCTTAAAAAATAAAACTGACAGAAAATTAAATTTATTTTAGATTCATCAAAATTTCCATTATTTCTGAAATTATATGCTAATTCCCACAATGAACAAAGAATGAATTAATGTGAACTTTTTAAACATAATTTTCCTGATAAAACCACAGAGAAAAAACATCTCTCTTTTCATTTTTGACCTGCATAGTATAACACAGATTACTGCTATAGTTTGGGTCGGAATATTCCCCAGAGTCTTACGTGTCAAAGGCTTGGTCTTTAGCCTGTGGCACTATTAGAAAATAGTGTAGCCAGGGATTTAGCTCAGTGGCACAAGCACCTGCCTGGCAAGTACAAGGTTGTGAGCTTGATACCTGGCAGCCAAAAAAGAAGAAAAAGTAGTGAAATTTTAAGGTGGGCCTGGTGGGAGGTTTCCAGGACATTTGGGACCTCTCTCAAAGGGATACAGGGATCCCAGTATCTTTTTCTTTCACAAGGTGAGAGGTTTTGTCTGGCCTCAAATTCCAGCCATGATATATACCACCACAGGCTCAAATGACAGGAACAACTAGTCAATAGACTTAAATCCCTAAAACTGAACCAAATAAATCTTTTCTCTTTATAATTTAACTATCTTCAGTATTTTTAAAGTGACAGAAAGCTGATGTTGTTATCAGAATGCTAGCGTCCCACAGTGATGAAGAATGAAACCATGAACCAAGAAGGTAGGATATAAGAAAATTTATTTAAAAGATATAAAGACGAGGAACTGAAGATGGCCGATTAGTGAGCAACAAAATACAGAGCCTCCCGGGTAGAAACAACTCATATGCCAGAATAAAACATAGTGGAGAGATCCAGACAGAGGGAGATGGATCCTCTTGACTCAGGAAGAAATTAAAACAAAAAAAAGCTCATCAAACACATAGTCTCAAGGCTACAATTGGAACAGCTAGAATTAGTGGATATAGCACTTTCACTGCAACCCACCAATCTGCCCGAACTTGCGCCGGCCACCCGCTGTGATCCCATAGAGCTGCCAGACTCATTCCCGCCACAACTCACAGGAGCCACAGCTGTGCTGAAGTTGAGCGTTGGCACAGAGCCAGTGAAGGAACCTTCATTAATTCACAGTCAGTGCTGGGAATAAGACCCCCAACACACACGGGAAGGGTGTGACCAAATGGGCGACATGTTGGAATCCAGCAGGAGAAGCCTCAACTAGGAACAATAGTGACTTCAGTTGGTTGCTCCCTCCCCAGAGCAGATTCATGGCCTGGGTCACGCCCCCGCCGGGACCCAGTAAGCTGTCCCAAACCAATTCCCTATGCCTAGCACACACTAACCTGGTGAAGGTCCCTGAAGTTTGACTGGCCTGGTGGGGAGGGGCCAGGCATATGCAGCCTCTGCCTACACCTTAGTGACAAGAGCAAACAGGAGAGGGCAGAAATCCCTCACCAGCGTGCTTCAGAAGAACAATAACCAACAAGGAAAGGGGCTGAGATCTCCACTATACACCTGTATGTAAGAAACCAAAAACATGATAAGAGAGAGAAACAAGAAAAAGCCTCCAGCCCAAAACCCTGAGAACACTGATCCAGGAGAGGGAAAAACAAAAGAGACTGAGGGCAGCAAACATGCAACATCAGACATGGCTTCAATGGACATTAAGTGATATCTTTGGGACCTTGTAGACAAGCTCAAAACTGAAATATTAAATCAGGTAAAGCCCCTTTTTTCTGTTTTGCTTTTTTTTTTCTTCTCTTTAAATAAAATTTTAAAAATGTATAATTGCTATTGTAAAAAAAAAGAGGAAACAGGAAGCA
>PVLA01000944.1:190681-427811 GCA_004027455.1 Hydrochoerus hydrochaeris
TTCTAGGTTCTTGTTGGATTGTTGAACAGATCTGTTTGCACTCTCACTGCTTGAGTGTCCACTTTGTGTGCTTTAATTTTGTAACTTGAATAACTATTTCTAAAAGAACAATATGTAATTTATCAACTAGTGATTTCTTACTGTTTATCTTCTTTTCTTGAAATTCTGTAATATTTCTACCTTTTTCCTGTTTTTTTTCTCTTTAAATAAAAAAATAACAAGGAAACAGGCAGTAACAATACAAAGGCTAGAAGACAACAAAAGAAACTATAATTTAAGAATAAGAAATGTGAACAAAGAAGCAGGAATAAAAACAGGTGAATTACAAAGACTATTCACAGAAATAATTAAGGAAAACTTCCCAAGCATGGGAAAAGAAAATGATATTCAGTTATGTGAGGCATACAGAACTCCAACCACCTACAACCAAAACAGAGCTACACCCAGACATATAATAATCAAGATACCAGAAATTCAATATAAAAACAGAATATTAAAAGCCATCAGAGAAAAGAAACAGATTACCTATAAAGGAAAGCCCATCAAGTTCATAGCAGACTTCTTGACACAGACCATCAGATCAAGAAGAGATTGGAGTGAAGTATTCCAAGCCTTGAAAGAAAATAACCTCCAGCCCAGATTGATTACCCTACAAAACTGTCACTAGAAATTAATGGAGAAACAAGATGCTCCCATGACAAAGAGGAACTGGGGGAATTTGTGACCACCAATCCAACCCTACAGAGAATACTGAAGGACATTAGAGAGAGAGAGGAAAAAAAATACCAGGATTTTAGGAACAGTGGCAGAAAGGCCTCAGTGAGTGGGGCAGGCAGTAGAATGAAGGAGACAAATAGACAAACAAAGGCAGAAAAACAGCATAGCAGAAATGAGGCAGAGAAGGTTGGCTATAATCTCTAACATAGATGGTCTTGATACACTAAAAAAAAAAAAAAAGACAGAGTAGATCAGGAGGTAGTGTCCATTGAGATGCTCTATTCAGGAACTATAATCAACTTGAGAGAAGGTTTATGGACCAAAAATCAAATAGGAGAAAACAATGCTCTATGTGACAGTGAGCCAGAGAGAAATAGGAGCAACTCTACTAGCACCTGCAGAGAGGTTGGAAAGACAGGATACTTATGTGCAGTAGAGAACTACTCAGCTATAACAAAGGAAAACCTTGAGGCTTTTGTAGGTAAAGGAATACAACTTGAGATTGAGTTCAGGAGTGAGAAGGTTCAGAACCACTTAGGTAAAAAGCAGGTTGCCCCCCCAATCTAAAAACTGAGGGAGTTGGTGGGACCCAAAATGTGTAGCACCCTATGGGAGTGAAAAGGGGAGGAATAGCCTAAAAAAAGAAGGCAGAGGATATTGTTAATAGTGTACCAGGATTTAAAACCCACATTACTCACACCACTCTGCTTAGATGGATTATAATTCTGTTCCAGTTTGTCTACTTGTACTAGATTTGAGGGCACAGTCAGTTATCCCGAAAATAGCAGGATATAGTATAGTAATCATCCTTAATTTCTTATTAACTTAATCTGAAGCTCTGCATAACTTACACTGTTTTACCATGACTGATCTTAATTGAATCTGGTTTGTTAGATTGTTGTTTTGTATTGATAGATTTTATTCAAAGCTGTTATATTGATAGTATCAAGTCTGAGAGTATAGGCAATTACACTGAAGATGACAAAATTCACTAGACTATCCACTCTGGTTTGATTATTACCTGCCTTTGAAGTTTTATACTATCTACAATGTTTTATTTTTACTAATATTGTTATGTACTGCTACATTCAATTATACTGCTATATTCAATATGCCTGATGATATAGACAATTCTATTGAAGAGAACAAGAGACAACACAGTAGCCATTGTAGATCACCTTGTACTGTGGTTTTATTTGACTTTTCGGTTTCATGTTTCTATAGGAATTTGTTTTGTTTTGTCTTGCTATGTTTTTTTTTACCCTCTAATACAGAAAGGATAGAAATACATGTAGAGACTCATGCATACATAGCTTTAATTTTGTAACTTCAACAACTATTTCTAAGAGGACAATATGTAATTTATCAACTAGTGATTTCTTATTGTTTATCTTTTTTTAAAAATTCTGTAATATTTCTACCCTTTTCATGTTTTTTCTCTTTAAAGAAAAAAAAGAAAAAAGTGTAAATAAGGAGAAAAGAGAGGATACACTTAATTATTTTGGATTTTTTAAGAGAAAAAAATAAAAATAAACAAAATTTCAAAACAACAACAACAAAAAAGATATAAAGGCGAGAAAGTAAAGCACCTGCTAGCCAGGAAGGGGATCTAAATAGGATGCCCATGACGGCTCTTTATCTAAGGGTTTTTAAGGAGATTAAAAGGGAGCTTGGGTCATTGTGTAAGCAATATTATTTCAACCCTAGAAGAAACTACATACACTTTAGGGTCTGATCTATGCAGTGTTCATGCAGTGCCCATGTAGGGCCCATGCACCATGAGCCAATGGCCTGTCCATTAGGAAGTCCCAGACACCCAAAGGACACCTGGAAGATGTTTCTGTAAGATCTCTGAAAGGTTGTGACTCAGTAGACTCCATGGTAAGCCTCATGTCTAGTAGAATCCTAACTCCTATCTCACTAATTTCTTTACATTACCCTCTTGGAACAGGTGAATCTAACTGTTGTTAAGAAAAAGGGATTGGGAGGAGCTTGATACAGTTTTTGGTGATGAGAGGAAAACAGAAAATCTGGAGATAAAGTGATGTCCTGTCTCTTTGAGTATAAGGCCCAAACTTTGGGGGAAAGGGGAAATAATCTCAGGTATGATTACTAGTGTCATTTAGTGTTAATATGGATCTTGAGTATGTTTTTGGTATCATTATGGTGTTTGTTTTTCCACCAAAAGGAGGAATGAGAGAAGTTGAGGTGCTCATGATATTTATCATTCTAGGGTTTTTTCGTGTGGGGGGGTGGAGGAGTCTCAGTGAAATTTCCTGTTTTTATTAGAGTCCCATACATTGGAAGTCGATATTATAGAGGGAGAGTTCAAGGAACCCCAGTATAAATTCTGTGTCATTAATGTTAGAAAAGCAATAAGAAACAGACAAGAGAGGGAAATTGGAACCTGGGAAGGAGTGACTGACAATTTGAGAATCTGTGTTTTAGTGTTTTAGCCACTGCTGAGCAACAAAGAAGTAACAACCTAGGCTTAATCAAACTAACAAGAGCAAAAATTTAAAATAACCAGGTATATATATATATATTTTTTTAAACTAAACTTTGCCATCTATAAACCTTTCTTGATGTAGGTGAAATTCTTAATCTTGCCACTTTTTTTTGAGTAGGGGTACCAGGAATCAAACTCAAGACTTCATGCTTGCCAGGCAGGCACTGCACCACTGAGTGAAATCCCTGGCCTTCCCTTTTTTTTTAATTTTATTTAAAGAGGAAAAAAAAAAAGCAAAACAGAAAAAAGGGTAGAAACAATACAGAATTTCAAAAAAACAAACAGTAAGAAATCACTAGTTGATAAATTACATATTGTCTTCTTAGACATAGTTGTTCAAGTTACAAACTTAAAGCATACAAACTGGACATTCAAACAGGCTGCAAACAGTTCTGTTCAATGATCCAGTAAAAACTTAGCAACATGGTTATCAATCTGACACACTTAAGCATACATGCAGTTATATCCTTTAGAGCACTTTCTTTTTCTCCTTTTGCTTTTTAAGTCCATTATCTGTTTAGTTATATCATTTCAGCTTGCTCAGTACCTTACTGATCTGTTTTGTTGTTGTTATTTACTTTTTAATCACCTTATATAATTCTGTTGCTTTGTTTTTGAGTTTCTCTTCATCCATGCCCTGTGGATCAACTTTGGTGGAGTTGGGAGTTTTTTTGGAGGTATTTTGTTACTTAGTTATCATTTTTTTTTTGAAGTTAGTAAAATACAGCAGAACAAGATAGAGCAAAGCCAACTGAGACAGTGCAGCGAAACTGGCACAAAACCTCACAGCAGGTCACCAGGACAACAGCAATAGGCACAATAGTAGATCCCGTTCTCTTCACAATAGCTGTTCTTTCAATCAGGTAGAGCAAAATGGAAGGAAATACTGAATTTATAAAAACAGAATATTGAATAGAGCAGTACCATTAATCAGAACTGAGATAAACAGTGATAAAAATATTTGCCTTCAAAGAGGTGGTAGAAGGAAATCCCCCTTACTTGCCACACTGCATACATTCATCCTCCCAAGAGATATTCAGACCTCCAGCTCCCACTTGCTAAGGCGGGGGATGATGTTTGATTCTCAGGTCACATGCCAGCAGGCCCACAGCCACTTACCAGAGTGGTGAGCTGGCTGCTTGTTTTCCCAGCTCCCCAAGTTCCAACATGGCACAGAGCTCAGGAAACACTGATGGTTTTCGCCTTGGGGTGCCATGGCTTGTCCTTTAAAAAAAAAATCTTGGTGGGCCAAAGCTTATGATGTAAAACCCTCTCATAGCAAAACTGTATCTTTTATTTACAACTTTTTAATATTTCTTTCTCTACTTACTGTTTTGCTTTATTTGGTTTGGTTTGGTATCAAGTTTAGCAGTAGCCTCTTGGATTTTAAAATGTTCCCAGCATACATTTTTTGGGGGTCCATATTGTTTACAGATGTTTATACAGTATTTTCATTACAATTGGATAACCAGTAGTTCTCTAGGCATCTGTATCTTAGCCCAAAGCAGAAAGTAGCAGAAGAGCAAAGTAACCCCATAAATGTATTTAAGAATTATCTCAATGTTCAAGGAATGTGTTAAGTATGTTAATTAAGCAAAACTATTAATTTAAATTGGAATCTGAAAGTAAATGTATCAAGCATCTAACATATGCCCCAAATAGGTTCTTGTTAACTCTTTGAAGATTGCCAGGAAGGTTTCTTACTTCCCTTGGCTCCTCTAGAGAGGAGTTACCAATTTTATTATCTACTAGGACCCAGGGTTGGCTATATGTCATTCTAGAGCCATTTTTTCCCCTCTGATACAGTATCTAGCTTTGTAAATCATTCTCATGGAACCTCAGAAATTACAGTCACAGTTTTTGTCTAGTGCACCAGTTTTTCTGATATTTAGGAGGCTAGAAGAGCAATTTAGTCGGTGGGGGGAGTGGTAGAAGAGCTGGAGCAACAGAAAGAATGTGACTCAGGAGGTAGACAAAGAATTATAGGCTGGATCCTTAGAACTCAGAAGTAACCAAGGCAAAAGATTTAGAGTGCAGGAAAAGATTATGTAGCACAGCCATTATATCTTTTTGTTGTACAAACATAAATCCAGCAGATGTAGGGAAATTGTATTTGAGTGCAGCAGAGCCCACAATGTTCTGTCCCATGACCTAGTTATCTTTTTATGGTTGTCTTGGAAATGGTAGATTCCCAAATAATCTTTAACTATCTAGCTAGTGCCCAAAAGAGTATATCCAAGCAGTTAAGGTGAGACATGATAGGGGTCTTTTTTCTTCTTGTTTTAGCACATCAAGAAAGGGACTCATGCTAGAGAAAGGTGATTAATTTCCTCTAATGCCTGCAGCAAGTTAAAGAAGTGAGGTATCCAAGGACCACTGGCTGTGGAAAGCAGAGCACCAAGGGCTGAGATCACTATTTTGCCAGCAGGAAGATCAAAGTGGAAAGGAAAACTGAGGCAATAATGGGTTGTTATCCCCTCCACCTGTGTTACAGGGAGATCACTAAACCCACATCAGTGAAACCTGTCCAGTAAGACTTCAAGATTGGCAACCATGCTAATCATTTTTAATTGGTCAATGAGGTCCTGATATTGTTTTGAGCGGAAAGTCATAAAGTGAAAGCAAAGAATGTAGGAAAGCATAGTCTTTACTTGTCTCTTTTTGGAATCCCAGACATGTTCCCAAATATACTACTTGAATGCTGGGGTCAGGTTCCATGGTGATGAAGAATGAAACCATGAAGCAAGAAAGTAGGATATATGCAAATTTATTTAAAAGCTATAAAGGCAAGAAAGTAAAAGATATAAAGGCAAGAAAGAAAAGCTCCTGCTATCCAGAAGGGGTTCTGAGTAGGATGCCCATGAAAGTTTTTTGTCTAAGAGTCCTTAAAGGGATTAAAAAGGAGCTTCAGCCATTGTGGAAGAAATATTATCTATACCCTAGAGGGAACTACATGCTTTTTAGGGTCTAATCTATGAAGTGCTATGCAGTACCCATGCACCCTTGAGCCAATGGCCTATCTGATCATGTTTTGGGGAGGTCCAAGACAACTAAAGTATACCTGACAGAAGATTTTGTAAGATCTCTGGAGGGTCATGTGTTGGTTACCCTTTTTCTTATTGCTGAGACAAAATAACCAACACCCAAAGTTGAGGAAGAAAGGGTTTATTTAGCTTACAGTTTGTGGAGGTTTCAGTCCATATTCTGCTGAGTTCAAGGCAGAGTGGCACATGGCAGAGGGGCAACAGTTCATGGCAGTGGAAGACAGCAAGAGCAAAAAGGGAGGAATGTAAAGAGAAGATTCTTTTTGTCCCTTATATTGTATGTAGGCTACCCACCCTAGGATGAGTGTAGCACCCACACCCATAATACCAGCATTGAACTATGAATCAATCACAAATTCTAGAAGCCTGCCCCCATGACTGCATGAGGCTTTGGGGGTCATCCAGATACAAACCATAACATTTCATGACTCCCCAGACTCCATTTTGGGGTTCCTTATTCCATTTTCAGCCTGCTATCTTTACTGCCTAATAGAATCCTAATTCTTATCTTACTAATAGCTATTATAAGATAATCACTTTTGGAAAAGTATTGCAGGTTTCTGTTTTTCAGTGTTCCTTTTTAATACTTTGATATTCAAAATCATTCTTTTGTTGCCTGGGACTATAGCTCAGTAGCAGAGCAAATGCTTAGGATGAGTTGGGGTCCTGGGTTCAATTTTTAGCACTGAAGAAGAAGAAAATGTACCTTTTTTTTTTTATCAGTACTGGGGATCGAATGTATGACCATGTCCTTGCAAGTCAGGCACTTCTGCTACTGAGCTGAATCTCCAGCCCTGAAAATGGATCTTCTTTACAACTTCTTCAGTTTCTTTTCTTCAGCTGCTCACTGAAGAAACTCAACCAAGTCTTTATTCATAAAACATATAAAATCCTACCATCATCTTCCTTTCTGATATCACTTGCATCCATTTTATGAAATTCTGGATCTTTTACAAGATAATCTGCACTGCAAAATAATCGCACATTGGATTTACACTGCATTTTCGGATTGTAAGGCTGATAAATTAATCAGAGACTGACAAAGATGTTGACATAGTAGGCTCAGCTAGATACTAATATGATGCAGCAAAGAATGCTTAACTGAGGCCTAATTTTTTAAGTGGTCACTTCATTAGAGAATATTTTCAAGTTCCCATGACTTTGGTTTTCTATGTAGTCCAGCAATTGCAAAACTGGACAACAGATACTTTGAATAGCAAAGATCACTTCATCTATCACTCCACTTTCCTTTCAAGAATCTACTCACAGGGTTTTTACCCTCTTTTTCTCTCCTCTTTTCTACTATCTGGATTTCTGTAGCTCCCTGTCCAGTGTAATAATACTGCACCACAAAAGTCCACCAGTTGGTCTCAGAGAGACTCACCTACACACACCTACAGAATTCCCTGGAGCCTGCCTCAAATTTAACACATTAAATTTCTCAGGACATCTAAGGTTTGTAATTCCAGTCAGAACTTTAGTTCCAAGTCAAATATGTGTTTTTAAGAGCAAATAATGAGTCTTAGTAAATTTTTAAAAAGAACATGGTATAATCAATGTCTTTCTTATGACTTAGCAACAGAATGATCAGTGTTAGAACCCTCTTTAGTGTGCGTATGAACACAGTTGCCAGGCTGTAAATCAAGTAAATGCTATTGCCTATTTATGTTCAAAGTTTTCTACGTATTTAGGCACCCTTCGTAGTTTTTTGTTTTTCAATTTTAGATTCTGAAAACTTAGTTCTAAGAATGAAATATTTTCTGGGTGTGAGGATTCCAAACCATTACCACAAAGTGAATTGAGCAATAGCTTCACTTTATAATTTCAAACTATGACTTTTTAATAAACTATCATCCAAAACACTTATGTTATTGGATAGAGTATTCTTAAAATGTGTGCAAAATAAACAATAATTTATTTTCCTCTTTGCTGTTTTAAATAAATTTTTACTCAGTTAAGGATTTAAGTTTCAGGGTATAATGTAGTTTGCCAAATTCCGTAATTTTTTTTAAAAAAAATGTCATACAGGGTGTGGTGCATTAAGGGTACTTTTTAAAAGTTGCAGTTCATGGTGTTTTCTTTTTTTTCTTCACTTTTTAACAAGTGGTAAGATACTCTAAACTCTGCAGGGAAGTTCTGGTTCCTATTATAGGCTCTTGGCTTTTCCCTACTAAAAGTCAGATTGTTCCCAGTTTTATTTATTTCCTACTCTGAAGTGTTTATATTCTTAACATTAAACATTATTAGATGTGAATTCTTGATAAGCACTACTTTTTTCTTCTTTTTGCTTAGAAAGGTGAAATTAATTTAGAAGAAACAATACAAATGAGACATGAAAATTAAGTTATATAGCCAATGGGTGGGTAATTCAAATTTTCAGTGAATTTTCATTCTATTCTGGTTACTTTTTTTTTCTCTAATTAAAGCAAGCCTTGATTCCACAAAGCTAAAATTGTTCTTTATAAAAAAAATTCTCTATAAATCTGAACAATACTAAATAGAAAGAAATTTCTTTTTTTCCCCTATTGTTAGAAAAACTCTTCCAATCACACAGAAACCCTTTATTCAGAACATAAGAGATCATTAAGGTTAAATGATTCGGGTTCTTTCCTGATTATCTCACATTTAATGATAATTCACTTACAAAAACGTTAGCCTGAAAATGTGTATTATAAATGTCCACCAAAAAACCTAGAATCGTCCTAGTCATGCTCATACATGAATAAAACAGAAGAATCTACTGAGATTGAGGTGTGTGTGAGAGTCTACTGTCCTCCAATCCGCCCTTGGATCTGATGTTTAACGAAGACAAATAAAGGGGGAACCCCAAGGTTTCCAGCAACCAGGAAGCGCCAATACTTTCTATTTATAGGAAGCTGAGGGAAAAACAGCTCTCCAAGCAGCCCAAGCAGCCGTTCCAGACAGTCCTCTGAGCCCCGCAGTCCGGCCGCCTGGGTACCACTCACCACTCCGCAGAGCTCCCTCCCCATCCTCCTCCCCGCCGGGCTGCCGCGCGAGGTGAGCCTGGCCGTGGGTGCCGGGAGGAGACGCCCGCCCGCCCCAGGAGAGGAGGCGGCCCTGGCCTCGGAGCCGCCCTCCTGCAGCGGAGAACAAACGGGATATTCAGCAGTGGCCTGCGGCTGCCAGAGCAACTCCTCGGGGGGAATTGAGCGTCGAGTCAGACGGCACAGTAATCGCCTTAAAAGCGCCCCTGCCCCGCCTGCCCACCGCTCACACCCGGCTACCTGGGCTGCCCCGCGGAGCTGCGCGCGCGGAAAAGCGAGGGGACCGATAGAGACCGGCTGAGCCGCTGCGTGCGCCCGCGGGTGTGAAGCGCGGCGGAGGGTGCCGGTGCGCGCGCTGTGGGGTAGAGCCCTGGGCTTCTTCACCAGCCATGAGGCGCGCGAGCGCCTGGGCCCCGCTCTGCCTGCTGCTAGCCGCCGCCGCCGCTGCCGCCCAGCTGTCCCGGCCGCAGCCCCCGGAGAGGTAACGCGACCCCCGCCCCGACCCTCTCTCAGCACCCCTACAGCCGCACGCGCGGCGCGATCCCCTCCTCCCGCTTTGCGGGGCCCGGACGAGCCGGCGTGGGACCCTGCGCACCGCGGGGCTCGGGTGGAGCTCCGCCCAGGGCCGCGCGCCGCGCTCCCCGAGGCTGCCTCCGCGCCCCCGCTCGCCGCGTTCAGCTCTGCAGCGGGCCGGGCCACCACGTGGCGGGGCTCGGACTGACTAGCCTCTCGGTTCGCCGAAGGTTTGTGAGGGCGGAGGGGGAGTGTCGGTCCCAAGTATGTGAACTTCGGTTTACTGCTGTTTTTTTTCCCCTCAGAGCTTTGCTCAGAGACCCAGACCTAGGGGAAAACCAGTCGCCCAGGGAGCCAGCCGCTGAGGGACGTTCACGCTTAGCAGTTCTCTGGGGGGGACCTGGACTTGGGACGCGCCCGGGGTCGTTTTGGCATCTATTCCAACATGTTCATCTACATTAGCCTCCCTTTTGAGTGCCAGTTTCAGAAAAAGGGGAAGAGAACTAGGCACGGCTCCAAATCTGGGAATTTAAAAAATTTTTATATTACCCAATTGTTGCCTATCTTTAAAACCATGTCTAAAATCCTCACTTGGCATCTCACCTTCTCTCCCACTCTCTCCAGTTAAATTGATATATTTATCATTTTCCTGCCAGACTTGAACACTATGTGAAGGACTTAATTTTGTATATATATATATATATATATATATATATATATATATACACACACACACACATACACACACGCACGCACACAAAGCCCACCAAAAAATGCATACACACTTCAGGAAAAAAAATGTCTGGAAGCTAATGGCCACTACTTTTGTAATTGCAGAGGCCAAACATACTAGTGTGTATACATTTTCTGGCGAACTATTAAAATATATATATTATATATATATATATGTATATATGAAATTGTGGTAGCATCTAGAGACTTATGAAGCTATAATTTAAATATTCAAGGAGCAAGCTTTTGGAGATTTTATGTGGTCGAAGCATTTATTTATTTGTTTGTTTGTTTATTTATTTACTGGGGATTGTGAATACTAGGAGTAGCTAGGGTTAGAGTGGGTCACCAACCCCAGTTGGCACAAGTGTTTATTAAATAACTTTTAACTCCTATCTATGCTAATTTGTTATACCTTTCTGAAGTTGACATTGGCTTATTAGATCATGTTCCAAATTAAGTATCCTTTCTTCTTTTATTTTCCCAGACCTGTTTTCAGATGTGGTGGCATTCATACTGGAGAATCTGGATTTATTGGCAGTGAAGGTTTTCCTGGAGTGTACCCTCCGAATAGTAAATGCACTTGGAAAATCACAGTAAGCATTTTTAAAGAGATTTTCCGGGAAGTGGATATTGGAAACAGTGTGAGGCTGCCGCTTTTAATCCTCCAGTGACAGAATTTGAGTTAGACTCAAATACTTGAATAAATGAAATGTTGAATTTACTTCAAGTATTTGTGAGATTTTTATTAAGCGATGTAGTGGTGTCCTGCGTTCGCAATTAGAAAAGACTGAAGATAATACTTCAAGGAATAAATTCTTAAACCAGATGTGTTTCTGAAAACCCAACCAGACTCAGTTGAGTTTTATGGATTCATGATTAAGGCTGTTTTTACTCGAAGGCCTGTTGTAGTGATCTTTGGAAGTCAGTTGTTGCTCAGCCTTGCATAAATTCCCAGTGGGAAAGAAAAGATCAAAGATAGTGCTTGCACTACTTTAAACCCATTAGGAAAAGAATAAAAGAGGGAGGGAGAAAACTCCCCACTCCATATCCCTAGATAGAAACCACCATTACATTTTGGGATGGGGAGAAGCAATGGCAGGGCCTGATAAGATGCCCATGATGGTCAATAATGGTTGGGTTAGTTAAGTCACAATAAGAAGATGGATTTAGAAACAGCTTTTTTTTTTTTTTTAGGTCTGAATTTAGTTAGCTAGATTGACTCATTTTAGTGTAGCAAACACTTAGTACTTCCAGTTAGTATAGCAAACTAGAAAACTGCTGCCTTCATTTTTTTGTTGTTGAGAAGGTGTTTGGTAATTGAATACATTTTTCACTGAGAGCTTCATTTAACCACCCTTAGATTATGATTTTACCTCTGACTAAGCAAACTAGCACTTACTGTAGCAATTAGTCAACAAGCATAATCTCACTGACTTCTCAGACCCATTCTGAGAAAGTATTGATATCATCATTTTATAAAAAAAGAAGCTGAGACCTAAAACAATTAATGGTACTGATTTGATCAACCTTAGCTTTATATAAAGTAATATCTGTTCTGAAATGAGGCATTCCACCAACAAGGTCATTTGGCAGGCAGATCTGAGAGGTCACACTCCATAATGTAAAACTCAGCTCTTATATGTATCATTCTCCTATAAAATGTGAGCCACCTGATGAATTGGCACAGATTTCATATGTTGTTATAGCGTATAGAGCCAGGAGAGAATAAGTTGTAGAAACTCTCTTTGAAATACTGAAATATTTATATTAATGTATATGTGAAATAATGCTCGAAGCATTTATAAAAGTAACTTGGGTTTCATAGGATAGTCATGTTTTAATTGTAATTAAATAGTTGCAGATTTAAAATGATCCAAGAAAATTTGGGGCTAAGAGGCATCAAGTCAAACTTTATGGTTGCCCATGTGTTTTGAGGATTGTAGGGCAGTGTTGATGTGGCATCAGCTTTTGGTGTGTGTGCCTGTATGTGTGTGTGCCTGTGCCTGTGTGCGTGTGTGTGTGTTGGTGTTTCCAAGAAATGCTTTGACAGAGAAGCAGTTAGCCTTAGGAGAAGCCAGGTTGCCTTATTCTTTGGGTGCAGAGAAAGTGTTTGGATGCTCCATTTGGACGTAATGTGGAAGTGAAGCCTGTGTACTTGTCACCAGAATCCTAAGCCAGAGCCTGACTCTGGAGTTTCCAACACATCAGATTTGACTACTTGCTACCTGGAGAATCCAGCCAGAGATGAGAGCTGTGAGCGAGTTAAGAAATTTATCCTAAGCTGTGTCTTTAGGATACTGATAGAGCACCAGAATTATGTATGGAAAAGACAGAATCTGATAACAAGAAATATACATAGTCAAGCAGACCTGGTCAAACTGTTCAGGTTGATCCTTAACTCAGGTCTAGTTCTGTGGAGTCCTGCTAGCTCTGGAGAAATTATTATTGCTTGGGAGGCAATGTGATTTCCTCATGATGTGATCTGCCTGTAAGTCTTGCTGTTCTAGGAACCAGAACTAAATTGAGGACAAATGACCCATAGAAGTAACAGGCCAGAGGAACAAAATGGAGTCAGTCAGCATAATGACTGGATCCTCCTTTAAATCCCCTATTTTAAACTGGGCATGGTCACACATGCCTGTAATCCTAGCAGATGGGAGGCTGAGGCAGGAGAATTACTGCTACTTCAAGGCCAGCCTGGGCTAAAAATTGAGTTCAAGGCCAGCCTGAACTACATAGTGAAACCCTCTCTCAAAAAAACAAGCAACAGCAACAACAACAAAAACAAAACAAAGAAACAAAACAAAAAGAAAAATCCCCAATTTTATTTTATTTTTTTAATGGCTACCATAATGCCTCTTGTTATCGTCAAAAGAGTTGTCCATATCATTAGGCATTATAAAATTGAACAAAACAGTACAGAACAATACCAATAAAAACAAAACATTGGAGACATTATAGGACTTCAAAAGAAGGTAATAGTCCAACCACAATGGGTATTGTAAGTGCATCTTATTGCCTTCAAAGTAGTTGCCTATACCATCAGACTTGATACTGTCAAACAAAACAGAGTAGAATAAAATCAGTCAAAACAAAATAGTAAAAGCAATACAGGGCTTCAAATCAAGTTAATAGGAAATAAAAAATGGTTACTGTAATATATCCTGCTATCTTTGGAATAGCTGCCCATGCCATCAAATCTAATACAGGTAAACAAACTGAAACAGAATAAAACCAAACTAAATAGAACAATGAAAACAATATTCAAATCATGATAATAGCTTAACAATGGCCACTGCCTTCCCTTTGTAGACAATTCCTCCCCTTTGATTTTCACAGGATGTATTGTACATTTTGGATCTCACTAAAGCCTTTAGTTTTTATGTTAGGGAGGCAACCCACTATTCACCTAAGTGATTCTGAACCTTTTTACCCCTGAGCATGATCTTAAGTTGTATCCATTTACCTAAAAGAGCCTCAAGGTTTTCTTTCTTTACAGCTGAGTAGTTTTCCATTGTGTAAAAGTGTCCTGGCTTTCTAACCAATCTGCAGCTGATGGGAAAGTTACCCCCACTTTTTTCTGGTTTCCTGTCACATAGAGCATTGTTTTCTCTCGTCTTTGATTTTCAGTCTATAAACTTCCTTTCAGGTTAAATGTATTTCTTATATAAGGCATATTGATTTACTCTATCTCCTGATCCACTCTGCCTATGTTTCTTTTTATTAGTGAATCGAGGCCAACTATATTAGTGATTATGGTCAACCTTCTCTGCCTCATCTCTGCCATGCTGTTTTTCTACTGTTGGTTGTCTACTTTTCCCCTTCATTCCACTGTCTGCCCCATTCAATGAGCCCCGTCTGCTGCTGTTCCTGAAACCATGGTCTTTTTTCTCTCTCTCTAAAATGTCCTTCAGTATTTTTTGTAGGGTTTTTTGGTGGTCATGAACTCTCCCAGTTCCTCTTTGTCATGGAAGTATCTTGTTTCTCCATTAATTTTGAGAGATAGTTTTGCAGGGTACATCAATCTGGGTTGGAGGTTATTTTCTTTCAGGGCTCGGAATACTTCAATCTCTTCTTGATTTGATAGTTTGTGTCGAGAAGTCTGTCATGATTCAGATGGGTTTTCCTTTATAGGTGATCTGTTCCTTTTATCTGATTATTATATGTCTGGGTGTAGATCTGTTTTGGTTATAGCTGGCTGGAGATCTGTATGCCTCACTTATCTGAATATCATTTCCTTTTCCTATGCTTAGGAAGTTTTAATTATTTCTGTAAACAGCTTTTCTATTTTATTTGTGTTTACCCCTGCTTCTTCATTCACATTTTTTATTCTTAAGTTATAGATCCTCTTGTTGTCCTGTAGCCTTTCTATTGTTACTTCCTGGTTCCTTGTTATTTTTAACAGATCTTTCCTTTCACAATTGCAAACCTGTCTTCAAGGTTTGATAGTCTATTTTTAGTTTCTTTCAAGCAGTTTTGCCAGCTTTCAGTGGAGTTTTTAATTTCCTGTAATCTCTTTGAATCTGTTTCATGTATCCTAAATCTTTTTTATATTCTTCATTGAAGGTTTCCCTCATTTTTCTGTGCTTCTCCATTCTTTCATCTATGTCTTCTTTAGAGGTGCTTAGTGATTCTTTTATTATGTTTCTCATTTCTTCTTTTATCTGAGATAGTATTTCTGTTCTAAGTCCTTTTATAGCCTCTTGAAGTTGTTTCTTTATTTCAGTTGCTGTTGCTTCAGAAACTTCAGGTGTGCGACTCCCATCTCTTCCATGTTTACATCTCCTGGACCAGTACTGCTTGGGTTGGAGGCCAGAGACTGCCTTTTGCTTCTTCCTTTTGTCATGTTCCTGATTTCTTCTGGAAGAGTGGGTAGTGGGGACCCTGGCACTTCCTGTGTCGGCTACAACTTCTCTGAAGCAAGAGTGTTTGCTTTTTCTAGCCTGTGCTGGCTAGGGATATCTGATGGTGACCATTGGGTGTGCTGTTGTAGGACTACTGGTGGCTGGTGGAGTGTAAGCAGGGGTCGGGCAGGCTGGTAGCTCTTTCCCAAGCTGGTTAACTTCAGGGAGCCCTCACCAGGTGTAGTACTTGCAGCTGGGCGAGGCTGGTCAGGGATAGCTTTAGGGAAACCTCGGCAATGGCTGTTGGACTGCATACAGGGGCAGGACTCATTCCAAGCAATTTCCACCAGTCTGCTCCTAGCTGGGAGTGGCTGAATGGAGCCAGTTGCAGTTCTGGCTCTGGGCTTACCCTGCCTGACACCAAAATGCCCCCATCCCCACGCCGGCCATTCGACCACTCCTGCAGGAGGACTGAGTCTCCCACACTCACTGCCAACCAGTGCAGTTCTCCAGTCTACTGCTCCCTCTGCTACCGCATCTCCCTAGAGGGCTTCAGGATTGCCAGCCTCCAGCTTCACTGTGACCACGTGTCCCCAGGTTTCAACAGCACTTCTTGCGCGGTGGTTCTGGCTCCAGGTGATAGTGCTGCCAGCTACTGCCTTCTGTTTTAAGTTTTTCTTTTTTTTCCTTTTAATTCTCTCTGTGGGCTTCAGTTCTCACTTTAGGTCCTTCCTAGGTTGAGGGAACCCACTTCCTTCTTTCTTGTTTTCTCCATAATGCTATATTCCAGCATCTGGGCTGTTTCTCCCAGAGAGGCTATTTACTCTGCTGCTTACTGTTCTGCCATCTTCCCAGGTCTCAAACCCCCCAATTTTAAAGCTCAGCTCAGCAGTGAGATTTTGTTAGATTCAGATTCTCTTTCCATTCTTAACAAACTGTGTAACTGGGATTTATCCTTTTTTAAGCCTCAGAGTTTGTTGTGAAAACAAAATGAGAAAGTATATGTAAAGCCCCCTAGTTCAGTGCCTGAGAAGGGAGGAAGTTTGATTTGCTACAAGAACATATTTTAAGAGGCCATGTGGTTGGAACACAGGGACTTAGGGAAACAGTAGAAAGCATAGAAGTAAAAAAGGTGAGCAAAACTCTGTAGGCCAGGGTGAGGAGTTTGTTTTTTGTTTTGAGTAGAAAGCCACTGGAGAATTTTAAACAGAGGACAGTTATTTAAATTTATTTAATTTTATTAATATTCATAAAATATTTTAAATTTATTTAAAATTATTTAATTTTAGAACAGCATTCTGGCTGTTGTCTGTAGGATGAATTATGGGGAATTAAGAATGGAAGCAGAGAAATGGATTAAGAAGTTGTGATGCATACAAGAGAAGATGGTGGGGTAATTAGGGTGGTAACAAAAAGATGAAGCATGGACTCTCCTGTCTTGTTTTCTAAGCAGACCTGCAGCATTTGGAGTAGTGGTATTGCCTGAGGTCAGTGCCCCTGGCCCTGGCCCCTGGCACAGCCACAGTTCCATGCAGGGTTGTGCTCTGCTAGAGCCTTACCTAACAGAGATTATGAAGATCTCCTCCTCCTCCTCCTCCCTCCTCCTCTTCCTCTTCCTCCTCTTCCTCTTCCTCCTCCTCCTCTTCCTCTTCTTCCTCCTCCCCCTCCTCCTCTTCCTCCTCTTCCTCTTCTTCTTCTTCTTCTTCTTCTTCTTCTTCTTCTTCTTCTTCTTCTTCTTCTTCTTCTTCATTTCTGTTAGTACATGTGCTATAGCTTGTACCTAGATATTTCCTCAAAGTCTCATGTGCTCATAGGTGGGGCTTTTCAGAGCTGGCTGAATCTAGGGCATGTGATACTGGGATTAAGGGTATGTGGTACTAAATTATTGATTGGTTTAGGGTAGTTCTGGGTGTCAATAGCCCCCAGAAGGCTTGTAGATTGAGATAAAAGGGAAAGGGAGACTTGCTTTACTGTGCTTGCTGCTACCTGCTTACTGTGCCATGGATTATTTCTCCTCTGTCATGCTCCTCTACCATACTGCCCTGCCTTGGAGCCAGTTAATTATGGGCTGAACCCTCTATGAACTGTGAGCTGAAATAAATTTCTCCTCCTTTAACTTGTGAGTGATGAATACTGTGACTCAATGATGAGAAAAATAACTAAAACAGATTTTCTTACCAAGTGTTGCTATGGCTGTCCTGACCATGTCATTCAGGAGCCTTTGGAACTGGCTCATAGGAAGAATTTGGAATGATTTGGAAGAAACAGCCTTGGAATGCTGTAAGCTGAACTTGACTAGAGATTCTGGTTCAAGTTCAGAAGACCAGAATGTTGACTGCAATGTTGCTGGAAAAGACCAGGCTGAAGAGGTATCAGATTGAAAGAAGGACTCCATTGGCACTTGGATTCCAGATTATGTGTGTTATGCTCTGACTGAAAATTTGTCTGTATTTTGCTCTTGTTCAAAAACTTTGCCGGAGGCTGAGATTAAGGACAGTAGACTAATATAGCAGAAGAAATTTTAAGGCTAATGTTGTGGCACAGCTTCTGTTGGAGGCTTGTAGCCAGGTCTATTTTGAGAATCAAGAGTAAAGAGCCCAGCAGAATGATTTAAAACATTTTGAGTTTGGCCAGAAAGGAAGCTTTGGTAAAGTTACAGCTTGCAAAGAAGGAGCAGAAGGGAATTTGATTGCTGAGAAGGAACAGGAAAATAGAAAAGATGACCTACGAACATCATGAAAACCAGTAGACTCCACCTCCTACAGTCTCAAAATTGCAAATGTAACAAACTTGGCTTTGAGAATCCCAAAGCACTATGTGCCGTTGTATATTGAAAATATTTAGAGAATTTGTTCCTTATGATTGGGTTCACTACTACACTTAGAAATCCAGGCACTTGACTCCTACAGCCAAGAGAGAAGGAAGTCTGGTTGCTGCTCCAGCTGTGGCAGACCATGACATTATCCACATGGTGTTGGTTTTATACACATGCGAAAAGCACGAGTTGTGGAGTCAAGAAGACCTCCACCCAGATTTAAGAAGAAGGCCTGGCAGACCAGTCACTGCGCCCTTGAGAGGGCAGTGTGAAGCCGAAGGTCCAGTAGGGAACCTGTAGGTTAGAGAAGCCAGGAACATAGATCATCTGAGGAAAACTGCAAGGAGTGAAGCCTGAGAGAGAAGCCATGAGAGCACAACCACTGAAGATGCCATAGCAGCAGAACCACCCAAGCCTTTTGGAGTTCATTTCTTGCCATGGATTGCTTGGGATACTGGATATGGAAGTACAGGACTTAATGTTTGCCCTGCTGGATTTTGGACTTGCTTTGGTCCCATTCTTTTCTGTTCTTCTATTTGTACCATTTGGAATGGGAATGTTTGTCTTGTGTCATTGTTATATTGGAAGTATTTAACTGTTTTTATTTGTACAGGGGCTTGCAGCTAAGAGTTTGACTTAAATTTCAGAGGAGACTTTGAACTTGGACTTTTCAGCAATTGTGAAACTACTAGGACTTTGGACTTTAGAGATGAATTAAATGAATTTTGCAAAAAGGAATATACATGACTCTTTTGGGAGCCAGGGGTGGAATGTTATGACTTTGTGTCTGGCTGTTCCCTCAAAGCCTCTTGTATTCATAGGTGGGGCTTTTTCAGAACTGGCTGGATCTACGGTGTGTGACAACTGGGATTAAAAATGTGTGGTACTAAATTATTCCACTGATTGGCTTAGCATCATTTTGGGTATGAATAATGAAGGACCCACTTTAGGTGGAATAAAAGGGGGAGAGAGGCTTGCTTTATTGTCTGATGCTTCTGCTTGCTGCCTCATGCCTGCTTTGCTGTAGACCATTTCTCCTCTGCCATGCCCTTCTGCCATACCACCCACTGTGGAGCCAGCTGACTATAGACTGAAACCTCCACAAACTAAGCTAAAATAAACCTGTCCTTATTTAACTTGTATCAGGTATGTCTCAGTGATGAGAAAAGTAACTTAAGACACATCTTTTCAGTAAATAATGATTACATTCCTTATGAGGGGTTAGTACATGCACATAACACACCTTACCTCTTTTTACATCCTTTTCCTTTCCCATCCATCCTGGACACATTTTTCTCCCTACCTTCTCTCCACCTCATTCCTTCTCTTTTTCCTATTATATCTTTTTATTTTGCTCTTTATATTTTTGGTTTCTCATATAAGAGAAACCATGCAGTATTTAAGCTTTTGTGTCTTACTTATTTCACTTAACTCATAGTCTGATTCTGCTACTGATTCACGTTTATCTTTCTTTATGGCAGAGGAGTCTCCATTGTGTATAAATAGTGTTTTCTTTATCCATTCAGATGTTGATGGGCATACAGGCTGATTCCAAGATTTAGCTCTTGTAAATTGTGCTGCTATAAATGTGGGTATGCATGTATCACTGTAATATGATATATTGAATTCCCAGGAGAACACACACACATGTATTTCCTATATATAAATACCTGAAACATCTTATTGTACTTTTTTGAGAAATCTTCATGTTTATTTCAGTAATGGTTGTATTTGTTTACATTCTCACCAACAATGAAGAATGGTTCCTCCCTCTACCCACTGAAGCCTTGCCTGCATTTGTTTTTATCTGATTTTTGGATGGTGCCATTTTTTCTGCAATAAGATCAGATCTCAGTGTTTTCTGTTTTGTTTTGATTTGCATTTCTGTCGTGGTCAAATATGTTGAATATTTTTCCATGTATTTATTAACCATTTGTATTCTGAGAAATATCTGTTCATTTCAGTTGCCCATTGTTTTTACTGGGTCTTTTATTTTAGGGAATCCAGTTTTTTTGAGTTCATTCCTCTGTCTGAAGAATAACTGGCAAAATTTTTTTCTCATTCTTTAGTTTGTCTCTTCTCTCTGTGGTTTCCTTGGCTTGTAGAAGCTTTTTAATTCAATATGATCTCATTTGTTGATTCGTGGTGTTATTTCTTGTATAGTTGAGGTTCTCTTCAGAAAATCTGTCTATGCCTGTGTCTTCAAGAATTTTACCTATTTTATTTTACAGAGGATGCTATGTTAATATTTAGATCTTTAATCTATTTTAATTTTAGTGTAGTACATGGTAAGGGATTTGGGTCTAGATTTAGTCTTCTGCATGTGGATAGCAGTTTTCCTAGCACCATTTGTTAAAGAAGTTATCTTGGAGGCAGCACCATTCTTGGACTGGAAGTAGAAAAAACAAAGGACACATCAGTGAGCAAAGCCAGCCTGGGAATCTGCGCCATGCTCAGACCCATGCTAGACTGGATCAGCCAGATCCTAGCCCTTTCCGGCACGGGGGCTGGCAAATAAGAAGTACCATCCTACCGTGCACCCCTCCCCCCAATAAATGACCCAACTTATAGAGAGAAACACAAGCTGTGATAATAGCTATGGAGGTAAAATGCAATTGGATGCCTATGGTGCTTTGATGTTTCACTTAACATTGCTGGTCTAGAGCCAGTGGTCTGATCCTGGTTTCAGAGGATAGCAGTACGCAGTGTGGCATCTAGGGGGGTCTCTTTCTGAGGATTGCAGCCATTGTTGATTCCCTGTGGTCTTGTTTTAGAAGTCCTATATTGTTTCCACTGTTTTGTTGGGTTGGATTTTATGCTTTTTTGTTTTATTTGATTATGTCAAATCTGATGGCAAGAGCAGCTGTTTCAAAGATGGCAAGATACATTACGATAGCAATTTTGGGTTTACTATTGGCTTGTTTTGAAGTCCTTTATTGCAGTCATTGTTTTGTTTTTATTGTTTCTATTCTGTTCTGTTCTGTTTGATTTTTACTATGTCTGAAGTTATCTGCAGCCATTTTGAAGACATCAAAAGGCATTATGGTAAATATTGTTTATTTTATTTTTATTATTATTATTTTTTTTTGTTATTTATTTTTGTTAGGTACTGGGGATCAAACTCACAATCTTGTGCTTACCAGGCAGGCGCTTATGCCACTAAGCTAAATCCCCAGCCCTCTATCATTTATTTTGTAATGTTTTTAGGCCTGTATCTCTTACGTTGGTTTGTTTTGATTGGTTTTATTCTGTTTTATCCTCTTTAAAATAAAAAAAAAATGGGACTGGGGATTTAGCTCAGTGGCGTAAGTGCCTGCTTGGCAAGCGTGAGGTCATGAGTTCAATCCCTGTACCCAAAAAAAAAAAAAAAAAATTTAAAGATTGAAAAAAAGAAAAGGAGTTATCTTTCCCATAGCATAAGGTTTTGGCCCCTTTCTTGAAGATCAGCTGAATGTGCTTGGAGTTTTTTCTGCATTCCTATATTCTGTTCTGTTAATTCTGTGTCTGTTTTTATTTTCCCCCAATACCATGCTATTTTTATCACTGCTACTTTGTAGTATGACTTGAAATCCCGATTTATGAGTTCCTTCTGCCTTATTCTTGTTGCCCAGCATTGCTTTAGCTATTGTATGTCTCTTGTGGTTCCATATGAATTTTAGGATTATTTTCTCTGATTCTGTGAGGAATGCTATTGGTATTTCAATTTGGATTGTAATAAATCTATATATCAATTTTAGAATTATGCATTTGACTATATTGATTCTACCTACCCATAAGCAGGGAATATCTTCCTATTTTCTGTTGTTTTCTTCAGTCTCCCATTTCAAAGTAATGCAGTTTTCCTTGTAATACAGTTTTCACTTACTTAGGTTAATTCCTAAGTGTTTAATTTTTCTTGATGATATTACAAAAGTTATTAGTTCCCTATATTTCCTTTTTTGTGAGTTTATTATTGGTGTACAGGAATACTATTGAATATATGCATATATCACTTTTTTTCCCTTCTCTTGTGTAACTGCTCTGCTAATGTTTCAAGAAATATATTGAAGAGTAGTGGTTTTAACAGACATCTTTGTCTTGTTCCTGATTATAGAGAGAAAGCTTTCAGCTTCTGCTCACATAATATGATGTTGATCATTGGTTTGTCATAAATGGTTTTATCAGATTGATATAGGGTCTTTCCATATTTGTTTTCCTCAGGTTTTTTTTTTTATCATGAATGGGTGTTAAGACATTGTCAAAGACTTTTTCTGCAGCAATTGAGAAGATTATATAAATTTTGTCTTTGCTTCTGTTTTGATATATTATATTTATTGATTTATATATGTTGAACCACTGTTGCATGCCTGGGATGAATCCTACTTGATCATAATGAATGATCTTTCTGATGATTTGTTACATTCTGTTTGCCAGTATCCTATTGCAGATTTTTGCATAAATGTTCACTAAAGCGATTGGCCTGTAGTTCTCTTTTTTGGTTGGGTCTTTTTCTGGTTTAGGAATCAGAGTAATGCTAGCTTCCAGGAATGACTTTGAGTGTACTCCTTCTCTTTCAATTTTATTAAAGAGTTTAAGGAGTTTTGACATTAGATCTTCCCTGATGTTTTTGTAGAATTAGGGAGTGAATTCATTGGGAATTATGCTTTTCTTAGTTGATAGTTTTTCTTTTATTATTACTTCAATCTCATTGTCTAACATTGGATTATTCAGGGTTCTCATGTCCTCCTGGTTCATATGTATGTAAGAATCCACTCATCTTTTCTGAGTTCTCCATTTTATCAGAGTATAGGTGTTCTAAGTAGGTAACTACTTATTGGTAATAATAACCTTCTTGGTTTCAGCAGAGTATGTTGTGATTTCACCCTTTTTCTTTTCTCTTTCTTTCTTTCTTTCTTTCTTTCTTTCTTTTTTTTCTTTTTCTTTCTCTGTTTCTTTTTTCTTTTCTTTTCTTTTTTTTTTTTTGATACTGGGACTTGAACTCACCACCTCACACTTGCCGAGCAGGTGCTGTGCCACTGATCTGTATCCCCAGCCCCCACCCTTTTCATTTCTTATTGCATTGATTTGCTTTCCTTTTCTTTTTTGATAAGATTGGCTAGAGGTTTGTCCTTTTTATTTATTCTTTCAGAGAAACAGCTTCTCAATTCATTGATTGTTTGTATCTTTTTTTTTCTCAGTATCATTTATTTCTGCTCTGGTTTTTATAATTTCCTTCCTTGTGCTAGTTTTGGATTTGGATTCTCGTTTGTCTAGGACCTTGCAGTGCATCATTAGATTAGTTTCTTTTTTCATTTTGTTTTTTGGGTTTTTTTTTTTAGAGCTTTTAAATTTTATCTGTCATTGTTGTTTGGTTGGTTGGTTTGGTTTTTGGTTTTTTGAGACAGGGTCTTGCTATGTAGCTCAGGCTGGCCTTGAATTCACTGTGTAGTTCTGGCTGGCCTCAAATTTGTGGCAATCCTTCTGCCTCAGCCTTCCAAGTGCTATGATTACAGGCATGAGCCACCATGCCAGTCCTATCATTAGATTATTTATTTGAGTTTGCTCAAATAAATTTTTGTGAGGTGTGCATTCACAGCTATAAATTTCCTGCTTATGACTGCTTTCTTTGTGTCCCATGGGTTCCAGTGTGTTGTACTGCATTATCGTTTGATTCTAGGAACTAATTGATTTCTTCTGTGACCCACTTATTATTCAAGAGGTTATTAGTTAATTTCCATGTGTTTTCATGATTCCTTTGGTTTCTTTTGCCATTTATTTCTAATTTCATTGCATTACAGTATGATAATGTGTGTGGGATAATTTCAGTTCTTTCACATTTACTCATACATGATTTATGGGCTAGCACATGTTCTATTTTGGAGAAAGTCCTATGTGCTGCTGAGAAAATGTGTATTCTGTTGTTGTTGGAATACTCTAGATATCTGTGAAGTCCATTTGTTAAAAGACAATTCAACTGGTATTTCTTTGTTGATTTTTTTTTGTCTATTTGATCTGTCTGTGACAGTGTGATATTGAGGTATCTTTCTACGTTGATGTTGATCTAATTTTTTTAATGCCCAGTAATACTTGTTTTATGAAATTGGGTTTGTTGGTATTTGATGTATATGTGTGTGTAATTATTGTCTTTAAATTGAACTGTTCCCTTAATCAATGTGTAGTGTCCATCTTGCCTGTTCTGATGTATTTTGGCTTGTGGTCCACTTTGTCTGAATAACTATTACTGCTTTTTATTGGGTTCCTATTGCATGAAATACTGTTTTCTATCCTTTGATTTTTAGTTCGTGAGTTTCTTTTTGTACAGAATAATGTGTTTCTTGTGTCTAGAATACCTTTGGATTTTGTTTCTTGGTGTATTCTGCCAATCTATGTCTTTTGATTGGAGAATTGAGACAATTCATATTGAGACTTACTCTTGTCATTGCATTATTTTCCTGTTGCTGGTCCCCCCTTACCCCACCCTTTCTGCTTAACTGCACACACTACCAGGTGTATTCATTCTTCCATTTATTTATTGGCTTCATTTATGCTTCTAGAATATCCTTGAGAAATTTTTAGAGTTCTAGTATGGTAGTCTTGAATTTCTTGAGGTGCTCTTTGTCATGGCAAATGTCATAACATATTTCTCCATCAACAATTACCTTTCGTAAATGATTCGGTGCTTTTCTCTTACAGCTTTTAATATACTGTCCCTATGTTGGGCTTATGGTATTTTCACAATAATGGGAGATCAGTGAAAAGAATTTTGTTCTTAGATTTAAAGCTGGACATAATTTACCATCTTTTTTTTTAAATAAGGGTAATCTGTATATGTGGTCCTATGGTTATAAATTATTATTGACATTATAAGGTTTTCATTTATTATTTTTAATGCTTTTCTTATTTAAAAAATATTTTTCTTTCCAAAAAGATTTTTAAAGTACTGAAATTACAGAAATGTAGTTTTAGTTCCCGGGTTTAGCTTAGTTGGCTAAGGCCCTACTCTGTAAACGTGAGGCTGTGAGTTCCATCCCAGAGGCAGCAAAAATAAAAAAAGAAAGAAAGAAATGTAGTTTTGGAAAAATCAGCAAACACTTGAGTAGTTTAGTTTAACATTTGGGGTCTACCTAGAAAAAATGATCTATCCCTTTAACTCTAAAATAAATGATGTAGAAGGATCATAGAGTTGTATTTGCCAAAGTTGGAAGGAAAATTTGGCAGCACAGTCTATCTTATTTAATCCAAAAATATATGGCATTTTTCTTTACTTAGCTCCTTCATGCAGAAGAAAAAGTATAAATTATTTCGTGCAGAAAGATCTTCAGATTCCCCAGGTAATACCTGTAGTCTCACTTGAAACTTTTCTCCACCCTGTTGACATTTAATACATTTCTTATTATATAAATAATAATAACAAATTAATATATAGTTTTTAGTGTACCTTCAAATATATTAATTTAATTTGTATTCAATTTTCTGAAGTCCATGAGACAAGTATTATTATGCCCATTGTGCAAGTTAGGAAACTGAAGTCTAGAGAACTTGCATTGTGCCTAATAAATCATCAGGTTTGTAAATAATATGAAAAGAGTAGTACAAAATGTTCTGACTCAGTGCACTTACACTCTTTTGCAGTTATTTATTAAATAAAGCATTCATCAAAATTCATTTGAGGGCCCGCTGATATAGTTCAGTGGCAAAGCACCTGCATGTCTTTGCAAGGTCCTGAGTTTAATGCCTGGTACTCAAAAAAATTTTTTTGGTTGAGTACATACCATATAGTAAGCATTTCCTTAGATCCTGGGAGGAAAAGGACAAGGCATAGTTGCTGTCCTCAGGGAGTTTATACTTCATAGGGCATGGGCAGGAGGCTCAGTGATAGTTATGTGTGTAGCTTACTTGGGTGCTCGTTCTAAGTTATTTTATGTATTGATAATTTGGAATAGGCCTTTGTAAGGCTTTGTTTGACTTTACAGGGCCATGTTATACTTGCTTGATATTTCCATAATTTGCCTGATAAGCAATATGTAAAGATATTCCTGCACCATTACTTAGTGGGTAATTTTGTATGTCACATATGTTAAAGTCATCATACTGAATCCATCTACCAGAAGCCTGATTGAATTTAAATGGATTCACACTTAATTTAAAGAAATCATAGGCTAAAAATGTGATTGGGATTTGCAACCTCTCAATAACATTTTATGAAAAGAAAGTCAGCAGTGGTGAGCATAGAGTTGTGTCAAAATGGAAACGTGCAGTGATGTTCTAGTAAGATCAGTGCTAGGTGTATGTAACTTGAGAAAACAAATAATGAATTTCACAGGAACTCATTATTTAAGTCAATTATACCAATATAGCAAGTGGTTCTAAAATTACTGTAACTATTCTTTGTCTAGTGTAACCATGGTATAGATAGGGGAATGGAATTTTAGTCTTAAACACCTATTTCCTGGCTTTAAATTGCATATAGTATTTAGAATTATATAGAGACTTAAATTCCAGTCTTAACTATGGCTTTTTTAAAAATGAATATATGCATTTATTTTACTAGGCTCAGTTATTTCATCTGCCTGAATAGTATTTAACCCAGTGCTTGAGTTAATGTTATTTACAGCTACAGAAAATAAAACTGAGTGTAATTAACAGAAACTGTTTGCATATCAAACTTGAGAACTATATGAATGGAACAAGAATACGACAGGTGGTTTTTGTTGGTTTTGCTTTTTTAATCAAGAGAATATAATCAGAGAGTTTATGGCTCTGTATCATACACAGACTATTCCAGTTAGATTTCAGTTGATAAGGCTAGATGAATTAAAGTTTTCTCGTTGCATTAAATCCTTCTGGGAAGCAGGACAAAAATAAATCCTACATAAACAAGTAGGTGACATTTTCCTACAGCATCAGTGTACTTCTCATAAATTTGGGTAGTTTTCTGCTCGCTTTTGAGGGCTTGTGCTGCTTTTTTTTTTTTTTTTTACCCTGTCACATATAAATCAAGTATGTTTTTATTGATTGGAAACATAATGTTTTATAAGTATGCTTATTTGTCTTGCTTGTATTTTTACTTGCTGTTTTCAGGCAGATAGATGCCTTGGAAGGGGCTTATTGAGTACAGTATGAAAACATGGAAATGAAGTCTTTACTGTTTTTTGTTTTTTTTTTAATTTTCTGAGAGGGATTCTCTGATAGTTATTCATGACCCAAAAAAGCCACTCTTTGCTGAAGTATCACTATACTAAAACCATAAGTTAAAAAGGTATTTAATAGAGGTAAAACACCTAGAAATGTCTTTTAAATGTATTTTTAAAAGAAATGATGAAGTTACTTTCATATCTCCTGTCTACTTCCAGAGTTCAGTTTATGGTATGAAATTCTGGGAAATTTAAAATGCTCCCTAAATTTGCAAACTCCTTTAAAGTCTATCAGTAAAAAAGAGAGTAGTTTCATTTGTTTACAATGTGCTGAAGACTAGAGAACCATTTAGAGGGCTCCTAGTTCTAAGGTTTTATGTTTGTGTTACACTATTCTTAGAATTAGGAAAATGTTCCTGTGGAAAATTGCTGAACCATGTTCCTTCCATAAAGATACTTTATATGTAAAGATTATTGTTCCTTATTCTGTGGAAAGTGTAATCATCATCATCAGTCTACACAATTGAACCTTATGATTTCATAGCTTTATCAATAGTAGCAAGAGCATTTTTTGATTCCTTTCAATTTCTTCTTACTGTAGCATCTTGGGAGAAGAGAAGTGTTTTCTTCAGATATGTTATTTGTTAGGTCATGAGAGTCAATGTGCCAAGTCTTGGGCAACCAATATAAACACCCAAAAATAAATGGAACACCCGCAGAGAACGGGAGCTGGAATTAAAGCTGCTCAGAGCACAAGTCCTGCCACTAAACATGACTTGGCTTTCACCCCCTCACTCCAAGACTTTCTTGAGCACTGCATATAATCATATAGTGTCTTCCAAAGTGTAAAGGGTGGAAGAAACCAGTGAGTCAGAGATGTGCTCTTAGATGGACCAGACTGGCAAGAACAACTTCATGTGGAAGCTTGTTAAATGCTCATAGAAGTGAGTAATAAAGGTTTGATTGCTAAAATCCCTGAACGAAAGTTGACTTCCTCTGAAGAAGCACAATTCATTAAAACTGTGAAGTACCTACTCAAGATCTGGTGCTGTACTGAACCCAGAAACTATAGTTAGTGGACAGTCAGTGGCCCAGGGTGACAGGGTGCCTCATGTGGTGGAAGGCTATATGCATGGTATTCCTCTATGCCTAGAAGGACGAACATTGAAGAGTCATACTGAGGTTTTAATCCCTGTTTGGCCATTTGCTTGCTACATATGTCATGCAGTTTCTGCATCTCTCTGAAATTGGTATCCTGGATATCATGGTCTGACTTGCCTTGTAAGGTTGATGGGAGGACTGGAGTAGGTAGCAAATGGAAGTCCCTTGGCACAGCGCTTGGTGGAGGCAGGCACTCAATAAATGGTGGTGGTGATTTTTTTAACCTCTTTTCCAGGGCTTTAATAAGGAATAAAAGTTGGTGTTTGTGTAGAACTTGTCGACAAGCCAGTTTATTTCAAGCTTGATGGTAGTCCCCTTGGGGCATGGCTTATTCCCATTGGAAACACCTATTCCTGCTCACTGCGTTCTTTCTTCGTTTAAAATATGATCTTTCATAAGATTTTGTAGAAGTGTTTCTAAACTCCCTGCGTTAACCAGCCACTGCCCACCCCAGCAGCAACTGGGAGTGCCCCTTGACTTTGGAACTAGGATGGTTAGAACCAAAGGACTGTCAGTTAAAAATAGGGCAGGGGGTATAACACTGTGGTGGAGCACTTGCATAGCATGCATGAGAGCCTAAGTTTGATCCTTAGCACTACAAAAAGGAAAAAAAATTGAAAATATTTTTGTTTTTAAAAATTAAGACTTTAATGCATCTCTGGAGTTCTGAATTACCAGAACAGCCTCTTTAGTTACACAAATTAATTAAAGGATGTGTTCATTAATTCTTAATAGGGACACACCATGACTTGATGGTTGAGTGTGGTTTCTAACATTGTAGTTTCTGAAGCTAGATTCCTCAGTTTAGCTACCGTCTCTTTGGACTATTTCCAGAGGTGTCCTTCGTCACCATGCCTCCAGGTTTCCTAGTGTCCTCTGTCATCAAGTCTGGAATGGCTCTGTGAGACAGAATAAACCAGGGCTGCTTGCAGGACTAGAGCTCAAGAAGTCTTTCAGCTTCTGCCTTGGTTTTCTTTTCTTTTGGCAGACATTATGCAGGGCCTCACACTACACCTCCAGCTCTGCTTTAATTTTTTAAAATGTGTACTGTCGAGGAAGCCAGCAGCTATGTAAAGACTTCCATTCTGTGAAGAAGCCCAAGCTAGCATTGTGGGTGGGGGAGGCAGATGGACACATGGACAGACAGACTCAAGAGGTTTGTCTTCTCAGCTGACTTGGTAGATATATGAATGAAGATGTTATCAGGTGGGGCCAGACCAGCTAAACCTTAAGATAGCTAAGCCCCAGCTGCTAACTAGTAGCAGTTTCATGAGAGAATTCAACCAAAAGCCAGCAAGACCAGCATATACATAGAGCCAAAAGAAATGAAGGTATATAACTGTTTTAAGCTACTAGGGTTTCAGATGTCTTGTTACACAGCAGTAGATTAACCCAAACAACTTTTTAACTAGCTGTATGACCTTGGACTTGCTACTTAACTTCTTTGTTCCTCAGTTTCCTCATGTGTAAAATGTGGATAATACCACTCCCTACTTCATAAATGTGTTGGGTATTACATGTAGGCATTAAGAACAATACCTAGTGTATAGTAAATACTCAAACATAATTATTCATTCATTAAGTATTTGTTGAACACTTTTTTGCCTCAGGTTTTGTTCTGTATTCTAGGGATGTAGTAGTAAAGGTCCCTTCATTAATGGCACTTACATTCTAGGAGGGAGAGAGAAATAATAAACTAGATGGGGATGGAGTGATAATGAGTACCGTGAAGGCAGTAAGATAAAGTCAGATAATACTTACTATAATACTAATTAAAACTAACCTGAGACTGATGAGACGATATTGGAACTCAAACCCTCATGATGCAAAACATCTACCTACTCATATTCTCAAAAACTTTGTGAGGTTACCACTGCCCAAGGGGAGATGATTTGGTGTGTGGCAGTAGGCAACTTTTCTGGGGCTCTGCCCTTGTTAGTGAAGAATTATTCTGCAGCCGTAAATGGAAAGGCCTCACTTGGAGGTTAAGTTACTCTTATGGATTTGATTTTCTTTTTTATGTTTAGTTTATTTGCCTTTCCACTTTTGAGAGATGCTTTGGAGAATGTGGAGAGAGGAGGAGCTGAAGGGTCTGTTTTTGTGACTAATGTTATCTTGGGTCCCAAGTTACAGTGTGATGCAGTGTTGGGAAAAAGGTAGCTTCATCGCCTCCATTCACAGCTCTCTATAGCCTCAGATTGGGGGAATTTTAGGAGCATCAGGATGGTAGTACCCTTGAGACAGAAACTTCCCTGCGATGGGCCCACTCAGGGGACTTGGAAGACACTTTCATCAGCAGCGACATTTTATTTACAGTTACATTCATCAGTGAGGACTTGGCTTATTTCTACCTTTGAGCTGTCATGAATAATGCTGCTTTGAACATTGATGCTTTCAATTCCTTTGGGTGTAGGGGTAGAATTTTTGAGGAACTTATAAACTGTCTTCCAGAAGTAAGAGAGGAGAAACATGGTGCACAGTGTCACTAGAAAGCCAGACTCCTTTGTGGGCCTTTGTAGATGGCCCCCGGAGATGACTTACGAGAACTGGTATTCTGGGGAGGATGCTGAAACAATTAGCAAGCTGACCAGACTTGAATTGTTTCTCTTTAGTGATTACATGTAAATATGTGTATGTGTTTGGGGATATAGATATGGTTAAAAATTTTTTCAAAAGCAAAAGTGTCATCAGGAGCTAGGCATCTATCTTAGAGAAGCCTGATATTTTAAAGAGCTTGTTTTATTATTTCCCCATAAAACATATATATATATATTATATATATATATATATATATATATATAATATATATATATATATAATCTCTTAACTTTACATATATTGCTTTATTATTCCTTATAAATCTTGACTATATGCATCTGAAAATAACAAAACTGTGCATTCTTAAAATAGGAATAAATATGAGAATTACTGTCAAAAATGATTTATCAGATAGTCGCCCCAACAACTTCTGTGCAGGATTGGCATCCACTTCTTTAATTTCCCAGATCCAGGGAGTATCTTTATTGCAGCACTGTTCACACTGTAGTCTGTTCATCTGCTTGCTGGTCTGTCTCTCCTACTGAACTGTACAGCTAGTGAGGACCAGGGCCTTGTTTTGGTTGGCTCTTTTCCCACAAGCTAAAGTAGCGCTTGGCTTGACGCATGCAATAGTAGTTGTGTGAAAGGACGAATCTACAAATGAATGAATAGCTCTGTTACTCCACAGACTTGCTTCTTGGTACAGGAACACAGAGCTGTAAATCTCTGCAGAAATGTGTTTCTTTCCAAGATCTCTGAAGAAAGGTGATTTTGAGGGAAAACTGTAGGCACAGGGAGACTATATCAGGATTCTCCAGACAAGTAGAAGGAGTAGAAGGAGTAGAATGTAGATACATACGTGTGTGTGTGTGTGTGTGTGTGTGTGTGTGTGGTGACACCTCGATTCACAAACTTAATTTGTTCTATGATTTTGGAAAGAATGGCCATGTTTGTGTGAAAAAGATGGCCATGGTCGTGTTTGTCACCTGATGCAAAGTTTGTAAACAAAAAATTTTGCCAAACACTTCTGTTTGTGAACCAAATTGTTACTAAACAAAAGCATTTGTGAACTGAGGTATCTCTGTATATGAACATCTTTCCTTCAGAAAATCAGTTTGTAAGCTTGTGGGCTGGCGGAGGCTGGCCAGTCTGAAATGTGAAGGACGGGTCAGCAAGCTGGAAATGCTCCATGAGGAAGGTGTTGCAGTCTGAGCACAGAACTTCTTCCTGAATTCTTTGCTCTTAAGACCTTCCAACTGATTGGACAAGGTCTGCTCACATTATTGAGGATATTCTCTTTTATTTAGTGAGCTGTAAATGTTAAACATATGGGCAAAATATTTTCACAGAAATACCTACATTAATATTTTATTGAATAACTGGTACTATACTTCTAGTCAAATTAACACATCAAGCTAATAGTCACAGAGCCACTTTTAAACAGAGAGATGACATAACGTGACCTGTTTGAAAAGGTGTTGAGAAAAGACCATGGGATGCAAGAGGGGAGAAGGCTGTTACTGTCATTTAGATGAGACACGTTGGCTTGGGCCGACATGAGAGTCATGAAGATGGTGAAGGATGGTCAGTTTCTGGATATATTTTAAAATAGAGCCAGGAAAAACTGCTAATAACTAAGATGTGGGGTGGAAGAGAAAATAGGAGTGGAGGATAACTTCAGAATTTTCAGTGTGGGCAAGCTGGAGGGATGGAGATGTAGCAGGTGTGACAAGGAAGGCGGGGTGGAGCAGCTTTGAAGGGGGAGCATGGGGTTCATTTTAATGTGTTAAGCAGGGGTGGGCCAAGTCTGACCTCAACTGATGATGTCACTGCAGAATGCCATTCCAAATACATTAAGAGTGGAGAGCAGCAGGTAACAGTTTTCTTACTATTCTAGTATCAGTGGTACAAGAGGTACCAAAAACTAGAAACCTGATCAAATGCTAGCTGGTGAGTCCACATCTCTTCAGCATGCACACAGGGAGCTGGGTGGCTGTGGACACTGTGTATACCTGTGGTGGCTGCTGACAAGAAAGGTGCTCACGTTTTTGAAATGAAGAATAATGTATTGTGAAAAAAAACATTGTTTCACTCACTACTAATATCAAGAAAGACATTTCTTTTGTTTCAGACCACTCTGTCATATCACAGCAAGAAATCTTATTTCTTGCTTAGTCTAAACCTGTTATTTAGAGCCAAGATTTCACTGTTTGGAAAAAAAAAAACACTGAACTCTTAAAGTTTATACTCTGGTACAAAGGGCTTAGTTTGGAGAGTTTGGAGTATTCCCATCATTTGAAAATCATTTTTCAGAGAAATAAATCAGTAACATTGGGCATATTTTCAAACTGCATACAGATGCTGCAACAAAACATAAAAAATTACTTTCTAGAACTAAATAGAATCAGGGACAGAAATCAGGAATCCATTCACTGCTGTTGCCTAAATTGAAAAAGCCACCTTTCAAGTGTGATCTGTCCATCAGCCTAACATTTACAAAGCACTGGAGTTTACCATGAGGAATTACCTTGTGACTTCTGGATCTTTATTTGATTTGACTATCCAGGGCTATCTGAGAAAGCCAGCAAACCCATGCTGACATTCTTGATATCTCATTTTGACCTGGAATTTTTCTAACTTGCAGAGATAATGAAAAATGAAACTATCTTTGAGACAGTTTCCAGATGTATTGGCATGCAGTAGGATCATGCCTTTTGCTTATATGGAAATAGTACTGTATTATCTCTTAAGAAAGTGTGGTTCATTTGTTTATAATTTTAAAAACACACCTAACATTAATGGACTGTGTATATTACTAATGCCCATTAAGTGGTCCTTGGAAGCTAAAAATCCCAAAAACACTGTTCTAGACAATGCTATTCTAAAGAATAGAACCCACACTTCACTTTTGTTCTTTGCTTGGGACCCAGCAAGTGAAATTTTAAGTTCAGTACTTAATAAATATTTGATAAATTTATTGGAAAAATTAGGTCACTTTCACAGGAGAAACAGAAGGCACTTAGCCTTGAGAAGAGTTCCTTTATTTTGTGGACTGGAGATTGAACTCAGGGCCTGGTGCACGCCAAGCCACGACTCCACGACTGAGCCTCATCCTCATCCATTTCTCTTTCACATTTTGCTTCAGTTTTCTCTGACTTATTAGATTCTTTTCTTTCTTCTTTTTCTTTCACCTTGCAGTCTCTTTTTATTTAATATTTCTATTAGTATATTTTTGCAGTTCATAATGAGTACACTTGTCATGGAGGAGTTTGCATATATACATAACACTTCTTAGTTCTTTTTCATCTCCTACCCCTCCCATTCCTCCTTGCTCCTTCCAACTTTTGTTCCTCCTCCCATTTACAAAAAGCTCTATTTCTATTTTTATAATTCATTTTTTTATCCTTTTTCCTTTTTCTCCCTTTCCTCTCCCTGTATCTCATTTCGCTTCCCATTTGAAAAGAATCTCCCTACTTCCTATTATCTTTTATTTTGCTCTTTATTTACATTTTGGGTCTCATACAATAGGAACCATGCACTTTTAACTCCTTTCCTAAACTGAAACTAAGAACCGCCAGCTGTGCAGGGAGTGTAGCTCAATATACAGTACATAGAAGGCCCTGGTTTGATCCTTAGCAGCACACGCACGCGCACGCACACACACTAATGCACACAGTCCCAACTTTTCATGCCAATTTTGCCTTAGATCCTTTAAGAAACTATCAAATTATCAATACCACTGATGTTTTTTTAAGTCCTAGGGATCAAATACAAGGTCTTACACAAGTGCTCTACCACTGAGCTATCTCTCTAACCCAATCACTGATATTTCTTTTATATATGGAGTGGCTGTTATTTCAAATTAAGGATGTAACTGATAAAATTAACAAGACAGGATAAACTGGATAGGGCCTGTAGCAAATAATGAGATTTTTATGATAGATAATAGGATGATTTAATATGACTGCATTTTAGGTAATTTGTTGTATAGATGTGTATCAGCTTTGAACTTCTAACTAGTAGTTTTCAAATTTGCAGTCAGTGGATGGTAGTTAACTATTGGCTTTATTGTGAGAGAGGACAGTTACAGTTTTAGCCAGCATTTACTGATACCAAGTAGCGAGCACTCTTCTGAACTCATAGAATAATAGACATATTTATAGCATCTGCATGGAACTGTTATGCTTCTCTTTGTTTTTATTTTTGTTTTACGTAGATGGAAATGCATAGAACTTAAGTTTGAAATTCAGTGAGGTTGATGAATGCATGCACCTGTGTAACTAATTCCTCCCATGATGGAGAACATTTCCAGTATAGCATTTCTCTCTTTGCTTCTTCCCAGCCCATTTCTTCTCCTTACAAGGCACCATAGATTAGTTCTTCCTGTTTTAGAACTTCATAAAAATAGAATAGTATTGAATGTACTTTTCTGTTTCATGATCATTTAGTAACTGTAATGTTTTTCAATTTATCATTTATTTCTTTTTTCTTTTCTTCCTTTCCTTTTTAAAAATTGTATATATGTATGTATTTATTTTAAGAGGCATTAACATTTGTTAGACATAAAAAAGTACACACTCAGAGGAGAGTGTGGGCACTCAAAGTAAGATGTGTCTATTGATCTTTTTGAAGTGATTGTTCTTTTGCTCATGCTTTTTAATTTTTTAATTGTCTTTTATCACTTGTAATCTCTTGTTCTGAAAATAAATCCCTTATCAGATATATGTATTGCAATATACATATAATCTCGTTTCTTTTGATAAGCAGAAATTTAGGAAATTTTGAAGTCCAGTTTACTCTTGCAATTAGTGCTTCCTTAGTATCCAGAATTGCAAAGATACTCTGTTTTTTCCTAGAAGCTTCATGATTGTACCTTTTTATGTTATATATGTGATCCATCTGAAATTAATTTTTGTATAGTGTGAAGTAAGGGTTCATAATTCATATTTTCCTGGATATTTCCAGTTCTTCCTACATTTTAAAAAATTTTACTCTTTTTACTTTTCTCCTTTTACTCTTTGTCCCAGAGAAAGAGATTAACAGGAAATTTTATTTATCACGGAAACAGACTCCCACAAATACGAAGGCTGAGAAGTCCCACTATCTCTGCCTGCAAGCTGGAGATCCAGGAATTGTGATTCAGTATGAGTCTGAAGGCCATAGAACCAGGGGTTTGCTGGTGGAAGTCCCAGTGATTCAGAACTGAAGAGCCAGGAGCTCCACTGTCCAAGGGCAATAGAAAATGAATGTTCCAGCTCAAGGAGAGGGAATTTGCCCTTTCTCTGTGTTTTTGTTGTATGTGAATCCTCAGTGGATTGTGTTAAGCCAGGCCTCATCAGTGAGGGTGGATCTCTTAAATTCAGTCTCCTGATCCAAATGGTCATCTCTTCCAGAAACACCCTAACATAACAGTCACACCCGAAAATAATGTTTTTCCAGCCATTTGGGAATCCCTTAGCTCTATTAAGTTGATACATAAAGTGAACTGTCACATCCATTGAAGTGCTTTGATACTTTAGCCAAAAATCAATTGACCAGAAAGGTATAGGTCTATTTCTGGACCATCTGTTATATTCCATTGCCTTTTTAAAAAAAATTCTGTTTGCTTATAGGGAGTCTTCTGGACATCATTATTATGGTTGTATCAAAGAACAAATTAAACCAGGTCCTTAACAAGGGACTAGGGGGAATAAACCTTAGAAAAAATATCTTGGTATATATATCTTTCCTTTCTTCCTATTCAGCCATACCAATTATTCTAAACTCTCCATATTTACTTTGGTTTTGCTGATGTAATATGGTAGCATATTGACTGCATAATATTTTGAGGTGTGTTTTGATGCTGTGGTTTGAACTGAGGGCTTCATGGACGCTCCGCAGATGTTAACACTGAGCTATGTCTCCAGGCCTTCTGTGTTAATTTTTTCTCTTTCATGCCATCCTCTGAAAGGCAGCAAGAGCCCCTATTTCCTTAACAGGGTGGCATTTCTTTTTATGTCTGTAGAAATGATGGCTGATCTAAATAGTAAAGAGAAACAATGTTTCTAGCCAATGAATTCTTTAAGAAATGCTATCATCAACTCACTGTTATTTGTGTAGAGCAACTGCATTAAACAAAGCCCGTTAGAGGTGGCTGGAAGCTCTCAGCATAAGGAGGGTATGTGGAGCCAGTCTACAGTGTGGCTGAGCTGTTCATCTTTACTATATGTTTGTTTCAGACAGTTTTCTATTTGTATTTTAAGTGTTACAGGGTTGGAAAATTTTAAAAAGCTGGCTAAATATTTGAATATATATTTTATCAAGAAAGATAAATGGCTGTTAAGTACATAACAGAGATGCTTAGCATCAGTAGTCATTGGAGAAATGCAAATAAAAACCACAATGAGATATCACATCAGAATGACTAATAAAAAGATACAGCAACAGTGTTGGTAAGGATGTGGATGTGGAAAAATCAGTACTCCTCTTTTTTTTTCTTTGTAGTACATACTGAAGATCAGAACCAGAGCTTCCCACATGGTAAACAAGCACTCTGCCAGACAGGCCTATCCCCAGTGGAAAACTGGAACTCTTAAACACCACTCAATGTAAAATGATCCTGCCATCCTGAAAAAGTTCCTGTCTTGGTTACTTTTCTGTCATTGCTGAGACAAAATACCCAATGCCCAAAATTAAGGAAGGAAAGGTTTATTTAGCCCACAGTTTGTAGAGGTTTTAGTTCATAATTAGCTGGCTCCGAGGCAGGGTGGCACAGTGAGGGTCAACAGCTCAACTTGGCAGAAGACAGCAAAAGCAGCAAGAACAAAAGTTGGGGGGAGCAGCCTCTTTTCCTCCCTTATATTATAAGCAGGCTAACAGGCAGGCTGCCTGAGCTCCTCTTGTTCACACTCTGGATGTTTACAAACTGAAGACCCTACCCCCCTGCTGAGTATCTTAAACTTCTAAACTTCTCAAATTTGACATAATGTATTAACCATTACAATTCCTTTTAAATTTAATTATTTACTATATGTCCAGCAATTGCTCCCTAGATGTAAGAAAAATGAAATTATATATCCATATAAAGATTTGTACAAAGATATTAGTAGAAGCATTACTAATAACCAGAAAGTAGATATATTTCAAATATTCATCAATTGATAAAAGACCAATATGTATTCTGTCCATACTCTGACATATTATTAAATCTTAAAAGGAATGCAGTTCTTGTTTATGTTGCAACATGAATGAATCTCAAAGATGTTATGAAAGAAACTAGATGCAAAAGACTCTATGTGATTCTATTCATATGAAAAGCTAAGAAAATGCAAATCTGTAGAACCTTAGCTGCTGCCAGGGTGTAGGTAGGAATGGGGCAACTGCAGAATGACACGAGATCTTTTTAGGGTTCGAGAAATGTTCTAAGTTGGATTGTGATATCATTGTGCAGCCTAATAAATTTACTAAAAATCATTAAAATGTGCCCCTAAAGCAAGTGAGTTGTATGATTGGTAAGTCATTCCTCAGTAAAGTTGTTTTAAGAGGAAAAAAATGTTTGAAGGTTGAAAAACTCCAGGCTTACTGGGCCTGAGAGATCAGGGAAGCGCAAGCCCTGCCCTGTGCCTGGTGGTCCAGTAGGCAGTGATGAGAGGACTGCTGCACCTAGCACCCTGGACTCTCCTTTTTTAAGAACCATCCTTCTGGGGAATTGAAAAGCCAAGTGAGGGGAAGGCACTTGATGGAACGCAGATTTCCTCATTTTATGAATAAGCCTAAGGTCTGTAGTTCAGAACCAAGAACAGAGAGCGGGCTGTGTTTTCTCTTGTGAAACCTTTTCCCACCCCACCAATCTATCTGATCACATGTCCATTTTCTAGAGAGAATTAGACCTTTTGAATTTTTTCTTTTTGCCCCTCAACAATCCTTCTGCCTTTTGATATTTCAGTATCCACCTCAAATATCTTAAACTTGATACATTCAAAATGAAACTGTTTTATTCTCTGTCCCTCCACTCTACTTCTCTCCAAAGAAAAGCAGCACAAACCTTTCTCTCTTGCTGCCTTTGTTTTTTTAAAACAAACAAAATTTTTTTGAGACAAGGTCTCAGTATGTAGTTCAGGCTGGCTTTGAGCTCACTGTGTAGCCTCAAACTCCAACAATCTTTGTGCCCCGGCCGCCTGAGTGCTGGGATTACAGGCACAGGCCCTCACACTCAGCATCCTCACTGCTTTCTGTTGTGGTTGGTGCTTGTGGGCGACACCTCCAAGTTATCTCTGATGAAGTTTCTTTTGCCTTGTTCACTTATCTGCCACCTTAAGTGAGTACAGCTTTCCCATGCAAATGCCCAAATTAAATTAAAACATCAGTAATGTTTTGGGGTTTTTTGGCCTCCCGGGTTGACAAGTATTTATAGCATACAGTATAGGAGAAAGTATGAAAAATGAGAATTAATACAGCTTTTGTTGGGAATGTATTGTATAATAATCTAAAATGCCCATATGCCCTTAGTCTATTTCTGGGAATTTATCCTACAGAAGTAGTCCCTTAAACACAGATTTGTATAATTATATTGATAATGGCATTATTTATATTAGCAAAAAATTAGAAACATATATATAGCAAAATGTGGGATTGCTTCTATAAATTATGAAACAGGCATATATTAGAGTAGTATAAAACCATTAAAAATGCCAACATATCTGTCTTGTAGTTCTTTGGAGTCCTTCATAGAATTTAGTGTAAATTTTGGTATTTGATTGGTACTTAATATAATATTCTATATAATAAACTCATATATAGTATCTTTTATTGTTATTTATTATATATAATCTAAGAATATAGTATCTTACCATTATTAATACTTACTAATAAAAATCACCTCAGTGACTTCTGTTAAACATGATGCATGATGTTAAACATGCATTTGTGTCTGTGCCCTCTCAAAATCCTACCAGTGTTACAGTGTAAGAATTAAAAGTTTAAACCGAGGGCAAAGCAAATTGAAGTGGAATTTATAGTAGAGAAGAGATACAAATACAGTTTTAGAGGATAAGAAAGCAGAAGGTCAGTGGTGACTCAATTAGCGAAGGAGAACTTTCCCCAGAGTGGAGGGGAGGTGCCTGTAAGAAGCCAGCTGATTGGTGCCACGAAATCCCTGCGGCTTGGAGGTGCCATGCAATCCCTCAGGGTTGGAGGCACTTGGTTTCTTGGAAGGCAGCAGAGAGGTGAGGTCAAAAATTAGAGTCATTTGAAAGCCTTTATAAGAACAGTTGCCCTCCCAGGGTCTCCCCTCTAGCCCAACAACAAAAGGGCTGTCTTCTTCTCCTGTCCCTTCGTCACTGCCAAGGCTGGGTTTTTCCTCTGGAAACCAGAGGGGCTCTGGACTTGGAACTGCCAAGTCTACCAGAAGAAGCCAAGTTGAGGTATGGCACTGAAATCAGGATAATTAAAGTCTGTGTACTGGATGATATGACCTCCTGAAAGCTGCAAGGTCTTTCCCCTGAGGCAAGGCACTGAAGGATCTTAGAGAAAATGAACAGCCTCAGAGAAAGGACCTCTGTCCAGATCTTGACCTATGGGAGACCTTTCATGGTGACACTAAGGTAACAGTCTCAGCCACAGAGCTCCTATTAGCCTCCCCTCAGTTCTGAATATGAATGGGTAGTTGAGCAATGCTAAGCATTTGAAGAAAACGTCTTACATAAAAAGCAGAGCCTTAAACAGGGAGGGGAAAAGAAGGAAGGAAGGAAGGAAGGAAGGAAGGAAGGAAGGAAGGAAGGAAGGAAGGAAGGAAGGAAGGAAGGCAGGCAAAGATGATGCAGTGCAGAATAAAACAGTTTTAATCCTCAGATTTTTAAAAGGTATGGTGGACATAAAACAGGATGCTAAAAAAGAAATAATAAAAACATTTGGATATTAATAACTAGATAAGAGAAACAAAAAGTCCTCAAAGGGCTAGAAGATGAAGGTACTCAGAAAGTAGAAAAAAAAGACAAGGTAGAATACTGAAAAAATAAAATTATAGGATCTACCAAGGAAGTCCTCATCTAACTGTTCTGGAAAGAGCTGTGAATATGGAGGGAGGGAATTATCAAAGCAGAAATGCTCAGTACAATGAATGAAGAAAGGACAACATGGCACAACTTTGTTAAATTTAGCCAAGAAAATTCTACAAGCTTCTGAAGTGGGAGAAAATCACATAGGAAAAAGAATAACATCTGCCTAAGGAAAGCTGGAAGCTAGTGGAACCACACCTTTAAAATTCTGATGAAAAAATATCTTAAAGACAGTTCTATGCCTGTCAAACAGACAATGAAATATAAATACAGAAAAAGACTTTTTTAGATATGCAAGTTCTTCAACTTTAGATCTTTGTATACCCTTGGTAAGAAAACTACGAGGGTAAGCTTCAGCAAAGTGAGGGAATAAAGTAAGCAACACAAAGGACTTTGGAGCCCTGGAGTTTGACTCAGCAGTGATCATGTGAATGGAAATTTTGAATATTGATTTCACCAGAAAATTGATAGCGGAATAGTGGGAATCATAGGAAACAAAGAGGTAACAATTAAAAAACAGATAAATCAAGAAATATCAGCACAAGCTTATTAAGAAATAAGAAGGTAATATTTGGACAAAACAGCCCAAAGAGTTAACCACTGGCTTCTAAGGAGAGGGATATCTCAGGGATAAGAAGGCCAGGACTGTTATTTCCCGTTAAATCTTTGTAGTATTTTTTTAGATTTTAAACTATGCACATTAACTTTTTTATATAAAAATTAGATTTAAAAAGAGATACCATTCTCTCTTGTAGCAACCTAATGCTATCATGTATACCTTACTGCTCACTCCTTGGAGAAGACATTACATGCTCACATTTGTGTCTGCCCTGATTTAAATGTGTTTGTTACTCCTGTGATTTATCTCATCCCAGAAGAGAAGACTTTCTTGTCATACAGCACTCACATTTTCTTAATTACATGAGTATTTAAAAAAAAAAAAACTTATTTAGAAAATGTTTTAATTTTTTTATTTTAGTACATGTACCAACTTTCCACATTTTGTTTCATTCTTAGTAAAATATCACTATAATTTTGTGTTCCTGGCACTTGTATCCAGTGAGATTCCAGATTACAAAAGTATTTTCTTGGAAATCTCAGTTTCAGGTTTTTTCCCAAAGGTCATCATGTAGAAATCAGGAGGGAGGAAAGAGTACATGTGTACTAATAAAGATTCTTTTAAAATAATTTTAGTTTATTAGCACATGTGTGTATATAATGTTTACATACCTTGTAGGAACTTGATACATGTATTAAAATAAAAAATAAAATAAAAATTTTAAAGTTCTAAAAACAGAAGTTTTTTTTTAAAAAAAAACTCGCATTATTAAGAAGAAAACATGAGCACTGTATTACCAAAAGGCCCACAGCTAGCCAAGTCCCTTCTTGGCTTTTATATTTATTGCCCTTAAAAATAACTGTCAGACAACATGGCTAGTATGTTAGGGTAGGAAGGACATTTATTCCTCCAATAAACTTCACCAATTATGTTTATCCTGTTCTGTCTTGACAGTTTTTGGAGAAAGTGCTAAAATGACTTAAATGCTTTAATTCTCCTTTTTTGAAGATGTAGAGAAATTAACCAGATTTAACTTTTATGACCTGTCTGAAGTTGTCTGTGATAAAACACAAGAAAAAGACAGTAGAATTTCTATTTTTTTAAATTTTATAAAATTTTATAAAAATTTTTATTTTTTAAAAAATATTATAATCCCATGCATGTGGATTGAGAGACTGGAACCAGGAGACTGGAACAAGGCAGACTGCTTGGGACAGGCATATTAACAAGCTTGTTGTTCCATCTCTCACATGTATTAGTGAGGCCCAAACTTGCACCAGGAGGGCACTTCCAGGTTCTGCAGCCAGGACCGTGGAAATTATATTTTATCATAGCCGATGTGTACCCCTGTGCCAGCAGCTGGTATTTAATGAATACTTGTTGATTTACAGAACAAATAATCAAATGGCTCAGTAAAACCCAAAGCTTCTCATACATCTGAGGCCAAAATATGTCAGATAAAGACAGGAAACTTTTCTCCATCATTTTGCTTTTTGGATGCCTGGCTGTCCATTGCACTGGAGTTCAGTCACTGAGATCCAGAGGAATCAGTGGGACAGTCCTGCCCATTGCAAGGTCCATGGTCTCCTGCAAGGAAGAAGACATGCCATAGACCTTACCTGTGAGACCTGTAGATGCTGAGAAGTCTGGCCTGGGAAACAGGAAAGAGTGGCCTCGGTAGGTGTAAGAGGAAAGATAAGGTCACCCAGATCTGGGCATGGGGTGGGGGACAGATTCAACATAAGGTGCATTTAGCCCTGACTTTGAAATTGTAGTGACTGTTCCATAGTCAGAGATGGAAAGAATGAATATTGCAGATAGGAGATGCTCATGTGACCTCACAGAAGTAGAAAAGGAAAAGCTGTGTTGAGCACTAGTAGTTTGATGCTCAACACACCAACGGCAGTGGGGTAGATGAGACTCCAAATTCAGACTGAGATGGACCTTGTCCTTCATTATACAAAAGAGTTTGGACTTCATTCTGCTGGCAGTAGAAAGATTCTACTCCTCTTTCCCTCTTTTATGCATTCAGCATCAGCTTCTTCATTGAACCTGTGGTTAGGATCCAATGGGAGAGCTTCAACTGGTAGAGAAAAGGCATAGAATTCCTAAGGGCCTGCAGTTTCATGGATGGTCGAATGTCCTCTTTTATCCTGGAAAGCTCTGATTTGTACTGGGCGTCTCACGTCTTATCAATGGGTTTTTCATTTTTTTTTTAATATTACTCTTAATAGGTGCTTTAAAGTAATTGACTTGATAGAACTTCACTTTGTATTTCCGTTTTTTTGCTGTGGTCCTGCCTGAAAGTGTGTTCTGTACCTATGCAGTGTCCAAAGTGCTCTTTTCAATGCACGGTTAAATGTGAAAGACAACTAACCAGGGATAGTGTAGCTGACTTTTCCCAGCCCTCTCCCAACACAGCTGATATCTTTCAGGGGTTCACGCTAATCACCTACAGCTGCCCAACATTAGCCTCCAGGTGCAACCAGACCATCCATTCTTGGGTGCTGAAGGGACCAGGTTGTGTTCTACTCTATTGGCCCTGTCAGCCACATGAGGTACCAGTGCTATGACTGGTATCATGGCTGATGATACATGAAGCTACCAGTCTGCTCTTTAGCTTGTTTGGTTGGTGTCTTAGTTACTTTCTCCTTGACAAAGTACCCAACCTCCACAATTTAAGGAAGAAAGATTTATTTTAGCTCTCACCTTGTAGAGGGTTCAGTTCATAGTCAGCCGGCTCCTGGGAAGGATGGCATGGTAGAGAGGCATAGCAGAGGAGAAACAGTCCATGGCATGGCAGACAGGACTATATTTCCTTAAGCCATACCTCTTCACTAGGCTTCACCTCCCAACATCACACCCAGCTATATACCTATTAGACAACTAATCCAGAATCACACTCAGAATCCTGAGATAGGAGTGCCTGAGGCTTTGCAGGGACATTGAGCTATATGCCTTAACAGTGGAAAATGCTAGAAATGATGAGTTCATTGTAGATGAAATACATGCTAAGGAATAGAGGTACCTGCTTAGAGTAGAATAGCTTGAATACTATAGCTAGAGTGCTTTTGAAACTTATTACTAAGGTATGAATCTACAGCTTTTTAATTTTATTGTTTGGTAATGCTTTTTTATTTTTGCAGTGAATTTTTTCAGGAATAGCTAAGAAGAAAGCTCATATTTCATGAAAAGTAGTGAATTTACAGTTCCCAAGAAAGCTGATGATGAATGTATTGCTTGCTCAGAAAATTTGCCATTGCTTATATCCACACTGAGGTCCTAGTAACAACCAGAAGACAAGCCCCTGTGGAAAGGAATACCCTTCATTTAAACTGTGTCTCCTTCCCAGCCACAGGCTGAGCCAGGGGCTCTCTGCGTGATTGCTTTTTCCCCCATTATGGCTGTACTTGTCTTATACTTCTAGTTCTTATTACCCAGAATTCTGCTCTTTTTTTTCATGCTTTTCTCATCCAGTTTTCACTTAGAAAATTTTGAGATCAGTCTTCCTTACAGGGTTGAAAGACCAGGCCACAGCCTGATCTCTTTTCTGACGTGTTCTTCACCCTTATGCAGTATGTGCAGAGGAGACAACCTAAAGTCCAGCTCTTCTGGTTCATTTTGTGGTCAAGTCGTCGAATGTAGCCCAGTGCTAGAGCACTTGCCTCCTGTGCAGTGCCCCAGTTTAATTCCCATCCTCACAAAAACACCACTACTACAACAAAAAAGATCTGTTTCTCTTCTTAGCTCAAGAAGTACATGGTGGTGCATGCCTGTAATCTTAGTACTCAAGAGGCTGAGGCAGGAGTATCCATGAGTTCGTGACCAGCCTGAACTATGTAGGGAGAACTTGTCTGTAAAAACAAAAAAGTGCTGCTGGTTCCCTCTCACCCCAGCTGACCAGCTGCAGATAAAGGGGTTAGGGATGATGGTGGTGGTTCCAGTGAATAATGGTCTATACAGAGAACATTAAAAGGACAGCGTGTTTACTGGATGCTCCCCAAAAGCTGGTGTGTTGGAGCTTGGATCCCTAGGCTGGGACCTTAGTGGGAAGTGGTAGAAACTGCAGGAGGTGGATCTAGTGGAAGGAAGTTAGGTCCTCGTGAGGGTACCCTTCAAGAGGATTCTAGGACCCACAAATCCTCTCCTTTGAAGAACTCTTAACAGTTGTGCAGGATGTTTTATGGTTGGGCTTGGCGATGGGGTACATCACTTGAATTTACATTCCACTGCCCAGGACCAAATCACATGGCCTCAGCCTAACTGCAGGGAACCAAGGACTCTCACAAGGTACCAGCAGCACACACCTTCCTCTGTGCCTAGCAGGGAGAATTGAGATTCAGGCGTATCTTTTTTAGTCACCGCCACAGCCTGGGCACAGGAAACACTGTGAAGTAAAAGTCTGGGGCTCCACAGCTGACTTGCCAAGGGCCTTGCACAAGTCTTCGTAACCACTCCAAGCAGTTTCTTCCTCCCCATTTGATACTAATAATGCTTCCCCAGTACCTTCAAGTGCGTTTACATCATTATATAAATGTGAGTCCTAGTAGCGGGAGTTTTGTGCACCACATTTTTTAAAAAAAGATGTTGCGTATCCTAGCTATTTACTTGATGAGCATTTTTTGAGTACTTGTAATAATTATTAGATAAGTTGTGTGGACAAACAGCTGTCTGTAGCTTCCATACTGATCATTAGATGAAAGGTAAATAATCAGTGAAGAAATAACATAGCCATGTGATCTAAGTGACTGAGGGACTCAGGATTGGCCTTTGTGAAGAGGTGACCTTTGTGCTGAGACCTAAATGTTGAGGTGGACATAGACACTTGGATATCAGGAAGAGGAACCAGACTAAACAGGCCCAGAAGTAGAAACTGTCTCTGAGAGTTCTTGAACAGAAAAGAGAGTGACAAGACAGTCAGACTGTTAATGAAGGGAAAAGATGAGAGGCAGGCAAGGGCCATACTGTACAGGGTCTTCTCTCTTTCCTTCAGTTTCCTCACTTGTGAGCTATAAACCTGAGCTAATGCTATCAATTCATAGGGTTTCTGTATGGGGTTGTATGAGATAATATGTGTATAGTGCTTAGAAAAATACCTGGCACCAGATCTGCACTACCTACCAGCGAATACCATGAGTAAGATGAGAATTTTATTCCAAGTGGGTGGCAAGGTTTGTGGTGGTTTTCAGCAGGTCACTGTGACTGGATCTCTACCTGGGTGTGGGCTGACTGTGGAGGGGGTTCCTAATTCCTTTTTGGTGAAAACCCAACAACAAAAGCAAATGTTCATGTCATCACATGCTGTTTCTATTCATTACAATACATGCTTTTTGGTTTGGTTTGGTTTGGTTTGGTTTGGTTTGGCTCGGTTTGGTTTGGTTTGGTTTGCTGTGGTTTATTTTTGAGACAGAGTCTCACTCTGTAGTTCAGACTGGCCTCAAACTCATGGTGATCCTCTTGCCTCAGACTCCTGAGTGCTGAAATTATAGGCATGTGTCACAATGCCTGGCTCATGATTTATTTTTACAGCATTCAGGCCAGCCTAGGCTACATACTGAGTTCAAAGTCAGCCTGGACTACATAGTGAGACTTTGTTTTAAAAAAAATTATTTTTAAACACATAAGATTTCCCTTAAAAAGAATAGTGTTGAAATACTTGCATATATATCTATGAATTAGATCTCATAAACTTCTGATTTATCCTTCTCATGAAAGATGAAAGATTACCAGCTATTTGCACATAATTTGTATATAAAATTTTCTGGATTGCATTTAGGGTGTGCAAGTGAGATGACATGGAGCTGCATGTGGTTTCTTTTGGGCCTTAAGTAAATAAACTGTAGTCTGTTTTTGAGGACATGAGTTACCAGAGGTCTGTTTGTAAAAGAGGGTAATCTTAGAAGATTAAAATAATGACTTTTTAAAATATTAGACATGCTCCAAAAACAGATCTTTTCACTCAGAGTAGTAACTGATATTTTAGGGGGCAGAAAAGCTGCAGTTTTTTGTCATTTGTATAGACATATATTCCTCCACACCAGTGAAGCTGGCCTCATATTTGCATTTTGCTTATAGTATCCTGAAAATGCAAACCATCAGCTTAAAATGCAGTTCCCTGATTGCTGCAGGAACCCTGGCATCAAGCGACTTGGCCCATTTGCTTGTGAAAGTGAGGACATCCCAGGGGCTGTGGGGTGAGCTGAGGTCATTACTGCAGCACTAGGCTTGGCTCACACAGGACTCAGCTGTTGTTACAAAGAAAACAGGAACATGGAATTGTTTTCCTAGAGACAGATAATGAATTCCCTGGTCAATATAATCTCACAAAACTAGAAGCTTCATCTAATTACCACCCCCCAAAAAATACCCAAACAAACAAAAACACCTTCACTGAGTTTCTATGTTAAGTACTAGCAGTGCCAGGAGATTTGAAATATAAAGTTTCCAAAATTACATGTATGTTTTTTTTGTAACAGATGACTTAGAAAAGACAGTGGCCTTCTGGAGCCTTCCTGCCAGACAGAGTAAGAAAATTAGAATGAAAGAGGTGGAACCAGTCTATAACCTTATCTGTGATTTTGCAAAGAAGCTGTGCTTATGTTAGTACCCAGTGGATTCATTCATTTAAAAAGTATTTTTGATGTTGACCCTCTACTTTGGACCATGCACTATGGCAAAGACAGTAGCTGGGGAGAGCTTTGCCGCCCCATCCCCACCCCCCAGTTTCTTCTTTTTATAGGTGATGAGTAAGTAGGCTGAACCACTCTGCTCTCAGACCTGAGGGGACAAGCTGACAATTGGGTTGGGGAGTTGGGCTTCTGGGAATGGCTCCAGGAAGGAATGACCTTGAAACTGAGACCCTAAGCACCAGTGAGAAATGGGCACATGTTCCAGATAAAAGGAACAACCAGTGAGGCCCTGTGTATTTTCATTTTCCCTTCTCTTTTTCCTCAGCAAAAAGCTCAGCGATGCTTAGCTTGTGCAGTGATGTATAGAGATTATTCTGTTTCCATTAACTTTTAAAATATGACACAAGGATCAGGGATATAGCTCAGTAGTACAAGAGCCTGCCTGGCAAGTCCAAGGTCCTAAGTTCTATTCCTGATACCAACAAAATAAAATAAGACACAAAACAAAGTTATGCACTTTGCATGCAGATTACACAGATATTCCTTGTTTAACAACTTACCTGTTTAACAACAGTTCGGAATTGTGACTGAGGTGAACTGTCAGTTCAGACTTAAGACTTCCAGCTGAGATTCTATAATTCCAGCACTGGGGAGGCTGAGCCAAGAGGATTTCTGGGAGTTTGAGGCTAGCCTGAATAGTATAGCAAGACCCCATCTCAAAAATCAAAAAATAAATATGATAAAAATATTCTTAGCAAAGAAAAATCAAGGAAATTATAGATTCCTCAAGTGGAAGGGTCGTGTGCAGTGAATATGCTCTCTGAAGTCCTTCAGAATAACTGTCGGAGCTCTTATTGTACCTCACAGGACTGCAGTGTGTCTGGACTGGACTGCTCGTGTACAAATGAAAAACAGATGTGTTACACAAAGGGCTCACAGCAGCGTGCCTCTCATTTGTAATAGAATTTCTGTGAAGCCTTCAGTATGAGGTGACATCCGTCTTTGGTTGCTGCAGGTCCACACTGATGCCGATCAGCTCTGCACTCTTCCCAAAGAATGATAGTCAGGCTTGTCCCAGTGAACATGTATTCAAACAGGAGTGATGTAACCCACAGTAGTTTCTATTGCCGAACAGCTGCTGCGTCTCATTCCCAGAGAAATCCTGGCTTTCACTGTGGTGTGATCGGGTAAAGAATTCGAGGGAATAAATAATTTATCCCAGTGGAATTAAGGCCTGTAGAAATCCATTTCAACACCAACTTCAGGAAAGCGTCAACGAAAATTTTCTAAGCAGTATCAAAAAACTGGGAAGTTGTGCCAGGCTGTGCCCCTCCCCTTTCAGGGTTCCTGGAGTCCCCAGGACAGGCTTCCTCAGTCTTGCACATTTCATTGTATGTATGTATGTATGTCTTTTTGAGATAGGATCTCTGCAGTTCAGGCTGGCCTTGAGCTCACTTTTTAGCCCAGGCAGGTCTCAAACTTTCAACAATCCTCCTGCCTCAGCCTCCGAAGTGCAGGGGTTACAGGTGTGTACCACTACGCCCAGCTCTTGCACATTTTAGCTCCTGCTTCACAGTTTCTGCCTTTGACACTCTTCCTCATCAGGATCCTCTGTGATCTCAGTATCTGCCTGAGGGATCCTCTGGGGTCTTGAACTTCTGCTCCGCCAATGAATTTGAGCGCTGTTGTAGCTCAGCTGCTCACTTCCACTGCTGCTGTATCTCAGCCTCTCCCACTCCGGGTTTGCTGCCTTCACCCTGCTGTGTCCTGATTCCTGTCCAGCACGGTTTAGAATCCACGTCCCACCTTAGGATCAGTCCCTTGGCTGCATTCTTAAGTCTCTCAGTCCTCTCTCCTTCTTCCTCGCATGGGGCCTCCCACCCCAGCTCCCAGCTCTCAGCTCCCAGCTCCCACCGTGTGAACAGAACTGGGCCTGCTCTGCGCTTCCACCCACGCAGCTCAGTGGGGCTGGCAAGAGGAGTGGGGCCCCTCTGCTAATAAGAACAAAGGCCACCATCATGTAAGAGGGCTGGGGGTAAGTTCATTTACTTCAGGTGGCCCTCAGCGCTCATGGGAATTTTTCTAAACCGTTTACACACCTTGTCCTTTGTTAAACTCCCAGTTGCTCCTCTGCACCCTGCTCACTGCTGATGACCTTGTTTCCTATTCACCAAGAAAACAAAACCAGAAAAAAACAGGTCCATATGCTCTCACCGCCTCATCCCCTGACCTACCTCCATCTGCCTCCCTCCTCCCTGGGCCTCCCCTGGGCAGAAGCATCCTTCCTCTACCACAGCCAGCTCCCCCTCCATCTGTGCCTTAGCTCAGCCCCCTGTCCTGCCTTTGTCCCTCTGTCCTTCCATCAGCTCTGTCCTCTCCACAGACTCCCTCCCATCAGTGTGCACATGCACAGCCTCCTGGGAAAACCCTGCATGACCCCACTTTGCCTTCTGGCTGCCCTCATATTTCCCTCTTCATCTTTGCAGCAACCCCCCCACACACACACTCAAAGGCTTGTTTGTATTCATTATCACTAGTTTTTCACACTTCATTTTCTCTCCATCCTTCTTTTATCAGACTTGGTTCCTCTTGGGCCACCAAAACAGCTTTGTCATACAGAGTTTGTCTTCCCTCTGTATTGCTAAGCCCAGTGGTCTTTCTGGGTCTTCATCTTGCTCTTCCCAGCAGCAGCTCTTGATCTGGTCGCCCTTGTCCTCCCGACCCTCGCTGGCCTCTGTCGCTCCTGCTTCCTCAGTCTCTGTTGTGGTTTGACCTCATCTCCCAGACTCAATGACACTGGTGTGTCCCAGACTCTGTCCTTTGACCTCTTGCCATTTTTACCCTTGTTCACTCGGGAAGAGGAACTTCATCACATCTCATGGCTTTGAATGACTCTGTGTGCACTTTAAAAAGTACTCATTTGTGTAAATTTGTGCATATTACACAAATAGTCATTTTTCATGTAAGAGTAAAGCAAATTAGATGTAAGGACCGGGATTTAGCTCAGTGACATAGCACCTGCCTGGCAAGTGTGAGGTCATGAGTTCGATCCCCAGTACCAAAAAAGAAAAAAAGATTTTAGATGTTGCATCATATTTTGATAACATTCTGATTATGGGATAGAGGTTACAAGCATAACCACAACAACAAAAACGACAGAGATCTCAGTGAGAGTGTGCAAACTGACGTTGTTTTCCTCTGTTGTCAGCTCCCTAGGCTGTGGCTTTGGAGCCTCTTTATACACCATGAAGATATACTTTTAGAAATTAGAATGGAACTGTAGCAAAGCCAAGACATCCCCTTCTTGGAACTGTTTCATTATAGTTACAGCCAGGAGGTTGTGTGTGTCTGTGTGTGTTTGACACAAAAACAGATTTTATTGTAGGGAAAAGAATTCGTGGGATTTTATTGTAGGGGAAAGAATTCATGCATTTACATAGGAAGCTGTATTAATGTTATAGTGTCTCTTGACCCTTAGGTCTAAGATACAGTGCTTAATTATGATGAATATCAACCCATCAGTTTTGATTGTATGTGTATATTTTTTTAACCACTGACCTTGGCCATGTCATACATAAATTTTTATGGAAGGAAATCCTTACACTATTCAGTAGTGACCTGTCCACTGAAAAGGTAAAACAAATATGATCAAGACTTCATGACTGACCAATTTGAAGACAGTAAAAAGTGGTACGAACGGGGAAAGAGTAGGATATTTGTAACCTGAGAATCCTATTAAATGCTTTTCTAGCCATTTTTCCCTACTTATTCAGAAACAAAGGAAGCATCTCATGAATTTTATATGGGTAACTGGACATGGTGGTGCATGCCTGTAATTTCATTTCTCTAAAAGGCTGAAGCAAGAGGACCACAAGTTCCATCCCAGTCTGAGCAATTTAATGACAGTGAGAAACTGTCTCAAAAAAAAAAAAATTAAGAACTGGGGATGTAGCTCAGTGTGAAGGTCCACGGTTCGATCCATGATGCTGAAAGAGAGGAAGAGAACAAGAAATTATACAGGGAAAAATATAGTGGAGAATATCTTAATGATAAAGTGCAACATTATCTTTTTAATCACTAGTGCAGTATATTTCAAAATTGCCTGGTATATAAGTTTTCAACTGAAAAACAAACCAAAAATTGAAAACCTCAGTGACTTGAAGAAAAAATGATTTTAACAAAAATTACTTAGTTGACATATTTTGATCCAGATTTTTTAAGACTCAAGTTAATTATCTGTAAATTAACTATTCAACTGCCAAATAAGCCTTTAATTTTCAACTTCATGGAAACATTGTATATATTGAGATTATCCTTTTATATTATTTGTGAGAAATGACATTTCAAAATGTCTTGTTGCCAAGCAGTATGTCTGGGTGTCATGATGTTTTAGAACATGAAACTGTGTACTGTGGTCCAATAAGGACTGATAGTCTTTGTGAGCAATGATTTATCACTTGATAAAACCAATCCCACTATTTTGCAACTTGGTGAAAATAAACTCATTTTTAGATTGTATACTCTAAAGAATTGTAGAGTTTGTTAAAAAGAGATTAAGTACTTGTATTTTATTAGGAATGTCGTATGCTGGAAAATTTTCTTTGGCATAGTTCAAATTTGAAAAAGGAAAACATGTTTTTTTTTTCTTCCTCCCTCTTCCTTTTCTTGTGGTGCTGGAGATCAAACCCAGAGCCTTAGCCTCAGCTGTACCCTTAACCTTTTGTATTTTTTTATGTGATTATTTTAGTGCTTGGCTAGTTGTGAAAACCTCAGATGTTTTCTTCATGACAGTTTTCTATTTGGCCCTTTTTATTTTGCAGGTTCCAGAGGGGAAAGTAGTTGTCTTTAACTTCCGATTCATAGACCTTGAGAGTGACAACTTGTGCCGCTATGACTTTGTGGATGTGTACAATGGCCACACCAATAGCCAGCGCATCGGGCGCTTCTGTGGCACATTCCGACCTGGAGCCCTGGTGTCCAGTGGCAACAAGATGATGGTGAAGATGATTTCTGATGCCAATACAGCAGGAAATGGCTTCATGGCCATGTTCTCTGCCTCTGAACCAAATGAAAGAGGTACCATTTCCATATAATAGTGGTAATGATGGCTCGTGCCGAGTGAGTGCTACTGTGTGTCAGACACAGTTTCTGGCACTTCATCTGTGTTTATTCCCATGATAGAAAGCTTAAGAACATTTCTTCTGAAACAGAGAGTTAAGGAATAGCACTAAACCAAAATACTGTTAAAAAAAATCAATCTTTTAAAAAGTCTATACACATTCTTGTAAAAATTCAAATATAAAAATTCACAGGTAAAAAAATGAAGCTTATGTTTTACCTCTTGTAGTCTCCTCTTCAGAAATAGCTGTGGCCAATAGTTTCTATATCTATATGTGTGCTTATTTATATTTATGTATTTTTACAATATCTTTTAAAATGTAAGTGCAATCATATATTAATATTATTTTAAAACTTTTTCTTTTAACACTGCCTCAGGATATTTTCATACTAGTGCATGTGAGCTCCTTAGGATAATAACCTTAAAAAACAAATTGCATCAAGCAAGATTTGTTAGTTTTTGTCCTTTCACCAGAGAAAACTCCCTAATCAGCCCTGGGATTGGGCTGTAATGCAACATCACTGGCCTGAGATGTCAGACGACAGGATTTAGCATTGACAGAGCAGTTGTAATGTTGGGAAGAAAAATCCCACCATGGAGCTGCAGAAGAGTTGAAGTAGGAAGTATACATATAAATTATATCCAACTCTAGATTGTAGGGAAGAACCCAGTTGGCCTAGCATAAAGCTGTTAGCTGGAGAATGAAAGAACCAGAGGTTACAGCTGCTGCCCACTACCTTGGAGACAGACTTTGAGTTTTAGTCTAGCCAAGTTAAATACCAAATCAAAAAACATTTTTCATAGGAACTCTACAGAAGCTAGCATGTATCATTGGTAAGTAATGTCCAGTATCTACTTATGTAACAGAACAGGAAAAGTATGTCCCATATTCAAGAGAAAAAGCAGTCAACAAAAAGGCCTGCAATATTGTAGTTAGCTTACAAATACTTTAAAGCAGCAATTACAGTTCTGTTTCAGGGAAATATATGTGGAGTAAATAAACAGATGAGAAGCTGAAATTATTTAAAAAAAAAAAAAAAAGAATCAGTGAGATAGGGCAGGAGCACATACTCCCTGTACTTAGGATGCCAAGGCAGAAAGATTGAGTTCAAGGCCAGTCTGTACTATATAGTAAGACTGTGTCTCAAAACAAAATAAAACAGAACAGAAAGGTTTTAGAGCCAGCAGATAGGGAATCTGACATTGAAAACTTTACCTGGTGAGTCTTCCAGTTAGTTAGAGATGACAGAAAAAGAGTTTGTGAACTTGAAGAGAAATAATCTAACCTGAAGAAGCAAGAGGAAAAGTGTGGAGAAAAAAAGGTTCAGAGACCAATGAGACAACATCAAATGGTCTAATATATCTGTGATTTTTGTCCCAGAAGAAGTAGTAATAGTGCATTAAAAAAATAAGGAAATAATGACTTGACTTGATCCAAACTTGGTGAAGAACATCAGTTTATAGATGCTCAACAGTTCTGAACAAGATAAATAAAAAAGTGAAGCTATATGCCTCATCACATCGTACATTACAGAAATCCAAAGATAAAAAAAACTTGAAGGCAAGCAGATAAAGCCAAGCTATACACAGAACAGGGATGTAAATGATGTTTTCTTTAAACTGGAAACAAAGGAGGACAGAGGGTAATGTCATGGCATTCTTCAAGTCCTGGAATAAAACTGTCAACCTGTATGCTATTGACAGTGGCGAAAAATGATACGGAAATGAAAGCATTTTCATATAAACACTATAAATATCTGAAAGACATTTTTACACATGTTCCACAAGAAATGTTGAAGTTCTTTAGTTTGAGGGAACTAATTCCAAGGGTACCAGGAGGATAATGCAAGGAATGAAAATCATTGAAAATGGTTAATGGAAAAGAATACATATTATTTTCTTCACATTTACTTGTTAAAAAAAAAATTCTTACTGTATATAGAATACATAATATATATGTTTAGCAAGCAAGAGATGGAAGGTAAATGTAACTGTACTGTCACATGTATACACATATACCACACAATGCATAGAGTACAATAGTAACTGAGTAGATTGTGATAGATTAAATATACATATTGTGTTCTCTAGAGTACCCATTAAAAATGCAAGAGGTAGTAGCTAAAGCCAAAAGGTTAAAATGGAACACTGAAAGTATCCAACTAGCTTAAAGAATGCTAGAAGGAAGAGCAGATGGAATCAAAGAAAGGTGAGGCAAAAAGAAAAATAGTAAATGACACACCACATCCAAAAAGACTGATCAATGTGTTAAACATAGAGGATTAAATACTCCAGCTAGAAGACAGTCATTGTGAGAATGAGTTAAAAAAACAAGACTCAGTTATGTGTTGTCTACAAGAAAGCACTTGAAATACAAAGACCAAATAATTGAATGAATGAAGAAATACGTGCCATGCAAACGTCATTTAAACTAATGTTTATAGGGGCTGGGGATATAGCTCAGTGGTACAGCTGCCTGGCAAGTACAAGGTCACAGGTGTGAATCCTGGTACCAAATTAAAAAAAAAAACTGATGTTTATAAAAAAGACACTATTACAAACATGAATAGGCAATTTAAAGAATAAGAGAAAATAGTCATAAAAATGTCTGATGAGGATTCGTATACAGAATATTTAAAGAACTCATACAACTCAACAATAACAAAAATATAAAGGTCTCAATAAATATAAAAATGGGTAAAACACTTAGATGTACATTTCTCAAAAGAAGATATGAATGGCCAATAAGCACATAAAAATCATTTAATCTTAATAGTCATCAGGGAAATGCAAATTAGTACCATAGTAAGATTCTATTCTTACCCACAAAGCTGTCTAAAACCCTGACAGCCCCCGTGGTGGTGAGTATATGAAGCAACCAAAGTGCTCAAATCTTGAGTGCTAGAAAATGATATGAATAGTTGGGGTAAAGTTTGGGTAGTTTTTGTGTAAAGTTAAATGTCTACATCTGCTCTGGATTGTGCTCCTGGGTAGTTAGGCAAAAAGTGAACACTCATATCCACAGAAAGATTTGCACAAAAGTATCTGGCAGTCTCATTCATAATAACCTCAACTGGAAAGAACTCAAGTGAGCATCAGCAGGAGAATGAGTAAGCGCATCGTGCTGTTTCCATGTAGTGGGATACTGTTGGGCCGTGGAAAGGAGCAGACCACAAAGATAAACAGCCACACGAATGTCTTAGACTTTATGACACGTGAGAGAAGCCAGACTCAGAAGAGCACCTCTGTGCACTTCCATTTATATGGAACTCTACCACTAAACCAAAGTGAATATTTTTGGAAAAGTATAATGAGGAAATGTCAACTTGAGAACAACAATTTTGTAAGAGATGAATTCTGTAGTATCATAGGAGTATGGCTTACACAGGTGAATACATTTTTCAAACATGTATAGCTAAGGTTTGTGTGTTTCAAAGTATATGAGTTCATTTCCCCTAAATCTATGAAATAATAAAAAAGTGACACAGCTGGTTGATAGCAATATAGATAGAATAATAGAATAATGATATTTGTTGAAACTCGGTGATCAATACATGGGGAATCATATTCTATTTGCTTCATTTATGCTTGGAATTTTTCTGTTAAGAGTTCCAGAAATTGTTCCAAACTTGATTTTTAGAATACATTTTCTTAAATTTAGATATTTGTTTTAAGAACGATTGTCTGTATCAAAGAAATGTTTCATTAGTGTATATTAATTCCTTTAGTTGCAACTCAGTTTTTACTAAGTTCAAGTGAAGCTAAATTTAAGCCATTGTAGTAATCTAACTTTCTAAAATTATTTTTCAGTGTATTAGTATAGTACATTACATACTAGTACATCTATCCAATATCCGAAATAATATTTTTCAACTAAGTTGTAAGTTTTAGTTTTGGGCCGACTTTCTACTTTGTCTTTTATGTTTTCTGTATTGCTGAAAGTTTATAAGTATTATTTTTATCAAACAAAAATTATACTTAAAAGTTACTAAAGATACATGTATCATGTAAAGTTTTCTAGTAATTCGTGTTGTCTATACTAATTCAGATTTTGTCCATGGACATTTCATAAACACCTTGAGAATTCTTGGAATCTGTAAGATTCATTGAGCTGCAAGCTTTCTGAGCACATATGCCCCAATGTCCTATCTTTGCTTTCCCCTCCCAGAAAAGAAAAGAGAAAAAAGAACCTGTGGCTCAGACTCTGCTTCTTCTTCTCTTGTGCTAATGTAATATGCTAGGAATTATAAAGATCCGTGTGTGTGTGTGTGTGTGTGTGTGTGTGTGTGTGCACGCGTGCACATGATTATCTATGTTATTTTCTTTAAGAGAAAATTTAACTGTGTCTGCTGTCGCCTTGATTTATTGTTCTGTGACACAATATTCCACATTCCTAATCTCTATGTGGTTGTATTCCTGTAACATATGTTCGGATATAAACTTGTGGAATATTCTTCAATATTTAATGACTTCAGGGGACCAGTATTGTGGAGGACGCCTCGAAAGACCTTCAGGCTCTTTTAAAACCCCCAACTGGCCAGACCGGGATTATCCTGTAGGAGTCACTTGTATATGGCACATCGTAGCCCCCCAAAATCAGGTGAGGCTCCCTGAAACTGTGAAGAAGGCATGATTGTGTGAAGTTCCCAGGGAGGGGGCCCCACCCCTGAGAGGCCTCTGGCTGTGGTGCTCAAGCAGGAAGTAAGGCTATAGAGAAAGGAAGGTCCTGCTGGGCACAGGTATTTCTTCATATGAAGACCCAGTAAAAACTGCCTTTTGCATTACTTGACTTGAAAAATCAAATGAATTTAATTTCCTATTATATATTGACAACTTTCAAAACAAATGGTAGGCAAATTGCACATAAGATTATTTACCCCTGAGGCAGGTATTACAAGCATGTGTTGTAAGTGGTAGTGAGTAATTGTGGGCAGATAAAAATCCTCAGATATGTGTACATTTCAAGCTCCCATTTTCTCACATAGCAAACTCATCCTGTCACAGTCATCCCAACGACCAAATCAAAGACAGTGTGTGTTCCTCCCTTCAACAAAGCCAGCCACAGGTGTATAATCCCTTAATAAGGAGTCCAGTGGGAAAGCTGGTCTCCTTTAAGATGTTTTGGTAGTGGTTTAAGAAAAAGTGTTGTATAAATTCCACAGAAGCTTTATTCATTATTCTAAAACAATCAAGAGAGACGTTCTAGTTTTCTACTATTTAATAGTTCGTGGTTCTATGAATTTTTGCCCTTTCTGGGAACCAGTTTCACATATGAATTGTAGGACCGAACTTAGCAAAGGAATAAATACAACTTACTCTGTGAACTTTTAAATCTAACTTTGTAAAATATTATTATTATGAACTATAATATTTAATACAAATACTAAGGTGAGCATTGTGACTGTTTTTTAAAAAACACTTCAAAATTGATCTTTCATAGAGCTTGCACAAATACTATCTGCCATGTATTTATTTTTAAAATGGATAATTATTCAGATCAATGTACCATGTAGGTCAGTGATGTGAACACACATTCACACATATGCTTAGTATACATTTTCATCATAATCCCAAAACTAATTTTGATTTTTAAAAAGAAAAATGTAATCATTTATTTAACAATGGAAGACTTACATTTTTAAAATAACTTAAACCATTATGTAATTCTTTTATAATGATTAAAAATGAAAGCAAAAAATACCACAGGTTGGTTAACTAAATAAGAAACATGGCAATAAGAAAAACATCATTTAAAGAGAATAAATACTTTTTTAATGGAGAAAAAATTATGGTATGCTACAAATCTAGGAAGCAGAAAAATTCCATTGGAGGTTGTTCAACAATGTTATTTTGACACTTCTGTGTTATGCTTTCTCTAAAGCTTATAGAATTAAAATTTGAGAAGTTTGATGTTGAGCGAGATAACTACTGTCGATATGATTTCGTGGCTGTGTTTAATGGTGGAGAAGTCAATGATGCTCAGAGAATTGGAAAATACTGTGGCGATAGTCCACCTGCGTAAGTAGTACCTATATGGTCATTCAGATCTTCAAGACTAACATGATTTTTTACATTTTCCAGTTACACTTATTTTCTGGAAGGTTTTACACTGTTATTTTATTGTCAAATTCTGGAGTTCTAGACTACACTACAGATTATATTTAGATCTATATTCACACATCAAAAATCAAAAATAACTGGATTGGAAATTTAAATGAGAATTTCTGTTCATCCAAATGTATTTTAAAGAGAAGGAAAAGAGAAGCACAAATAGAAACATATATTTGTAAGTGTTTGATAGAAGTGCTGGAATATACTGAAATTCTAAAAATGAAAAAGAAAAGACAATGTGATAGAAAAATGGGCAAAAAACAGAAAAGGCATTTCCAAAACAAGAAAGTGGCATAGTGAATAAACCTTTGAAAAGAGTATAAATTGATACAACCTTTGGAAATCGGTTTGGCATTACCTACTAAACTTGAGGCCGAGCCTATATCCTGTAACCTCATGTACAGCATATGCCCTGCCCTCTGGTTTCCAGATTAAAGATAGTTTTGCCCCTGTGCACCACAAAGCACATCCAAGAATGTCCTTAGCAATATGGTTTCTAATGGGGAGCAGCCCAGTGTTTATCAACAGAATAGCTAACTTGTGTGACAGTACCTACCTAGCAATGGAAACAAGTCAATCTCCGTCATAAGATGGGGTGAAACAAACAATAGCCAAAAAAATACACACCATACCCCTTCATTTATGTGAAGCTTAAAAATGTGCCAACCTATATAACTTATTACTCCATGATGCTGGAAACAGGATAAACCTAGAGGGAAAAAACAAGGCGAGGAGAAGTGCTCACTGTAGGCCAGTGCTCGCCTCCAGGTGCAGTGGACAGGTGATGGAGGCCACTGCTGAGCAGCAGTCTTGTCTGAGGAGTTTGGCTGGAGGAGCTTTACTGTCAGCCTGCCACCTAACACTTTTGGCCCGAGGAATATTTTCCCATAGTTAAAATACTTCTGGGGTAGGAAAGTGAAGAAAACAGGGAAACCTATGTGAGGAGAATTCTCCATTAAAAATATGAATAGGGACACCAGCGCACAAGTATGTACCTGTAATCCCAGCACTCAGAACACTGAGGCAGGAAGATTGCCACAAGGCTGAAGCCAGCCTAAGCTGCAGAGGGAGTTCAAGGCCAGTATAGAATACATAGAAAGACCTTTTCTCAAAAAAATGAAAGAAAAGAAAAAATAAACAGGAGGAACATTGGGGATATGGGGACATCACCTCATCATACTCATGTCTGGTTCAAATGCAGTATGAGCGACATCGAATTCATTTATGCTCATTGAATTCACACTGTATGTCAGCTGAGTGCCCAGGGTACAAAGTACCCTGACTACAAAGATACATGTTTAAAATACAAAGAAAAGCAGTGGAATGCCCTGGATGGAGTCCTTTGGCCCAGTCCTGCCACCTGATCAGCACAAGGGGAGAGTTGGTTTCCATGTCTTGCTGTGATGGGGTCTCTCCAAGTGCGTGAGGTGACAGAGGTTAACCGTGTGCTGTGACCATCGAACCCCCATCCTGGACAAGATGAGCAGGGAGGCTAAAGGCTGTTGCAGTGGGTCTGGTGAAACTAAGGAGGTAGAGAAGCGGGTAGGGATGAAGAGGATATGGATCAGGAAACATTTCGATGGTAAAATGAAGAGGATAGGTCAGTTGACTATGGTGACAAAGAGAGGAAGACTGTGGAATGACAGGCCACAGACAGCTGCAGTGGCTGCTCTGAGCCACAGAGACAGCGTCTTGCTCTGTTCCAGGGATGCACCAGGCAGAGTAGAGTGGGCTAGGTGTATGGAGGCTTAGGGTTGGGGCTGGGGTTGAGGTTAGGATCAGTGTAAGATTTCACCTGCCTTCCTCCTTCCAAGGCATCTGGAACGCTAATTTGCAGATGCAACACTTCGCCCTCAGTACATTGTAGCACTGTGATTTTGCACATTTATACAAAGCTCAGGGGCACAGTAATAAAAACCTGTTACTAAAGCACTCTTCCTTGAGAAAATTCAATTTCTGATATAATGTCTCCAAGAATAGTTCATAGAAAAAGCAGTGAATGGTCACTAATTATAACACCTTATGCTAAGCTGATTAGGTTTTTGGATCTCCTTTGCTGCTTATAATAAGTACTTTTTGTTTATTATTTCAACAATATTATGTTTTATTTGTACTTAAGGATCATGTTTAGTGCATTATTTTTATTTTAAAATAATAAAAGCAAGTTATAATATTTCTGTTAAAAGTCTCAGAAGCATTATTTAAATGACCTCTGTTGATGTAGGTCATGAAACTCACTTTTTAAGTTTGTCTAATGCTTTGGCTTAAAAGTTTATTACTCAAGACAGAAAAAGTCCTGCACTTTTTCTAGTTAGTTGGTTCAAGTACATAATCTGTCTACTCAGCATACCTGATAAGAGGAGCAAAAAAGTAAACAAAAGTTTCCCCAAGCCCAGCTTGGCAGCACACCCTGTAATTCTAGCACTCTGGGAAGCTGAAACAGGAAGATCACACTTACTGATGTGTGCCCACACTTGATGGGTATTGGCTCGAAAAAAAATTTTTTGGAGGTATAGCTGAGTGTAACATGCTAGGATTAATACCCAATACCCCCATCTAAAAGAAGTTGTTTCATTATTTTTGTCCTTGATGCCTATAAAGAGATTGGCTTGAGAAGATGTCTCAAAAAGTTTAGTCAGGGCCAGGATAGCTCAGTGCCTGCCTGGCAAGCAGGAGGTCCTGAGTTTGATTTCCAGTACTCAAAGTTTAGTCATTCAATAACTTGTTTACATCTGAATCTGTTTTAAAATAGAATTAACCAAAGAGCATTTTCTACCTTTGTTTAAATAACAATGGAAAAATTTAAATAAAACTACTGTCTTGTATAACATAATTATTCCCCTAGGATTTAAGGGAGCTTTTGAGCTTTAATTAACTAAACCCACAGTACCAACCAGCAAGCTCGCTTGTAGAAAACCAGCTAGAGCGTGAGAGGATATATCGCTTCCAATATTTGCCACTGTCTCAGAGTCACTGGGTCCTGGATTCAAACGCTGAGCTCCACATTTTGACAGAAGGTCCCAGGGAAAATCACTTGAATTCTCAGAACTTCAGTTGCCTTATTCTATGTGAATGGCACGATGGGGTTGTGAAGATGGATTGAGACTGGTGCCTGGCTGAGCAGAAGTTATAAAGGTTCGCTCCTGGCATTAGTATTTAGGAGATAAGGCTTTTTCAAGCGTTTGTACTTTCAAGTTTAAATAAATGACCAATCTATTGTCAGAAATCAATGGAAAGTCAGAAGGAAGATACCACTTACACTTTAAATGTATGGGTGCATGTATGTATTTTTTAAACATGTTTTTGTTTTGTAGCCCAGTTGTATCTGAAAGAAATGAACTTCTTATTCAGTTTTTATCAGACTTAAGTTTAACGGCAGATGGATTTATTGGTCACTACAAATTTAGGCCAAAAAAATTGCCTACGACAACAGCAGCACCTGTTACTACCACAAACCCGGTAACTACAAGTAAGTTTTCTTGCTCGGAAGGTTGTGTAAAATTTAGGAGTATTAAAAGAATTCTTGCTGGACCTAGTGGTGCACACCGTTATCCCAGTTCTTGAGAGACTGAGATAGAAGGATCTTCAGGAGTTTGAGGCCAGCTTGGGCTACCTACTGAGTTTAAGACCAGCCTGAACTATATAGCAATACTCTGTCCCACAAAACAAAAGAAATGAAAGAATTATCTTGAAGTAGAAAAAAATGTAGTAAGAAGAAGAAATTTGAAACTAAAAAATTATGTATGAGAATAATGACTCATGACTCCATTAAGAAAAGGATGGGGGGCCAGGAATATAGCTCAGCAGCACAAGCGCCTGCCTGGCAAGCGTGAGGTCGTGAGTTTGATCCCTGGTACCAAAGAACAAAACAACAACAAAAAAAAGAAGATAGGGTATATGAATGCATATGAACCTAGTAGTTTTAACATCTCATTTAAGAAAATTATGGCCACTCAAGAATTATCAGGAAGACTAACTGATCATTTTAAGCCTAACTTTCCTTCACTGATGCTCATTAAATTATGGTTCTCTTTTTTATTGAAAAAAATTCAACCCTTGATAATTGTACGTGTCTGTGGAGTACAGTGTGATAATTTTGATAGGTCAAATCAGAGTGATTAGCATTTCCATCTCCTCAAACATTTGTCATTTGTGTTTGGAGGTTTTGAGCTTCTCTTCCCTAGCTTTTTATAAAATACAAAATTGTTATAAACTATAGTCATCCAACTATGTTTTAATAGAACACTAAATGTTCGATTGTAATTTGTTATCCACCATCTGACCTCGTTCCTAGTCTTTCAGGGTTTTCTTTTTCATTGCGTATCATTGTGCTATTTGAGGTTAAAATTTTATGGCAAAACGCCATACAAAATACACTTTTTCAAATTGCAGTAAACCAAACAAAAATACTCCACATAACGAGTGGGTCCAGCAATCAGTCTTAGCTTTCTTTCTGCTCCACTCACTGGGACTTCAAGACTCAGATTAAAAAAACAAATCCAGGCAGGAAGAAAGGGGCCTAGAGCTAAGGATGAGATATCAAACAGGCTGAAAGGAGCCCAGCTTTACCTCCCACCGTTCAGTGCGTCCACCCAGGTTAAGGCTCTCCAGGCGCACAGGCAGGCAGGTCCTGAAGCTCGCGTCTTTCTGCGCCTCCACAAGGGGGCCCCCTTGTGGCTTAGATGTGCACTGCCTCATGTCACGGCCCTACTCCGATGGCTCATCCTGGGAGACTGACTGTTAGTGAAATGCCTGTCACCCCATGATAACAGTCGTTTTCTAACTTATATCTCCATCCTAAACTTTCGTGCTTTTTCTTTCTTTCTTTTCTTTTTTGAGACAGAATCTCGCTGTCATTCAGGCTGGCCTTGAATTCACTATGTAGCCCAGGCTTCTAGTCTCGAACTCATGGCAATCTTCCTGCCTCAACCTCCTGAGTGCTGGGATTATAGGCATGTACCAACACACCCGGTGACATCCTAAACTTTCTTTTGAAATTGTAAGCATGGATTTGTAATTATTTTCTGCCGTTTGGCATCTTCTAGACATTTAAATGAAAACAGCATTCATCTTATTCGATCACTGTTTTCTGCCTCAAACCTGCTTCTCCACCTGTTTTCCCAAGTGTGTCCTCAGCATCAGTAGTCACACTCTAGGGTCCTCTTTGCCTTCCTCTCTCCTACCTACCCCAAACCCCACCACACATGCAGAGACAGCAGGTCATGGGGTTCTGCCAATTCATTGCCTGCATTATGTTGTCTATTGATTCATAGCAACTGCTATCAGTGGCTGTTGTAAAATGAAATATAGCCAATGATGTAAGAACTAAACCCTTACTTTCAGTTGATTTAAATTTAAAAGCCTCACGTAGCAGGTGACTGCCATACCGGATGGGCCAGGTACCCTAAGCTGCTCCCGTAGTATGTAACACCCTTAACTCTGCCTGTCTCTGTATCCTTTACAGGCTTCATCTTCAAGCCCAGCCACCTCTCTCCATATGCACTTGAGTATGTTGGTTGTATAAGTGTAAGGGAAATTGTTGATAGGTTTAAGCAAAATGTATGATTAGATTGGTACCTTATAAAAATCACGCTGGCCACCATGAGGCAAACGGATTGTAGGGATCTCTTGATGAGCATGTTCTCTGGTTGTCCAAGTCAACTGTACTGTGGCACAAATACAGAGATAGTCAAGACAGGACTATGAGAAGTGAGAAGTGTTGACAGGCTTCGGTGGTTAATGAAACTAGGGAGACTGGGCTGGTGTCAAGAATGCTTCCCGGGTCCCTGAATTACACAGCAGTGTGTGTGTGTGTGTGTGTGTGTGTGTGGAACGGTATCGTTCACCCAAGTGGGGAGCTAGGTTTGAGGGGAGATTCATAAATTAAGCTGTGGCCTTGTTGGGCTGGGGTCTGTGAAATGTTAGAATAGAGGTGTCCAGAACCGGACATCTGGGTCTCCAGACCAAAGAGACAAATGTAAGGAAGAGCTTTGAATTTAAAAGCCTCAGGAACGAGGCAAAAATGTTCACCCTAAGCCCTTTATTCATTATAGTTCTTCAAATTGTAGTTGGAGCACACCCATGTTTGTTGTGACACAGTTACAAAAACCAAGATACAGGACCAGCCTAGAGGCCCATCAGCAGATGAATGGATAAAGAAAATGTGGCATATACACGATGCAGTATTATTTAGCCCACTGAACAAAGAGCAAAATTCTGTCATTTATAAGAAAATGGATGAATCTGGAGATTGTCATGTTGAGTGAAATAAGCTAGATTCAGAAGGGCCAATACTGTATTCAAATATCACATGGTTTCCCTAATATGTGGAATCTAAAAAAGATGACAAGAAAGTAGAAGGGAGACTATTATTAGACAAGAGGAAGGGAATAAGATGGAGGGCAGGGGTGTAAGGACAGAATGACACAAGCAAAAAATATGCATTGAAACACCCTAAAAATGTGAAACGAGGTGGGAATAGCCAGTGTCAGGGAAGATGAGGAATGAGGATGATTGAAGCATGTTGTATGCACGTGAAAATCTGCCAGAATGAAACACACTAATGAAAAAAAATAGACGCCATTAACACAGAGATAGTTGAAGCCGTGATTGAGAATAAAATTGTCTAGGGAGGGGTGGCAAGAGAAAGACAGGAGCAGGGATTGAACCTTTAGAAGCAGCAGCTTTCTGCAAAGGAGGAGACTGAAAATGAGTGGCTGGGCAGGAGGGAAGAAAACCAGGAGCTCAAGGCGTGAAAGAGAATGCTTCTAAGAGGGGAATGGCAGGCACATCCCTCTAATCCCAGCATTCTGGGAAGCTGAGGCAGGAAGATCATAACTTTGAGCCCAGCCTGGGCAACTTAGCCTGACCATGTCTCAAAATAAAAAAGGAAAAGAAAGACATGGTGAGTGAATTCACATGCAGATGAGACTTCAAGCAAGGGGAAAACTAAGTATTTCCATTTGATTTTGTGAATGGAGGCTTTGTAAGTGGTGTCATGCAGGCAGAAACCAGAGTAGGCTGAGGAGCATGTCAGGCAAGGAAATTGAGATAGAAAGTTCCAGCAACTCACCCCACAGGCGTGGCCCTAGAGGAGACAAGAGGCCTTGGCAGCTGACTGTGTTAACATTGGTGGGAAATGGCTGCAAAGAAGAAGAAAATAACAGCAGGTCGATGGAATAAACAGAGAAGAAAGGTTTAACAAAGGTGGGAGGAGCTGGTTCTGAGGACTTGCAAAGGGGTGACAGACTCCAGAGGGCCACCCCTCTGTCAGACCAGGAGAGGAAGAGAAGCCTGGGTGAGAGCGTCTGAGCTGGAGCAGAGGGAAAGGCTGTGTCAAGGATGAGGCCACTGGACTGAGGTGTGGTCTGTGAGGAGGGCAGCCCCGGTGAGACATCACAGGACACATGGGGAGGAGCCTGAGGAACCAGGGTGGAGGGTGTGAAGGCAGGGGCAGGCAGATGGCAGGGAGAGGAGGGGCCTGACTTCCAGGCCAGGGAACGGACGCCACACAGGGTGGAAGCGTCAGCACGGGTCGGGTCACCCGCCACAGGAAGGGGTGCCGTCTTTCATGGGTGATGCTCTTGGTCAGGATCCAGACTAGAAACAGGTAAACAGTACATTCATGGGGGAATCTGCAGAAACACTAGACGAGCAGGTTGCAATTGCAGATGTTTCGCCAAGTGAATAGTCAGCGTTTTCTTTTCGTTCCCTTAGCATATTACCACATCCGAGCCAATAATGAGCAAATATTTTTAAAACATTCTTAAGATAATGGGATTATGTGTTTTCATTATGTTAACCCAAGTGTTTCTCAACCTTGGCGCTCTTTACATTTTAGGTCCTGCTCACCGTAGGATGCTTAGCAGTACCCCAAGTATCTGTTCACTAGATGTCATTGGCACTGCTGTATTTACCACAGTCAGAATGTTTATAGACACTGCCACATGTCACCTAGAGGGCAAAATGGCTTCTCCTTGAGAGCCATTGTGTTTATTTCCTTTTATTTCTGAGTTTATCTGCGTCTCAGTTCTTAAAATCTTTATAGCCAATGCCAGGCTCAAAGTAAATATTTAGTGAGTGCTTGCATCTGATTACAGATACAACACTTTATACATGAGAAGCATTTCAGACCCTATTGCTCACATTTAGGTGGTTGTGTATTTTAAATGTACCAAGAAAGCTCCTTGCAGCCTCAGAACACCATGGGGTTCCTCTGAAGAGTGAAGAATTAACGTGTATTTTATGGTTCAGATTTGTTGTACTGGGTTTTCTAAACAGAGCACACAAAGTGAGCTATCTATTTTTGGTCAGTGTTAGTTTTATAGAATAAAACAGATAACAGCTAAATTTGGGTTATCTTTGATCTCAGGTTTAAAATTCAGTAGAGGTATTGAGTTGCCGTGAGGAAATTAGAGCAGTAGTTGGTAGCATGAAGAGTTTCTTCTGCATAGTTTATAATTATTTCATCACAGTGACTCATTTGTGGCTTAGGGAAATAAATGGTAACTTTAAATGGATAAATTCAGATGTAAGCACCAATTATACTTGAATTCATTTTCCTGACTCTTATGTCTTTGAATTAAGGTTTAAAACCGACCGTGGCCCTGTGTCAACAAAAGTGTAGACGGACGGGGACTCTGGAGAGCAATTATTGTTCAAACAACTTTGGTAAGAAATGAAACCAGGCTTTTCTCTTTAATCAGAAACTCGAGACCGCCTGCTTGGTCTCACAGGAGTTGCCACAAATTTAATGGTGAAGGGTCAGGAACCCTGTTCATTTACCTCAGAAAACAGACACAAGTTTATATTGTGCTATTCAAACTATCAGATTTCATAGGTGAGAAAAATAAGTATTCAGAAAATCTGCCTTTTTTTTACATAAGATTAATAATTTGATTCTTGATTCATGGTACTACTACTCTGTAATCTGTTAACTGTTCCTGAAAATATCCTGCTTCCTTTGTTCCTCACATATTTTTCATGTTCTGGGTATTTTTTCACACATCTGTAATTCAACTAAAGTGCATTAGAAACATAGCCAAGCTTACATTCAGAAGCTGGCCTCCGTCAAGAAAGTCACGTATTTCCTCTTTGGTGTTTTTCCAGAGTATTAAATTAAAACCTGGAAGTCTGATGTCCATTTTGGAAACTCTTAGAAATTGGAACCTGGGGAGATTGTACTTAATGAAATTAAAAGATTTCACTCTGTGAAAACTGTTTAAGAGCAAAAGATACTAAATTTGGTTGTGTTGATTATTTTTTAGAGTAGTTTAAAATTAACATTTAAGTAGAAGTCTTCTCAGAGAGGGAACGTTGCTATAGCAACTTGCCCAAAACAAAGGGCCTCCCCGAGAGGTCTTCCTTGCTTTTGGGCGCCTTAAAGTGGAAACTGTTGGCAGCCCAGAAGGGATCATCCGGAACCGCAAAGATGAAGACACTGAAGCATCTGACACGGCTTGCGTGCTCAAGTTCAAATAACTGGCATGAAAATGAAAACACATGGTGCAAGGTGTCATGGCTGCCACATCCAGGTTAACCTGCTGTAGCAGGTGGTTCAGGAAATTGCCCACCTGTGCCTCTGGGAGCCTCCTGATCTCACCTGGCTGTGGACTGACACCTGGCAGTGAATACTCATCACCACAAATCAGAGTAAGACACAATGACAATTCAGATTTTAGGAGCTTGGCACACTACATAAGCTGTGAGCATGCACTTTGTCTGGAAGGATCATCTTAGATGAATCCAAACTTGAACTTTCCCGTTAATTGTGGTTCATTTCCATGGCCAGATGCTGTCATCAGTGGCCCAGAGGCATCCAACCAGAGTTGGTAAAACTCCCAGGGGCAGTTTTTGGTGGTCTCGGTAACTAAGGGATTAAGCTAATTGCTTTCCTGACCGCTGTTTAAAAAAAAGTCGTTCAGTACAGGCCCTACAACCACCAGGAATTATGTCCCTCCACCCCCTAAAATACCACCAGCATTCCACGGCCCTTCAGAGAAGACAGCATTTTTCCCTGTGTGGCTCAGAAAATGGTTTTCTTTGTCACATGGAAAGAAAAAAAAGTTACACAAGGGAAATCAACTGAATTTTGCTAGTTTTTTTGTAACACAAGAATATGGTTGGAGGTTTACTTCAGGTATACTTTGAAATGAGATAAACAGGGTAGATTAAAAAAAAAGACTATAAGAAAACCTAGACAGAGAGAATTTCTGATTATTAGAGATGTGCTCCCCTCCCCCTGGGTGAACAAAAGCTCAGGAAGAGACAACAGCTAGAGTGGTGTTGGGGGCAGGACGTGGAATGGACACTCAGCCACACAGACACAAACGTCCTCGTGATTCAGCCTCTAGCGCGGTGTTGCCTCTCATAAGCTCATTGTTGATTGGATCCATGCATTGGAAAGGACATTTTAAAGAGTCCTTCCTTCAGCAACAGACTGCAGTGAGGCAAGTATTTAGGATTCTCTCCAAGTTAACAACCACCAGGGGAATAGTGCAGCTCCTTGAGCCTTTTCATCAACCTAAAATTTGGGGATAAATACACAGAACCAAATTCAAGGGCTCAGTTTCATTTCTGAAAACTGGAAGATAAAATTCTTTTCAGTTACCATTGCCTTCACTTCGCTGTCATGTTACCCACGTTTTCCTTTACAGTGTTGGTCGGTGCTGTTATCACGACCACCCCTCGTGGTGAGAGCTTGCAGGCCACGATCTCAATCATCAACATCTATAAGGAGGGAAACCTGGCAATTCAGCAGGCCGGCAAGAACATGAGTGCCAAGGTTACTGTGGTCTGCAGGCAGTGCCCTCTCCTCAGAAGAGGTGAGTGGGAGAAAAGCTCTCTTCTGGGGAAGTGCAGAGGCAGGGCAGGGAAGGAGAGAGGCTGTCTGAGGAAGTCATTAATCCTTCCAAGCCGCTGTGGCTGGTGTAGGGAAGTAAAATCAGGGCTCAGATATTCCCTGCACATGATAGAGAAGAGAGCCTTTGAGCTGGGCAGAATGATGCTGTATCCTAGCTCTTTTTATTTAAATTTTATTTAAAGAGAGGGGGGAAAAAGCAAAACAGAAAAAAGGGTAGAAACAATACAGAATTTCGAAAAAAAATGAACAGTAGTTGATACATTACATATTGTCTTCTTGGATATAGTTGTTCAAGTTACAAAATTAAAGCATACAAAGTGGACATTCAAACACTGAGGCTACAAGCAGTTCTGTTCACCGTTCCTACAAAAAATTAGCAACATGGTTATCAATCCTACTGTATCCTAGCTCCTTATACCTTGTACAAAAAGAAGTAGTTGAAGCCAGGCGTGGGAATCCATGCCTGTCTCCTTAGCTAGCACTCTGGAAGGCTGAGGCAAGAAGATCGCAAGTTTGAGCCCAAGTTGTCGATTTAATGATTTAGGAAGACCCTGTCTAAATATAAATAAAAAACTTAAAAGGGCTGGGACATAGCTCAGCATAAAGGCCCTGAGTTCAATCCCCAATGCCAAAAACAAACAAAAAAACTAGAAATGATGAATGAGAGGCCCAGGGCGTGTAAAGTCAAATCAATAGGGAACAGACACTAAGAAAGTTCAGGGAAGAAAGATTTTAGATTATTGCACGTCTGTTGCCAATACTGTGCTTAGAGGAAAGCATGCAACAAACAGAGGAAATGCAGAGCTAAATTTGAGAAGAGAATGTGATTCCTGGGTTAGAATTAAAGATTTGCGAACCATTTGCAGAGTGGGACCATTAAATGTGTGGCAGGACTGACCACTCCACACAAGCTCCTGTGTTAGCAAAACTAGAATAGGTTAGTAGATGAAGCTAGCCTTTTGTTTGAGGGTGCTAATCCTGGTGATTTTATGCTAGATAGAATTAGTGTGTGATTAGATCATTTAGGAAAGAAGATTTATTAGAGGTGAATTGTAGTCTAAATTGTTTCTGAGAACACACCTAAAGAAAAAGATTTATTTTATATTTTCTTTCATTAGGTCTAAATTACATCATTATGGGCCAAGCAGGTGAAGATGGGCAAGGCAAGATCATGCCAAATAGTTTTGTCATGATGTTCAAGACCAAGAATCAGAAGCTTTTGAATGCCTTAAAAAACAAGCAGTGTTAACAGTGAACTGTGTGCATTTAAGCCGCATTCTGTCATTGTCTTGGAAAGATCTGTCTTCCCAAAGTAGAAAATACCCCACACGACTTTGCCTGGAGTGTTACAAAGGTCTGGAAAGCTTTACTGTTCACACCATGTAGGTGTGAGACCTCCAATCTCTCTGATGCAAGTTCTGGGCCTACACTGAGAGGAGCAGACGGCTGAAAACCTGCCGCCTTAGTGCGCAGTAGGAGACTCAAGGGATCAAGTGTTGACAGCTTAGACAGTTTATTTGTACATCTCTGTAAAAGGATATGTTAGAATTGAGTTGTGTGAAGATATAAAAGAGATTTTATAAGTGCAATATTTATAGTGATACTCGTTTTACCTTCAAGCATTTGCTCTGAGGTATTATATTCTGTTGCATTTTTAAGTCAGTACTTAATAAAATATATTTAAATGATCACGTAGCAGCCTTTAGCTTGTTCTTATGGAGAATGGGTCATTGTAAAAAAAAAAAAAATCCCTTTTCACAATAAAGAAGCAGTGGTGAACACTGCACTTGGGAGGCTAAGGAAGGAGGATCACTGCAAGTTCAAGACCAGCCTGGGCTACATAGTGAGTTCAAGGCCAGCCTGAAATACAGTATATAGCAAGACCTTGTCTCAAAAAAAAAAAAAAAGAATATTATTTCCATATAAGATTGTCTTTGTATCAATTTACACTTTGTTAAGAATTAGCATTCTGAAACTTTTAGGGGCTGGATAGATTCAATAATTCTAGTAGCCTAACTTGCCTCTGCCAAAGCAGAGAATGTCAGAGCTAGAATTCTGTCCCGAGGGCATCTAATGCAAACGTCTTCATTTCATAATGAAATGGAAGCTTTGTTGTATTTAGTGACTTGCCCAGAAACCACCTCCCAAGAAACTCAGTTGTGTAAGTGTCCTAGATCCAAACCCAGCACCCTCACTGCCATAGAATAAGCCCTCCTATCCTGACTAACAGTAGTTAGCACTAAGTACTACTACTTAGGCTCATTTTTGCTAACCTGGATAGTAACAGTTTATTTTTTATTTTATTTATTTATTTATTTATTTTGAAGTTAGAAGTAAGCCTGATGCTCCTTCATTCTTGGTACTGAGTGACTGGATTCAGGCTATATCAGCTAAGATGCATTCTGCCATTGCTTTTGAAAATCTTTTTTTCAGAGCCAGGGATAAAGCTCAGTGGCATAAGAAATTGGCTGACAAGTGCAATATCGTTTGGTTCCTGGTACAAAAAAAATCTTTTTTTAGTAGTGGAAGAACTATGAAAGGACTCCATGTTAGCTGTCACTGTGACAAAATTTTGGACATAATTCAACTTGAAGGAAAGATTGATTTTGGCTTAGTTTCAGTCCATGGTCAGAAGGCTCCATTGCTTTTAGACCTTTGGCAAGGCAGAGACGTCATGGTGGGAGGATGTGGTTGAGGAAGACTGCTCATCTGATGGCAGCCAGAAAGCAAAGAGACAGGGAAAGAAAGAGCCAGAGGGAAGGGGCCCTGAGGTCACATCCTGATGACCCACTCCTTTCGACTAGGCCTTACCTCCTCAGTCTCCATCACTTCCCAGTAATGCCATCAAATTGTGAATCCATCAATGGATGAATCCACTGGTGAAGTCAGATCCCTTGTGATCCAATCACACCATGAAGACCTGCTTCTAAGCATTTCTGCACTGGAGGATAAGCTGGTGGTAGACAAGTCTTTGGGGGACACCTCGCATCTAAACCATCACGGAGTCCAATCATTTACACAGAGTTGCTTCAAAAGTAGCTATCCTTGCAATGGATGTGATCTTCAGCCTTCTAAGAGATGGTCAGCCAAGGGTTGTGGAAGAAGGGACACCCTTCTAAAGAAGGCACAAAGGACATTCGTGTTGAACAAAGACTTGGGTCACAGGTAGAAACAAAGTTTTAGTAATTAAAAAAAAAACTATTATTTTTGGTGAAAACTCTCAGCCCCAAAGGTGACCAAATATTTCAGTGACAACAAAAGGCAAGAATACCTGTTTGAGCATCTGAGTGAGCATAAGGGAGCAATGGATATGACATGAACTGGCTGGTAGTGCTAGAAATCATTCCCAAACTCTCTCACTGAGATGCTTGCTGGTACATTACACTAGTGGATGAAGTAATGGACCCTGTTAAGCCACATAACAAACCCCTTAATAGACCAGGTAAGTCTGTTAAACATTCAAGCAAAAAATTTTTTTTAAACCAACTGTTACTAGAATATTAAATGGGTCATGTGAATACAAATTATTAAGTTTAGAATATCTTCAAATGATGAACAGATACAACCTCAATCACTTTGAGGCTTACTTTTGTTGTGGTATTGATGTTGGTTTGAGACAAGGTCTCACAATGTAGTCCAGGCTGGCCTTGAACTCACTGTGTATCCCAGGCTGGCCTCAAACACACCATGATCCTCCTGCCTCAGCCTCCAGAGTACTAGGACTTCAGGTGTGCACCACCACACCCAGCTTTAATCTCATTTTTAATTTGATCTATAGTTTGACAAAAGATTCCATTTTGAGATATTTACTGTTCCTCTGGAATAGTTATTTTGAAACTTCTTTAAGGACAAAATGTCTTTTGATCTTACATCAGTGTTTTACAGATATATGTATAGATATATATCTATAGATATATTGACTCAAGTACATTATAATTTATAAACTGTAAGAAGCAAAGATGAATTTATACTTAGCAAATCTCTTTCATATTTTAAAATAATTATGAGTAACTCATATCTCACCCACATATCCATCTAACTTTTAACAGTACCTCTACATTGTCCATAAGATGTAAAGCATCTGGTAAACATAAATGAATGTCCCAAAATAGTTACTTTTTGCTTTTGCAGAGGAAAAATAACTTGCAAAAGTTGGGATTAATAGCTGGAAATTGCAGTTACACAGACTACTGAAGCCAGAAGATAAAATGCAGATTAAGACACAGGTCCCGAATAGTTAACCTGAGTTAAACTAAAAGTCTAGGTTTGAGTTAACATACCAGAGGACCAAAATCATTTAATTTAAACAAACAAGTATCAGGAGCCTAATGGAATGCAAAAGACAAACAACAGGTCCCTGTACCACTGGGAGAGACACGGAAGGAAGTGAAATGCAAAGGAAGCAGCCTGCTTTCTAGACATCAGAAGCCGACCTGCCACCCGGAGCACATTCACCTCTACCAAAAGCTATAAAATGCCAATGGACTTCTATATCTATGGGGTCAGCCTTGCACAACAAGTGGGGAGCTTTCCCTTCTCTTCTTTTTATTAAACATACAATAGGTTGCTCCCCACTGCTTGCTGCTTGCTCTTTTGTCAGCTTCCATCTTCCTCGACACAAAATGAGGACCCACATTATACCACAGGAGGGAATCGATTACACTTGCAACAGAAAGCTATTTTAAAATCTTTGAATGGTTTTCTGGGACTTTTGTTATATTGACCCCAGTGAATTATTTTTTAAACCAAATTCTCATGTCAACAAGAGCAAACTACCTGGATAATAATGATGCCCATAAGTGACACTGAAAACTATAAGGAGCTTTGTTAGTCAAAGGCATTTAAAATGACAGAACTCAGAAGACAGGAGGCTCCAAGAAATGAAGGGAGAAATGCTCATCCCATATCAGTGCTTCCTGGCTTCACCATTCCAGAATTGAGGAAGATATTGCCCATAGAAACATGGGACCCAGCTTTTTCAGGAACTAGAAGTAAAGCATGGCTGGACAGTGTTTATTCAGACACAAAATTATCAATTCCTTTTCATAGACTTCGCCCTCCAATGGGCTTTTATTAGATAATTTCTAAGAAACTTTTTAATTGTTCCCACTTCTCTATGTAATAAACCATAGGGGATATCAGTTATCTAACTCAACTTCTGCCAAGCAGAAGAACGACCTAGAAGCTGACAGTCTCTCTAACCCCTTCTTGTTTACAAAAGCAGTCCTGAGAACGTTTTGGAGCAAACTAATCTGGAAACTGAGATATGACACAAGAAATAAAAGGTAAGAAGGAGGCAAGGAAATTCTAACAAAAATTTTACTGCAACTTGCAGAACACAACCAGTTTCCCAGGGTAAGCCATACCAGCATTCCTTTGGTTAAGTTTAAGTTCCTTCCTTACCAGATCCTTCACACCCCAATTTCCTCAGCAAGACTGAAGTCTATACTTATCTTAATTGAGAAAGTAAGGAGAAGCGCCCTGATGCTAAGGTAAAGGAGCAGGTTGAGCAAACCCAAAGAATGTTTAAATTACCTGCACCCCCATGCCACACCTATGCAAATGACTAGCACTGTTCTGTGGAGTGGGACATCTTTTCCCAGGTTTTCCACTCCTACACAAGAAGCAGAAATGTGCCCAAATGCAACCTGTAGTGCACCTCATTTTTCTGACCACCTGTGATGTAGGGGGACAAAACTCCCAACCTACTAGATGTCCGGTGGGAGTTCGTTTTCTCTAAAATCGAAAAATGAATTTTAGGAACAATGGGAGTTAAGACCAGAAAATGTTTATTGAGAGAAAGGAAGCTTCCATCTGAGAGATAGAAGGGGTTCCCAGTGGGTTGCTGAAGACTGTCTTTTCTAGGGACTCTTATAGAGCAAAACCACAAAGTAAGGCAGGTCTAAGGCAGGCATGATGAGGAACAGAACTATGGCCAACCAATAAGATTAATTGCTCAGGTAAAATTGATTAAATTAGGGACAAATGGGGAAAGTCAGTCACATAGCAAGTGAGCAGAAATTCTTTCTGTAGGGAGTGGGGATAGTGACTTCTGGCTTCCTCAGGGTGATAGAGACCTATTTAGAATATCAGTCCTTGATGTTTATCCTTAGGGTGTGGGCACTTTCGATTTATCTTTTGTCTAGAGGTCTTGCCCTCAGCAGTCTGTCTCCCCACTGTTGCAAGGTATCTGGCCTTCTACACTGGCTCCTTTGAAAGCCTAGCCCTGTCTGACTGCCTATGACTGCCTATAATATTTCTATCTGACTCAGTTGCCTGTAACACTTGTATTCTATTCTTGACTACATCCTAAATCTGTCTAGTGAATCCTTCCCATGCCTCTTACTGTTACATCCTGAAAATTCTTCTTCCACAACAGGAGTCTGCAAATCTGCTACAAAAGGATGGATTAAGTTCTTTATTTCAGCTTCAAGAACCACTCAGATCCAGCCCAGTAACAAAACTGGTGCTGTTGTGTGGACTTCTGGAAGATGGTGGAGTGGTGAGCAGCAGAGAAAGAGCCTCTCTGAGATTTTTCTGTTTAGACACTAGAATATAGCAATGTGAGGAAGAGAAGAAGGTGGAAAGTGGGGTCTCTGGACTCAAGAAGAATCTTAAGTGAGAACTGAAACCCATGGGGAAGGTGAAGAGAAAAACTTTAACAAAAGAAAGAAGGTAGTGGGTGGTGCCTTCTTCCTGAGGCAGGATATACCGCATGGGAGGAGCAGTTGAAACCTGCAGACCCAGGATGATTGCTGGCAACCCCGTAAGCATCCATAGAGAGACACAGCAGTGGAAGGGAACAATGGACGTGGAGGACTATACTGGTTGGTGGTGAGTGCTGTGGGATTGGACATCCCATGGGAGAGGACAGTTGACTGGGAGCTGTCTTGGAGAGGGGCCGACAGAGCTCAGAACTCAGAACAGTTGCAGACTCCGTCTAGCAGCTCCCAGATGATTTCAAGCCTGTGGAAGGTATGCTGACTACTGCAGGCTGAATGGGTCTGGTTTTAGCCTCACAACCAGAAACCCAGCTGAACTTCAGGGGAAATAAAGGTGCAGGCTCACTGAGATTTCCCAGTACTCCACCATAAAGCTACCGCTGGCTTGCTGGGGTAAATCAACATGGATCTGGATTCTGCCTCCCCACATTGTCTAACAGAGATGGCAGAGACAAACCTTAAAGTGGGCATCTTTTCCTGTCTTTTTTTTTCTTTTCTTTTCTTTTTTTTTTTTTTTTGTTTGGTTTGGTTTAGATTTTTTTCTCATTGTTTGACCCTGTTTTTATGAGTGTAAATGTGGTGTCTAGTTTTCCCACTGTTGTTGTTCTGTTCTGTTTTTTCTTTTATTTCTTCTACTTCTCTTTTCCTCCTGAATGAATGAGGCTCTAGAAAAAAAATCAAATCAGAATCAGAAGTAATTTCATAGATAACTACAGAGATGGTGACCACAATGAAAAACATTCTTTGTGACTCTAGAGCAGTTACAGATTTAAAAAAAAGAGCTTAGGAAAATGATGGAAACCATGAATATCCAACATAGGAAATGAATGGAATCCATGAAACAAGCAGATATCTAGAAGTCTAAAAATTCCATTGCAAGTACCCACAGCAGAATAACCCAATATGAAAGCAGAATCTCAGACATAGAACACAGGATTGTGGTCAGCGATCATGAAAAGGAAGATTTCTTAAAAAGAGCAAGGGAACTGAGGATATAGCCCAGTGGCATAAGTGCCTACCTGGCAAGCAGAAGGTCCTGAGTTTGAGTCCCAGTACAAAAAAACAAAACAAAAAAACACCATGAGAAATCAATCCAGCAGCTGCTAGATGATGGAAAGAAGAATAACATACATATAAGATTGATTCAAGTCAATGAAAATGATAGCACAAATGATATAAAAAAACATGTTCACAGATCTGTTTGCACTCTCACTGCTTCAGTGTCCACTTTGTGTGCTTTAATTTTGTAACTTGAAAAACTATTTCTAAAAGAACGATGTGTAATTTATCAACTAGTGATTTCTTACTGTTTATCTTTTTTCTTGAAATTCTGTAATATTTCTACCTTTTTTCTGTTTTTTTTCCCCCTTTAAATAAAAAAAAAGGAAAAAAAAATGTTCACAGATGTCATGGCAGAAAACTTCCCTGACAAAGAAAAAGAATTTGATATATAGATAAGTAGGCATATAGAATTCCAATTAACCATGACCAAAAAACATCTACAGGAAGCCATATGATTGTCAAGATTTCCCTAAATTCAACACAAGAATAGAATACTAAAAGCTGTTAGAGAAAAGAAACAAATCACCTTTAAAAGAAAGTCTGTCAGAATCACAGCTGACTTCTCAACACAAACTCTGAAGGATTTCCATATGCATGTGAATTACCAAAGCTGAATCAAGAGAATACAAAAATTCTAAATAACCCAATATCAGTCAATGAAATAGAAGAATTAAAAAACTACCAACAGAGAAAACCTCAGGTCCTAATGGATTCACTGCTGAATTCTAAAAGAAATTTAGAGATCTAGTGTCATTGCTCCTCAAACTCTGTAATGCAATTGAAAGGGAAGGAATACTCCCACACTCATTCCTGGAAGCAAGCATTATCCTGATACGAAAACCAGAGAAAAAGCCAACCAAAAAAAGAGCTATAAGCAATCTCCTTAATGAATGTAAATGCAAAAATCCTCAATAAGATACTGGCAAACAGAATGTAGCAAATCATCAAAAGGATTATATACAATGAACTAGCAGGATTCATTGCAGGGATGGTTCAGTGTACACAAATCAATAAATGTAGTGCACTACATTAATAGGACCAAAAACTAAAAGCCACACAATTATTTCAATAGACACAGAAAAATAGTTTGACAAAGTCCAACACCCATTCATGATAAAAAAAAAAAAAAACTGAAGAAAATTGGAACATAGGATCTTTCTCTCAATCTGGTAAAAGCCATCTTTATCTATAACAAACCAACAGGCAATAAGTGGTTAAAAACTGAAAGGTTTCGCTCCAAAATCAGGAATAAGATAGTGATGCCCACTATTACTACTCCTACTCAGTATCATTCCAAAAACTGTAGCCAGAGCTAATAGACAAGAGAAAGACATAACAGGAATAAGAATAGGAAAGGAAAAAGTTAAATTATCATTGCTTGCAAATGACATGATCCTTTACATAGAAGACCCCCAAAAACTCCACCAAAAGACTCCTGGATTTAATAACCAAACTCAGTGCTGCAGAAGTGTACAAAATCAACACTCAAAAATCAATATCATTCTTGTATACAATAACAAACTCACTAAGAGTGACATTAGGGGAAAAAAACACCTTTCACAATAACATCAAAAAAATTACTTAGGGATCAATCTAAAGAAGAATGTAAAAGACTTTTATAATAGGCCAGGTGTGGTAGCACATGCCTGTAATCCCAGCACTTGGGAGGCTGAGGCAGGAGGATGACTGTGAGTTCAAGACCACTCTGGGCTACAAGATGAGTTCAAGATCAGCCTGGTACAAAGTGAATTCAAGGCCAGCCTGAATTACATAATGAAACTCTGTCTCAAAAAGACAAACAAAAAACAAACAAACAAAAAACCTTTGTATTGAAAAATACTCTGAAAAAGGACATCAAAGAGGATATCAGAAAATGGAAAGACATTCCCTGTATTTGAATAGGCAGATTCAATATAATAAAAATAGCCATATCTCCAAAACTGCCATACAGGTTTAATGGAATACCAATAGTATAATTCACATAATTACAGAAAACAATCCTAAAATTCATTTGGACTCAGAAGAGACTTAGAATTGCAAAAGGAATCCTGGGCAACAAAGGCAAGGCAGGCTGCATCACAATCTCCAACTTGAATTTGTACTACAAAGCTACTGTGATAAAAGTAGCATAGTACTGACCAAAAAAAAAAAAAAAAAAAAACAAAGCACAAAGAATCAAACAAAAACCCAACCAAACAAGCAAGAAACAAACTCAAGGATTGATGGAATGCAGAAACAACTCCAAACACACTCAGCTACCTCATATTTGACAAAAGAACCAAATGCCTTCACTGGAAGAAAATCTCTCTAATAAAGAGTGCTGGGGAAATTGGCTTTCCACATTCCAAATATTAAAGCTATCTCTCACTATGAACTAAACTAAAATCAAAATGGATTAAAGACCTAAATATAAAAATGCAAACATTTAATCTGCTGAAACAGAAAATACATAAAGCTCTTACAGACATAAATGTAGATGCAGGAAGAATTACAAAAAAATAACTGAGATCACATCACACCATAAAGCTTTTTGCACAGCAAAAGAAACCACCAATAGATTGAAGAGATAACCCTTAGTGTGGGGGAAAATGCTTACCAGCTATTCCTCAGACAAAGGACTAACATCTACAATACATAAAGAACTGAAAAAAAGCAGGTCCTGTCACAAAATTTAATGACCCAACCCCAAAATGGGCATCTGAAATGAATAGACACTTCTCCAGGGAAAAAAGTACAAAGAGCAAATAAATATATTTTAAAATGTTCAGCATCACTGGTAATTTGAGAAATGCAAATTAAAAATCCAATACTGAGATTCTATCTCACCCCAGAAAGAATACCTGTCATCAAGAAATCAACCAATAACAAATGCCAGTGAGGTTTTGGAAAAAAAGTAACCATTCTTCATTACTGATGGAGTGTAAATTCTTACAACCAATAAAGAAATTGGTATGGGGATTCCTCAAAAAACTAAAACTAGAGGTTCCATTTGACCCAGCAACTTTCCTACTTGGTATCTTCCTGAAAGAGTTAAAATCAAATACCACAGTAATAGATGCTTGCCATGTTTATAGCAGCATAATTTGTAATAGCTAAACCTTGGCAACAGCTCAGATGCCCATCAATGGATGAATGGATAAAGAAAATGTGGTTTTCATATACAATGGGATACTACTCTGGCATTAGGAAGGATAAACGAGTCATTTTTTACGTGTTATGGTTTGTGTTTGGATGCCCCCCCCCAGCCTCCTGCAATCATAGACACAGCTGAATCCAGCATTTGTGATTGGTTTGTTGTCTAGCACTGGGATTGGCAATGTGAAAGCTGCATCCACCTGGGGGCAGAGCCAACATATAGTGTAAGGGTGGGAAGACGGCACTGTCTTTTCTCTTTTTATTCTATTCTGTTCACACTTGCTGTTTGCGGTGGCCATGAACAGCTGTCTGGCCATGCCATCCTGCCTTAGAGCCCACTGAGTATAGACTGAAACCTCCAAAAACTGTAAGAAATAAACTTTCCCTTGCTTCACTTTGGTGTCAGGTATTTTGTCTCAACAATGAGAGAAAAGTAACTAAGACATTAGGTGAATGGATACGTCTTGAGACCATACTTTTAATTGAAATAAATTGGACACACATGTTTAGAAATCATATTGTTTCTCTTCTGTGAAAAAACCCAAAGGATAAATAAGGACCAAAGTGATAGATATTGAGAAGTAGAAAGAAAGTGTTCAAATGGAAAGGAGAACAAAGGAGGGGGAGGAAAAAGGAAGGCAGGAAATAAGTATTAAAATAGTAAAAAGAAAGGATGGAAAACAATAGAAACAAACTTTTGTAAAGGGAGAAAGGAAGAAGGACTGAAGGGAAGAGAAGGTAATTGGAAAAAACAAACAAGATTTAATATGTACAGGTACAAATTCTGTATAATGAATGTGATAACTGTGTATGTCAAAAGTGTACCAATAAAAACAATTTTTAAAAAGTTTGGCAAGACTTTCCTTTTTAAAAATTTTATTTAAAGAGAAAAAAAACCAAAACAGAAAAAAGGGTAGAAACAGTATAGAATTTCAAAAAACAGTAAACAGTAAGAAATCACTAGTTGATAAATTACATATTGTCTTCTTAGATATAGTTGTTCAAGTAACACAATTAAAGCATACAAAGTGGACATTCAAACAGTGAGACTGCAACAGTTCTGTTCAACGATCCAACAAAAACTCAGCAACATTCTGTATTATCTCTACCCTTTACATGTTTTTTTTCTTCTAGATAAAAAAACCTTCAGCAACATGGTTATCAATCCTACACACTTAAACATACATGCAGTTATATCCTTTAGAGCGCTTTCTTTTCCTCCTTTTGCTTTTTAAGTCCATTATCTGTTTAGTTATATCATATTTCAGCTTGCTCAGTACCTTACTGATCTGTTTAGTTGTTGTTATTTACTTTTGAGTCAACTTATATAATTCTGTTGCTTTGTTTTTCAGTTTCTCCTCATCCATTCCCCATGGATCAGCTTTGGGGGAGTTGGGAGTTTTTGGAGGTATTTTGTTACTTTGTTATCTCTTTTTTTTTAGTTATTATTATTGTTATTATTACTTTGAAGGTAGTAAAATACAGCAGAACAAGATAGAACAAAGCCAATTGAGGCAGTGTAGTGAAACTGGTACAGAACCTCACAGCAGGTTACCAGGATAACAGTAATATGTACAATAGTATATCTCATTTTCTTCACAACAGTTGTTCTTTCAATCAAGTTTCAGCAAAATGGAAGGAAATACTGAACTTATAAAAACAAAATATTGAATAGAGCAATACCATTAATCAGAACAGAGCAAAACAGTGATAAAGATATTTGCCTTCAAAGAGATGGTAGAAGGATATACTCCTTATTTGCTATATTGCATATTGATCCTCCCAAGAGATACTCAGATCTCTGGCTCCCATTTGCTAATGGAGGGAGTGGTAAGCTGACTGCTTGTTTTCCCAGTGTCCCAAATTCCAACATGGCGTGGAGCTCAGGAAACACATGATTCATATTCTGGGGTGGCCGCGGCTTGCCAGGCCACAGCCACTTACCAGAGTGGTGAGCTGGCTGCTTGTTTTCCCAGCATCAAGACTTTCCTTTTTACAGCACAAATAATGCTTAACCCTAAATGTGTATAACTGAAGTTCACCAATTAAAAGAAACAGACTGGCAGAATGGATCAAGAAGCAAGATCCAACAATATGCTGCCTATAAGAAACACATTTAACTCAAAAAGAAATTCATAGACTGAAATTGAAAGGATGGAAAACAATATTCCCTGTGAGGAACCCAGAAAAAAGCAAGAGTAGCTATTCCATTTGCGGACAAAGTGAATTTCAAGCTACAACGAAGTAAGAGAGATAAAGAAGATCATCAAATCCTTGTAAAGGGAACAATCCAAGAGGAAACGATAACAATTATAAATATATATGCACCAAATACTAGTGCACCCAACTGTGTAAAACAAATATTGACAGATATGAAAAACCAAATAAGTAGAAATACAAGTGTACTGGGAGATCTCAATATTCCACTGTCAGAAATATATCAACTGAACAAAAAAAATCAACAGTGAAATATTAGAACTGAACCAAACTTTTGAACTAATGTACTTGGCAGATGTCTACAGAATGTTCTACCCCACACCATCAGAACACACATTCTCAGCTGCATATGAAGGTCTCTAAAATAGACCACATACTAGCTTATAAAACATGCTTAAGTAAGTTAAAGGAATTGAAATTATCCCATGCATATCATGAGATCATAGGGCAATGAAAATGGAAATCAAATGGCAAAAGAAACCACAGCAACTTTATAAACACATAGAAATTAAATAACACCCTCCTGAACAACCAATGGGTCACAGATGAAATTAAAGACTAAGTTAGGACAGTTTCTTCAATTAAACAATGCCAATACAACACACAGGAACTTATGGGACACAATGAAAGCACTCCAACAAGGGAAATTTATAGCAGTGAATATCTACTTCGGAAAACAGAGTAAGCTCAAATAAACAACTTAATACTGAACCTCAACCTTCTAGAAAAAGAAGAGCAAGCCAAACCCAAAGCTCATACAAAGGAGGAAATTATAAAGATCAGAGCAGAAATTAATGCAGTGGTGACTAAAAAGCTTTTGCACAGCAAGAGAAACCATCAACAGATTGAACAGACAACACATGGTGTAGGAAATATTTTTTGCCAGCTGTTCCTCAGACAAAGGATTACTATATAGAATATACAAAGAAATAAAAAAATCAGACCCCTCAAATTTGAAGACCCAATTCAAAACTGGGCATCTGAAATGAATAGACATTTCTCAGATGAAGAAATAGAAATGGCAAATAATATATGAAAAATATTCAACATCATTGATCTTTCACAAAATGCAAATTAAAATGATACTGAGATTGCATCTCACCCCAGATAGAATGGCTTTTATCAAGAAAACAACCAAAAACAAATACTGGCAGGGTGGTGTGGAAAAAGGAACACTTCTCCACTGTTGGTGGGAATGTAGACTGATGCAACCACTGTAGAAATCAATGTAGATATTCCTCAAAAAACTAGGAATAGAGGTTGTATTTGACTTAGCTATTCCCCTCCTTAGTATCTTCCTGAAAGAATTAAAAGCATCATATCACAGCAATATATACACATCCATGTTTAAAGCAGCACAGCTTGTAATAGCTAAATCTTGGAAATAGCCCAAATGCTCATCAGCTGATAAATGGATTAAGAAGATATTTTTTATATACAATGGAATACGACACTACCATAAAGAAGACTAAACCTGAGACATTTCTAGGTAAAATGGATGCACCTTGATACCATATTCTTAAGTGAAATAAATCGAACACGTGTAAATATTGCATTGTATCCCTGCTGTGAGAAGTGTAAATAAGAACCAAAATGTATATTAGGTATTGTGAAATAGGAAGAATGCAGAGGGGAACAAAGGGAGAGGGAAGGAAAGAAGGTAAAAGTAAAAACAAGAGAGAGCGAGAAAATGGAAATAAAAGCTTCTATAAATGGGGAGGAGAAGAGAACAGGAAGGGTAAGGGAATGGGGGAAAAGAAACAAGTTATATCATATAGAGGTACAAATTCCCTATGATGAATGTGATGATTATATATATCTAAAATTCACCCATAAAATCTGATTAAAAGGGAAGAAATAATATACAATCTCTCTGTTTTAAGCTCTCTGGTCCCTCTTGGCCTGGTTGCTTGGTTAAATTTGTTTCCTCTCTGTGCACTCTACTTCACTGTCTGTTCTCTTCCTCAAACTTTTACTCTTCTTGCTCTCTTTTTCACCCTGGTTGTGAAAGATTTTAAGGAGCTAGTCATTTAGAAAAGCAGAGACGAGATTTTAAAAAATCTGTTTGTTGCCAGGCATTTAGCTCAGCGGCGTAAGTGCCTGCCTAGTGAGTTTGATCCCCAGTACAAAAAAAAAAATCTGTTTGCTGATCAAAATGAACTTGCAAATTAATTTTTAAAAAGCAAGGGTTTTGGATATATCTCACCCAACACACTAAATCGAGTTATAGATTTCCAAGTGAGTCATATAACCTTGAAAAATTACTTAACATGTCACTTTTCCCATCTAATTATTTAGAAGTTTAAAGTAGATAGTCTGAATTTTCTTCTAGTTCAGTCTGAGGTAACAGAGCACACAATTTCAAGTTTCTAACTGATTGGATGTCAATGTTTATGCATATAAATCATGCCTAAATTTTCATTCAACAAATTTGTGGCATTCAACATTGATTTAATACTTAAGCTAAGGGTTGGGAGAAGAGGAAATAAGAGAATTATTCCCTCCTATGTGTAGTCTAATTTTACAGTTTTAGAAAGAAAGCAAAACATCTGCTTCAAAACAAACACAGAAAACAAATGCAGAAATTTCCATTGAAATTTTTTAAATGGAGAAATAAATTTTAAATTATGAAGCTCAGTTACTCCATAGAATTAATTTCTTAATGAATTACTGAGGCAAGTTGTGCTTTTTCTTCAAAAACTTTTAAAACAGAACCTGACAGTTTCAATATCTTCCAGTAAGAATAAATATATGCACAACTGAAGGATGAATTAAATGACACTTCAGAGAGAGGAGAGATTGCTAACATCAGAATAAAGAGAATGTGCAGGTTATCTGTAATTTGGTTGACATGATTCTTTTGTAAATATGTAATTACTGCCTACATAAATTAGTTTTACCTCTTATATTACTATATATGTATATATATTTTGTTTTTGTTTTTGTTTGTACCGAGGATTGAACTCACAACACTGTGCTTGCCAGGCAGGTGCTGTGCCACTGAGCTATATCCCTGGCCCTATATTACTATCATTTAACCTCATCAGATATTGTCTCTTAAAGGAAAAAGTGGAAATAAAGCTTTTTTAATTGAGGAGGGGAAGAAGGATTGAATGGAGGGTAGGGGAATAGGAAAAAAAAAGAATCAAGTTATATCATGTACAGTTATATCTATGATTAATGTGATCATCATGTATACCTAAAATGTGCCAATAAAGTCTGATTGAAAAAAATTATTTCTTAAAGATAATTACTTTTAAAGCACATAACTAGCACATAAAATGTTTCCTAATTTTTGCATGGCATATCTGAGGCATTTATTTCTAAATGTAGAAAGCAGCAAGAAAACATGAAATTATCAAATGAAAGAGAAACACTGTAATGGGAAATTCTTCTAAGCATATCATCCCCAAACACAGTACAATTACAATGCCAAAAAGCTAACGAATTAACTTCCAGATGAGAAATTCAGTCCAGCATTATTCCTGATTGTCTTACTTTATCACTGCTGAGACTAAATATCCAACACCCAAAGTTAAAGGCTCACGTTTTTTTGGCTCACAGTTTGTAGAAGTTCCAGTCCACAATCAGCTGACTCCAAGGCAGGGTGGTGTGATAGACAACAATCACAAATGAGAAGCAAACAAGCAAGCAAGGGAGCTTAGCAGCCTTTTTCTGTCCTTTTTTATACTCTATGCAGGCTACTGGCATTAGGACAATGCCAAACCAACCAGTGGACCGATTTAGCAATCACGCACCCTTAATCTCAGCATCACATATTCTAAACTCAGCTACCTCTGAGAAAGCCCCACCTTATGATGGCATAAGGCTTGAGAGGGGGCATCTAGACACAAACCATAACAACAATACTATTATTTTCTTAGAGCTAAGTCTAAATAATTAGACCTAATTAGGCTTTTCAGAGCCTATAACCTCTTATTTAGTATTTCATAAATGTATTTTATGAGGAAAGTGATAATTTAATATAGTCTAAAGCAATACAGCACACCTGCAACAACTGGCTGTTTGTCATTATTGAAAGCTCTAAAAGTTTGACATTGCTTACCTAAAGAATAAAAAGTTCTGCTTATCAAGAAGAGCTGAAGAGAATTAATAACAAGATCAAGGACAGTCACAATTTTGTTATTTTTCAAGAAAGACCAATACTGATTAGTAGTTGGGTATGTGTGTCTCTCAATCAATTAACAAAAACTTCTACTTACATTTACAAAAAATGTTAATCTGAATGAAATGGAATCTGAACACAGTTCTAAATGATCAAATATACTCATTTTCATTGGGGTGGTGAGGAAGGTTTCTATTCACTTTTGAAACAAGATATAATACATTAGATTTCAGTGCTAAAGGATAAGAGTAATTATGTTTGCCAGAATTCCCTTCCCTGTATGCTTCCAGTTAAGGCAGACCACAAGAGACAATTTAGTGTGAGATCTGGAGAGCAGAAGTAAAGCAGCAACTATTTTTTTCTTTATGCAGGCACTTGTAACTCACACCTGTAACACATCTGCTGATTCACCTTGATAACATTAGGCAGCATTTATTCCACCTTTCCTTGGATCCTCTACTTCTCTGATTCCAGGACCAACTATGCTTTCAGCAGCATATACTCCCAAAGGCCAGTAGCAAAGGGCAACAGGATACCACATCCTGAGGTTGGAGACTTGAAAAGCACCATGGGTCTCAATCCATCTTGCCCTTCTCTCTCTTTTATGTCTGTCTTTCCTTTTCACCCACCTTTCCTAAGCACTTTGAGCTTCAACATTAGATGGAAAAGTAATAGCCTTGCAGAGACTGCTTACTAACTCCAACAACTGCATGTCAGGTACCTATAAACATACCACTACACACACATGCCTGCAAATATCCTAAAAGCTCTGCTTCTCTGATTCAACTCTGATATGATTCCCTTTTACTGACAAGTAGATTTCCATGGCATGAATGTACAATTTATTTATCCATTCACTAGTTAGTGGACATTTAGTTGTTTTCAGTTTGGGACCATGAATAAAGCATTTCTGAACATTCACATATAGGTCTTTGTGTGAACAGACTTCAAAATGTGAGTATTTATAAATCCAAGAGGAAATAGTTGAGTTAAATGTAATTGCCACTGGAATAAGGAAGGCTGCAAAGGGAGTGTGATAGTGTTTTGCATTTTGAGTTTGTTATCATAAGTTTAAAAATACTCATTAGTTTTACATTTTCAAAGGATAAATTTTATGGCATGTGAATTATATCTCAATTTTTAAAAGTATATGGTAACACCATGGACACATTATGCCAATTTATAATCTAATGTCAAGTTTTATTCATCTTTTTTCTTACAATATGCTGTCATTCAAAATATACCTCAAAGGTAACTCATGCATATAGTAGGCACTCTATAAATATTTTAATAATTAGGTATTTTTTTAGAATGACTAAAAATCCTTATGTAAAATCCCAATTGGGAAATGCATAATCCCATTGTAGACAAAATATATAACTTTACAATAAACATTTTAATAAGAATTTGCCCAAAAAAGGGAACACTAAAAATTTGGAAATTAAAAAAATAAAAATTAAAAAGCAAGATGAAACATAATATTAACATATTTAGACAATGATCCCTGGATTGGTGGTGGTTATAGACCAAGGGCTACCTGCACCCTGTGGCCTTTAAGACCATCTGACATTCAGTTAAGAAGATAATTTTTATACCAAATTCCTCCTTAACCAGAAATGCTGCAAGAATATATAGTAGTGAAAAATTTTAGCTACGTCTCTTATGTGAATACAGAAAAAAATTTAAATGTATATTTTATTCTCAAATTTAACAAAAACAATGCTTTTCATCTTAAGCAGCAAGAATGATTCACAAATAAGCAAGAAGTCACTTTTATAGAAGCTATGTTAAATTCTGTGGAAAATACTTTGGGAGGTAAGCTCAAGAACCTTAATTTCAATATAAAATAAATCTTTTCATTAAGGGGTCTGCCAATATTTTCTAAACCAAAACAAGCTGTGACTACACAGGATAAAGATGCATCTTCTGTTTTATAATTACAAAGATGTACTTGCAGCACATATACAAAAATGCACTCCAGCTTGAAAAAATCATAGCACTATTTTGATAAGTAAAACTTTTAAAAGCAACCAAATGCCTAGAGAAATAACTATGCAAACTCAGAAACAAATATTCTATGGCTATAAAAAAAATCAACTGACTATATTTTCAAAAACTATAATTCTATAAAATTTAGATACATGGAATACACCAACATATGGAAATATACATGTATATAAAATACTGTTAAGTGAAAAAATTTAAAATATAAAATGATTATAACCATGTAAAAGTAAATATATTACAATAACAAAAAGAAAAGTGAATTTACATTGAGACACAAATTCAAATATTTGTTAGCTGTTTCTCTTTGTTGCTTAAGGTTAAAACAAAACAAGAAAGAAAAAATAGACTATGATTTTAAATAAAACTATACACCAGAACAATAAATATTGCACTATATATGTGAACTCCTAAAACAGAGATTTTAAAAACCATGACTTATATGTTTCAATTGTATCCTATGGTCAGAAGATTAGCCCACATTTATTGTTTTTCATTTTACAAAACTTTCTAGACAATGTATACATTCATAACTGTTCTTCTTTAACATAAAAAGCAAAACATTTTAAAGCGCTGTCCAATTAAGAAAACAAAGCAGCATGCTAAAAAAAAAACCTATCTAATCTGCTTTACTTTTGCAAAAAGTCATTGACAAGTTTTAAAAAAATTAATTCTATGTACATATTTTACATTGTATTTTTATAATATAAATATTTTAAAGAATGGCTTTTACATAATTGTTTATTTCAATATATATATATTATTGGTTTAATTGCAAGTTATGCAAATAAAGTCTTTCAGATTTGATATTGAAAATTATTTTCTGTAAGATTTAGAAAATGCTTAATTTCTTGGGTAAAACATTGCATATTTAGAAGTCCGAAAGCCAAGCAAATCCCTTATTTCATTTCGGAATTTTGACAAATCTTGGCGTAGTTCATTTAGATTTTCCACAGTTGCCTGATCTGTACTTTGCATCTTCTGTCTCATGGAGGTCAAGTAACGATGCACTAAGCAGCACATCACTTTTTGGTAGTTTTCATCTCTCTTTTGCTTCAAATTTCTCCATTCCTTCAAAACAAATAATAGCAAGACACTAATACTATGCAAAAACTATGTGTATATACATTTTTTTCTCCCCCTTGCCCTCCCCAGTGCTGAAGATCAAACCTAGGGCTTTGTGTATGTTAGGCAAGCATTCTACAAGTAGGCTACATCCTTGACAAAGACTCAGTATATAAGTGAGGTGGATTTTAAAAATATTTACAGATTCAAACATATCTTTTCTAAATTTTATTTTTATTTTAAACAGAAAAAAGCAATAAAAATGGTATGGGCTTTCAAAACAAGATGATAGGAAATTAACAATGGTTGTTATATTGCATATTGTTATCTTCAAAATAGTTGCTCTGATTACCAGATATAGGCATACAAAACTGATAAAACAATATAAGCACTAACTATTCCTTTCAATGAACTAACAGAATTAGTAGTACAATTATCTTAGCTATCTTGTGTGTGTGTGTATGTGTGTGTGTGTGTGTATATATATATATATATATATATATATATATATATATTCCTCTTCCTTTTTTTCTGCTTTCTCCCATCCCAGTTGTTCTTTATTTTGAGCAGTTTCTTTCCCTTTTGCAATATTGCACCTTTTGGATCTTATTTTGTCTTTCAGTTTCTTATACTAGGGAGACAATACGATGTTTACACATGTGAGTCTGATTTATTGCACTTAACAAACACATCTTTTAATGCTTTACTAAGTGACAGTTTTGCCACAATGTGACAGAAAATAACATTTAATACCTGTTTTAGATAGCCTACCTATTTGTTTTATTCATTTTTCTTTCAGCTTATCTCTATGTTTGAAATCTTCAGTTTATAGCCATGTTTAACAGAGTATGACCTACAGGGCTATATGACCCACTTTCTATTTTTTTGTAATAGTTTGCTAACTAAGGGGGGTTTTTACAGATAAAAATTTGCAATACATGTTATCACAGACAATGCTCTAATTTTAAGCCTTAATTAAGCAAAATTTTATCCTTACTATAAGGAATTCTTTTCTTTTGACTAGTAGAGTTGTATTACAAAGATTATGACACAATTACTATATTGTGTATTTTCAATTTCATCAATAAAAGTTCTATAACATTTTTTCTTCTCTTTGTCACTATCGTTGCTCACACTGAATCTCCATTTGGTCCCAGCTTGCACAGTGTGGAATATTGACTCTCTGGCCTTTTTACAAGAAAAGTCTGACAACTCCTGAATTATAAGCAACATAAATTGAATTACTGATAGACTGAATAATTTTCAAGAATAATAATTACAAAAGAAGCTGATTTGAGTTATTATGGTTTACATCTACATGTCCCTCCAAAGCCTCATGCAATCAGAGGTGGGGCTTTGATAGACGTGGTTGGATCTAGAGGTTATGATGCTAAGTTCGTTCATGGTGCGATGCTAGGATCAAGAGCACTAGGAATAAGCGTGTGGGTGCTACCTGCCCTAAGTCACCCTAAGAAGATGTAAGGGACAGAAAGAGGTATGGTGGTCCCTTGCTGCTTTGCTACCTTCTGCCTGCCATGTGTTTGTCCTCTGTGATGCCTCTGTTTTGCCACCCTGCCTTGGAGCTAGCCAATTATGGACTGAAATCACTACAAACTGTGAGCTAAATAAATCTTTCTACTCTTAACTAGTGGGTGTGGGTATTTTGTTTCAGCATTGAGAATAGTAACTAATACACAAAGTAGTCTTTTTGTTAATTTGCTTGTTCGTTTGACACTGAGTCTAACTGTGTAGTTCAGGCTGGTCTTGAACTCACTATGTAACTCAGGCTGGCTTTGAATTTGTGATGATTTGCCTGCTTCAGCCTCCCAAGTGCTGAGATTATAGGCATGTGCCACCATGGCCAGCTAAAGTAGTTATTTTATCTATTATCAAAGAATAGCTATTCTGCAATATCTTACATATTTTCAAAACTATGAGATTTCACAAACCAGGGAAATTTGAAAACTAGCAAGTTTTCATTTTCTCAGTGCCAAGTATTTGCTGAATCTTTCCTTTATGTTATGTCATCAAGGACACAACAGTGGAAAAAAAACATATCAGTCATAGCCCTTAAGGAATTTGCATATTTATGCTTGAAGAAACATTTAAAATTAGTTGCTAAAACTATCATGTTGCAGCTGAAACGTCTACTTGCTTACCTTTAAACTGTTTTGCCGTTTGACCTTGCCTTTTGAAGTATGAGAGCAAATCCACTTACTGAGGCTACTAATCATATAGCAAATAGTCTTCGGTGAAGGAATGATGTTAAAAGGTGGGGGTAATGTACATTTGTCATCAAAGTAGCTAAGCCACAGCTTTGCACGAGCAAATTTCCATTCTTTGTCTTCATGATTCTATAAAGGCAAATGTAAAGCAACATAGAATATGAATACACACGCATGCACATACACACATGCAGATGGGCCAGAGTGAACAGGGACAGGTACTGACTAGTTCTACACCTTGGAGATAAAAGTTGGCTCAATCTGCCACAATTTTAAATTATGTTTTAGAAATCTTTAATTTTTAAATATTTTTCTTAATTCTTAAAAACTTCAATTACTTTACCTATTGCATACATTTGGTATGGAATGTAAAGGTTTAAAATAATGAATACTTACTGCTATTAACTGAAAGCTTTTATGGAGCATTGCTACCAGAAGCTTCGTAAGCACAATGACAACTACAACATTATATGTACCAACAATGACAGCTCCAACGAAGGATTGCAATTCTTCTCCATAGCTAAATCTTGTGACAAAGATTGCCACATGTGCCAAGGAGAAAATATACCAGAACAAAGCAAAGCAAGTGCCAATGAACCTGTAACGATAATCATATTTCTGTTTAAAATGAAATGAATGATATTAGCAAAATGAATACACCAAAATTATGTAAATGAAGCATTAATAATCTTTATATAATACTTGAATAATTAGAAATACGATTAATAAATGAGATTTATTTCCAAAGTACATATATGCCTTAGTTTAGTGGTACCAGTAATCAAACTCAGGGCCTTGTGCTTGCCAGCTAGCCACTGAGCCACATCCCAGTATGTGCCTTATTTTAAAAAAGGTTAACAGAATAAATAATGATTTCAAAAAATAATTAATCCTTTGCTGCCCACTTAGTCTCAATATAACAGCCTATAGAATTTAGATTTTGACACTCTTGCTCAAAATCTTTATATGGCTTTCAAGCTCAATAGCCCAAAATCTTTACAAGCTCTAACAAGGTCCTACATGATATCCATTACCTTTCTATATATCGTATGAACACCTTTCATCCCTACTGGCCACCTGGATTTTACTTGAACATGCGAGTCATGCTTCTACCTCTGGGTATTTGCATTTGTTTTTCCTTTAAACATCTTTTTCATGGCTTTTTCCTTCACATATTTTAGATTTTTTTTTTCCCCTACCGGGGACCAAACTTGTGACCTTACGCTTACCAGCCAGGCGCTTATGCTGCTGAGCTAAATCCCCAGCCCCACACTTTGAATTTTTACTTGTACGTCATCTCTTCTGGGGCACTCTGTATCCCCAACCTAACACTGTATCATTTCATGCAAATATGTTCCTTGGTCCAAGCTTTGTCTTTTTAGCCCTTATCACTGTGATATTCAATATATTTTACTCATTTTTTTAATTGCCTGTACCACCACTCTAGCATGTCAGCTCCATTAGGGTAGATTTGTTCACAAATACATCATTCACTCAGGACTCAGTGTTAAATAAACATATATTCATTGATCTTATTTTTTTAAATAAGAGGACACACAAAGTAACTAAAGAATTGCTGGTATATAATAGGGAGAAAACAACTAGGCAATTCTTCACTGTTTTATTTGTTTGTTTTTTTAAGAGCAAAGGGAAGTATTTTGTCTTGAAACTAGTGGTTCAGTTCCTTATGATATATTAGAGAATTTTTTTTTTCTTTTTTTGTACCAGGGATCAAACTCACAACCTAGTGCTTGCCAGGGCAAGCATTTATGCCACTGAGCAAAATCTCCGACTCTAGAGAATTTTTTTTTTTTAGTACTGGAGATTAAACCCAAAGGCTTCATGCTGATTATATCCCCAACCCTCTTTTTATTTTGGGACTTGCTAAGTTGCTGAGTTGTCCAGGCTGGGCTTGAATTTGTGAGCTCTAGGATTATAGGTATGTGCTACCACACCTGGTTTGTTCAGCAAGTTTTAATGATTCTTAATTCTAATGTACTCTTAAGAAATGTGTTTTTTTGGTTGTTTCAATGATAGAGAAGTATCTTTTATGCAAATATAATTAATAGTTAATTTTTGTGGGATGATAAAAGAACTGCCTCAAAGTTCTAAGGTTAAGATAACCTGAAGCAAAGAACACAAATATAATAATTTGGACCTTCTATATAAGATTCTATAGTAAAGACTATAAATGATTCATGAAAATGAGTATTTATTAAAGTTTACAAACATTAAAAAAATTTCAAAAATTTCTAAGTTCCATTTTCTTTCTTTCTTTTTTTTTTTTTAGTACTGGGGATCGAACCGAGTTCCATTTCTGTGGTCACTAACTCACATAGAACACAGAGAAATATATTTACCAAAAATTTTAAAAAATACTCACGAATGGAAGGTGTCATTGCTCTGCTGTTCACAGAAGATGCCTACACAGTCTTTCTGCTCTTTTGGTGTATAGCCTTTATCATAGAGTTGTGTCAGTCCAATTGTGAAAGAAAACAAGACAAGAAGAAACATTCCAAGAAATTTTCCAAAATCTTGTAACATCTGTCCCATAGAAATCTGTAGAATGCATTATATAGGAGTTCAGTAAGGTTCTCAGGAAAACTAGATAGTAATTAAGTTCCTAACACCATACTTTTCTAATGAAAATATATATCTTAGTGCAATGGTAGCTGGCTGTGTGCCTCCGTAGCTGTGCTGGGGAAATATAGGAAGCAATCTCTGTGTTCATCCATTTGATATGGCGAATGGCAAGGTGTACACATGTGTGTCGAAGTGTAAATGAGTGAATTTTACCCACATTATGTGCCATGTTACATTTTGTGTATTTATAACTTTCTAACTAAATGTTTTCTTTTAATTTCTTATAGAATTAGCTCAATTAAGTACAATATTACATAAAAATCCACTTTTACAACTTTGGGAAGAGGTTGAAAGCAAGGCATCAGGTGACTGAGCTACTGATGATGACTTGGATCATGTAAGCCAAAGAAGTTAGCATTGCATGACAAGAAGAGAAGTACAGAACGAAGGCTTTGATTCAGACGAGGAAGAAAACAATAATGAAAATAAATATTTGGCTACTCAAAAATGCTACAAAATGGTCATGTATACCTGAACGACCCAATGTTAGAATTAGGTCAGAAAATGTTATTAGGTTCTTGCCAGGTGTGAAACCTATTGGACGGAATGCCAACAGTGTGATTCAAAGTTGGAAACTGTTTATAACAGACGATATGCTATGACATTTTAAAATACAGCAATAATGAAGTACAAGAAAATATTCTATATGCATCAATAGTAATACTGAAAAATATACTTATTATGACACCTAACTATCTGAACTAAAAGCCTCAGACCAGGACTTTATCATCCCAATGATCAGAATCTAAAGGATTTATTGGAGAAGTAAGAAATGTAGCATTGAGATTTTCAGAGTAATGACACACAAGAGCTTTGATTTCCTTCAAAACTGCCTGTGTTTTGACAACAAAAAACCTGCCAAATTAAAAACAAACAAGCAAACAAACAACCCAATTTGGCTGCTACTCCATTATTTGTTGAAAGCTTTGTTTTCAACAAATGATCAAGCAATTTATACACAGTCCAAATATACAACAATTAAGCTTGGCACCTCACTTAGAACCTGGAAGGGCCCTGCACAGTGCCCTCAAAGAGCCAGGACCTTTGGTAGGTCACTTGGATCCTGCCTGCCTGGGCCTTGCCCAGCAATGCCAAATGGCAGGGGAACTACTGGCACTGAGTGGTGTGAGCTAAAGGCCTGCACAGTGAACTCCACCTAGCCATGGCATCTCGGCACCTCTCTCCAAATCTGGTAGAGCCTCACCTGGTGACCCCATGTGGCAGGGGAACCTCCTGCATTGAGTATCATGAGCCAAAGGACTGCAGAATGAACTTTACCTAGCCCTGCAAGCTCCACACCCAGTAAGGCCCCACCCAGGGCTGCCAAGCAGCTGAGGAGCTTTGGTACACCATGTGGCATGAGCTGAAGGTCTGCACAGTGTATTCCACCTAGCTGCTCAGGCTTGGTACACCACTCAGAACATGGTAGCCACAGAACTTTGGAGTGCCACGTGAGGTATGCTGAAGATCTACCCAGTGTACTCCCCCGATATGAGGAGCTTCTGAGTGCCACTAGCAACCTGATAAAGCCTGCCTAAAGACCCCCACTCAACTGGGGAAACTCCCTGAAGTATGGACAGTCATCCTCAACCCAAGAAGCAACTGAGACCTTGCATTCAGCTTCCCCAGGGAAATACAGGAAAATGACAAAAGAGCAAAATTCAATCTCAAACCTACAGCCCATCAAAAACAAGCCTAGGAGACATGGACATATTAGAAAATGTAAGCAATACACCTGAAACTTATTAAATGATAGCAACTGAAGTAAAGAAACAATCCCATGAAGCTGTAAAGGAACTCAGATAAGAAATAATCTCCCAGATAAAGGAAGAAAAGATAAGCATAATAAAAGAAATGCTGAACACATTTAAAGAAGACATAGTTAAAAAAACTGAGGAGCACTGCAAAAAGATGGAAACCTGTAATGAACAATATAAGAAAGCAACATAATGCATAAGATTCAAGGAGATACACAGGAAATCAAAAATTCCATCAAAGCTGGCAAAAACACCTGAATGAATGTGAAGATAGACTTTGAGACCTCAAAGACAAGATTACAGATAGTGAACAAGAAAGGAAAGCTCTTTTAAAAATAACAAGGAATTAGGAAATAACAATTCAACAGTTGCAAGATGTTGCAAAGAAAAACAATATAAGATTGATGGGTGTAAACAAAAAAGAAGGTGACAACACAAATGATATAAAGACTATTTACAAAAGTAATAGCCAAATATTTCCCAAACAAGGGGAAGGAAACTGACATACAGATAAGTGAAGCATATCAGAATCCAATTAGCCATAACCAAAATAAATCTACACCCAGACATATATTAATCAACATCCCAGAAATTCAACATAAAAACAACATATTAAAAGCTGTTAGAGAAAAGAGACAGATCACTTACAAAGGAAAGCCCATCAGAATCACAGCAGACTTCTCAGCACAAACAATGAAGTCAACAAGAACATGGAGTGAAATATCTCAAATCCTAAAGGAAAATGACTTCCAACTCAGATTGATATACCCTGCAAAACTGTCCTTCAAAATTGATGAAGAAATAAGATACTTCCATAACAAAGAACAGCTGAAGAACTTCGTGACTACCAAACCAACCCTGCAAAGAATATTGAAAGATATTCTAGATAGATATAAAAATAACTACAACTCCAAGAACACCAAAAGAAAAAAACCACTAAGGAATGCAAACAATTAAACAAAGGGAAAAGGTAAAGAACCAATAGCAGAAAGATAATATGACAAAAATGAGTCAATATATATCAGTTGTAATCATTAATGTAAATGGACTCAATTCACAAATTAAATGAAACAGACTGGCAGAATGGATCAAGAAACAACATCCAATATATGCTTGCTGTGTACAAGAAACCCATCTAACCCAAAAGGAAACTCATAGACTGAAAGTCAGAAGATGGAAAACAACACTTTATGCTACAGGAACCCCACGAAAAAAGCAGGGGTAGCTCTTTTGTGTGCAGAGAACATGAACTTCAACCCAAGAACGATCAGAAGAGATGAAAAAGGTCACTACATGCTAGTTAGGGGAAAACTAACTTCAATAATCCTAAATAGATATGCATCAAATATGGGAGCACCCAGCTATGTAAAACAAATATTAATTGAAATGAAAAATCAAATAAGCAATAACACAATTATAACAGGAGAACTTAACACCCCACTGACACAAAGAGACAGATCAACCACAGAAAATCAGCAAAGAAATAACAGAACTGAATCAAACTTCTGAACAAATGGACTTGGTGAACACATACAGAATGTTCCACCCAGCAACATCAGAATATACACTCTTCTCAGCTTCACATGGGACACTCTCTAAAATAGACCACATAACATGCTTAAGTAAATGGAAAAAATTGAAATAATCCCATGCATGTTATCTGATCACAGTGCCATGAAACTAGAAATTAATGACAAAACAAACTATTAAAAACCTTGCCCAGAAACCAAGCAGCTAGCTTGCTGCCCTGGTAAGTGGCTGTGGCCTGGCAAGCTGTGGCTGCATCAGGTCGAGAACCATCAGTGACCCCTGAGATCCACACCATGTTGGAACTTAAGGGGCTGGGAAACCAAGCAACCAGCTTGCCACCCTGGTAAGCGGCTGTGAGCTTACCAGTGTGTGGGCTGAGATTCAAACATCCACCTCTCTCCCCTGCCACCGTTAGCAAGTGGGAGCCACAGATCTGAGCATCTCTTGTGAGGTTGACTATGTGCAATATAGCAAATAAAGGGGATTTCCTTCTACCATCTCTTTGAAGGCAAATATTTTTATCACTGTTTTGCTTTGTTCTGATTAATGGTATTGCTCTATTCAATATTCTGTTTTGATAAGTTCTATAATGTTCTGTATTTCTTTTGATTCTGATATACCTGATTGAAAGAACAACAATTGTGAAGAAAATTAGATATCCTATGGTACCTATTACTGTTATCCCGGTAACCTGCTGTGAAGTTCTGTACCAATTTCACTATACTGTCTCAATTGGCTTTGTTCTGTCTTGTTCTGTGGTATTTTACTACTTTAAAAATAAAACCTCATAAACACATATAAATTAAATAATATACTCCTGAACAATCAATTGGTCACAGAGGAAATTAAAGAAGAAATTAAACAATATCTACAAGCAAACAAAAATACAAATACAACTTAACAGAACTTACGGGATGTAATGACAACAGTCTTCAGAGGGAAATTCATTGTGGTGAATTTCCACAGCAGAAAAACAGAATGAATACAAATAAACAACCTGATTCTACACCTCAAACATCTAGAAAAAGAAGAGCAAGTCAAGCCCAAAGTCAAAAGAAGGGAAGAAATTACAAAGACCAGAGCAGAAATTAATGCAATAGAGGCTAAAAAACAACACAAAAATTTAAGAAATAAAAGAGTCGGTTCTTTGAAAGAGTAAATAAAATTGATAAGCCCCTACCCAACCTTATTTTAAAAAAGAAAGAAAAACTCAAACTTATGCAGTAAGGAATGAAAAGGGTGAAATTACTATAGACCCGGTGGAAATACAGGAGATCAATGCCTACTTCGAAAACATTTATTCTCATAGGTTCACTAACACAGAACAAATGGACAAATTCCTAGCAACATGAATTCCCAAAGCTGGATCAAGAAGGTGTAAAACTGCTGAATAACCAAATTTCAGTTAATGAAATTGAAAATGTAATTAGAACCTTACCAACAAAGAAAAGCCCAGGTCCTGATGGGTTCCCTGATGAATTCTACAAGAAATTGAAGGAGGACTTAATGTCAACACTCCTTAGATTCTTTCAGTGAAATTGAAAGGGAAGCAGTTCTCCCAAACTCATTCCTGGAAACAAGTATTACCCTAATACCAAAACCAGAGAAAGACTCAACCAAAAGAGAGAACCACAGACCAATCTCCCTAATAAACATAGATGTAAAAATCCTCCATAAAATACTGGTAAACAGAATGAAACAAGTCATCAAGAAGATTATATACCATGACTAAGTGAGATTCATATCAGGAATGCAGGGATGGTTCAACATATGCAAATCAATAAATGTAATACACCATATCAATAAAGCCAAAGATAAGAATCAGATGATCATCCCAACAGATGCAGAAAAAGCTTTTGATAAGGTGCAACATTGATTCATGATAAGAACCCTAAAGAAAATTGGAATAGATGGTCTTTACCTCAATCTGATAAAAGCTATCTATGACAAACCAACAGTCAGCATCATATTAAATGATCAAAAACTGAAAGCTTTCACTCTAAAATCAGGAACAAGACAAGGATGTCCACTATCACCACTACTATTCAATATAGTGCTGGAAACACTAGCCAGAGCAATTACACAAGAGAGAGAAATAAATAGTGCTGGAAACACTAGCCAGAGCAATTACACAAGAGAAAGAAATAAAAGGAATAAGGATAGGAAAGGAAGAAGTTAAATTACCATTATTTGCAGATGGCATGATACTGTACATAGAAGACCTCCAAAACTTCATAGAAAAACTTCTAGATGTAATGGCCAAGTTGAGTAATGTAGCTGGGTACAAAGTCAACACTCAAAAATCAATTGCATTCCTGTACACAAAAAACAAATTCACTGAGACAGAAATAAGAAAAACCACACCCTTTGCAATGGCATCCAAAAAAAAGGAATCAATCTAACAAAGAGATAAAAGATCTATTCAGTGAAAAGTACAAAATTCTGAAAAAAGAAATAGAAGAGGATCTCAGAAAATCAGAAGACATTCCATGTTCATGGATAGGAAGAACAAGCATTGTGAAGAAGGTCATTCTCCCAAAATTGTTATACAGATTTAATGCAATTCCAATCCAAATACCATTACCATACCTCACAGATCTAGAAGAATCATTCCTAAAATTCAGCTGGAACCAGAAGAGATCTAGAATAGCAAAGGCAATTCTGGACAACAAAGACGAGGCAGGAGGCATCACAATCCCTGACTTGAAGTTATACTACAAGGCTACGGTGACAAAATCAGCATGGTACTGGAATAAAAACAAACCTTAAGATGGAATAGATTAGAAGATGCAATCACAACTACAAACACACTCAGCCACCTTATCTTTGACAAAGGAGCCAAATATGTTCACTGGAAGAAAGACAGCCTCTTTAATAAGTGGTGCTGGAAAAACTGGCTTCCCTTATGCCAAAAACTAAAACTAGACCCATGCCTATCATCATTCACTAAACTAAAGTCAAAATGGATCAAAGATCTAAATATTAAAACAGAAATACTAAATCAGCTGGAAGATGAAGTAGAAATCTTGAAGACACAGGGGTAGGCAGCAAATTCATGAACAAAAATCAAACTGCAAGGGAAGTACTTCACAGAATCAACAACTGGGATCTCATGTTATTAAAAAGATTTTGCACGTCAAAAGAAATCTCCAACAGAATGAAAAGAAAACTCACAAATTAGGGGAAAAAATCTTAGTCAACTGCCCCTCACACAAAAGACTTCTATGTAGAACATATAAAGAATTAAAAAAATCAGATCTCTGAAATTCAAAGAACCAATCCAAAAATGGGCATCTTATATGATACACAGTTCTGAGATGAAGAAATACAAATGGCAAATAAATACATCAAAAAATGTTCAGCATCATGGGTCATTAGAGAAGTGCAAATTAAAACCACACTGAGATCCCACCTCACTCCAGAACAAATGGCCAGGATCAAGAAAACCATCAATAACAAATGCTGGAGACACTGTGGGGAAGAAGGAACTCTTCTGCACAGTGGGCAAGAGTATAGACTGATGAAACCACTGTGTAAATCAGTCTGGAGGTTCCTCAAACACTGGGATTGAAAGTCCCATTTGACCCAGCTATTCACTTATGGGTACATTCTCAGAACTGAAAACATCATACCACAGTGATATATGTACATCCACGTTTATAGCAGCCAAATCTTGGAAACAGTCCAAATGTCCATAAACTGAGGAATGGGTTTTAAAAAATGTGGTATTTTTATACAATGGAGTACGACTCAGCTATAAAGGATCACACTGAGACTTTTATAGGTAAATGGATGCACATAAGTGAAATAAATCAAACTCACATGTGTAAATACTGAATTATCTCCCTAGTGTAAGAAACTGAAAGAGTAAATAAGATACAAAATTTTCAGTAAATATTGTGAAAGGATAAGAAACTGCTCCAAGAGGAAGAAATAAATTCAGATAGGGAAAAGGAGAAAAGAAGGAAGGGAAAAGAAAAAAAGACATACATTTGTATATATACACTTAAGATAGCTAAGATGATTGTACTACTAATTTTGTAAGCTCTTGGAACAAAACAGCTAACATTCATAGGATTAGATTGATTTTGCATGTTTATATCTGGTAATCTGAGTAACTATTTTGAAGGTAACTATGCAAAATAAAACTGAGTAACTATTTTGAAGGTAACTATGCAAAATAAAACCTTAGTTATGTTCCTACCACTGTGTTTTGAAAGCCTATATTGTTATTGTCTTGGGCTTTTTGTTACTGTTATTTATTTGTCTTTTTTGTTTCTTGTTTTTTTTTTTTTTTTTGCACTTTGTTTTGTTTTTCCCTCTAACACAGAAAGGATAGATGTACATATGTAGGCTTATATATGCTTAGGTCTTTTTCTAAAGCGGTTACAAGAATTGATTTTATTATCAACAGCTACTTAGAAAAAATAACACATGGTATCCATTGTTGATTTCCTATCATCTTATTTTGAAGTTCAATAATGCTTTTATTCTTTGTGCTGATTGGTTTTAGTCTGCTTTCTATTATTTGATTTCAATATGTGTGAATGTATAGAGAGCTATTTTGAAGAGAACAAGAGACATTATGTTAGCCATTGTTGATTTTCCTATTGTCTGGTTTTGAAGGCTTGTAATGCTTTCATTCTTTTGTTTTGATCAGTTTTATAGTATTTTGTTTTGTTTGAATTCATGGTATGTGAAGATATGGACAACTATTTAGAAGAACATAAGAGACATTATGGTAGCCACTGCTGATTTCCTGTTGTCTTGTTTGTTGTCTGTGTTTGCATTGTTTTGTTCTGATCTGCTTTGTTCTGTTTTATTCTCTTTAAAATAAAAAAAAATACAAGACAACTGAAGAACAACTTTCATTTTGTAATTGTTGAAGCTTTCAGCAATTACAAAATGAAAACCTTCCAAATGTAGTATAAAAATAACCCTTGGTAGATGTGAAGATATTTTACACCTTAAGTTTAGAAACATATGGTGAAACTCATCCACTAGGTCTTTATTTGTGCAGTAATAAACCATATGAAGTAGTGAACAGACTTGTTATACCTGTTTCAAAGAGTAACCCAAATATCACATTGCAGAATTGGTTCATTAGTTACCTACTGACCGATACAATCTTTGCTAAAAGAACAACAATTGATCGGCACAGGAACTAATCATAAGAACAAAGACGTAATTCCTACAAAATGTTGCAAATTCACAATAGAGAAATGTTTAGTACAATCTTTGGGTTTCAGAAAGATACAACACTGGCCACCTACATGTGGAAGAAAAACAAGTAATATTGACACTGTCAGCATTATACTATGACAATAAGACTGACAGTGAGGCTGGATATGGTAGTACATGCCTGGCTGAGGCAGGAGGATACAGTGTGTTCAAGATCAGCCTGTGCTACACAGGGAGTTCCAGGTTAGCGTGGACTACATACACAGTAAGACCCTGTCTCAAAAAAAAAAAAAAAAAAAAGATTAATAGTGAATCCTCAACACAAATGTAAGCCAGAAATGGTCACATTATACAACAAAATGAAAGTTAGAGTAGATGTTGTTGAGTTATACAGCAACTATGATGTTACTGCAAAAACAAAGCATTGGCCAATGGTTGTTTTACTCAATTCTAAACATGTGAGGCATAAATAATTTCATAGTTTACAGAAAAAAAATAACAAGCATTAAATATGACAGGGAAATTTTTGTAGAAGATTGGGACTGGAATTGATAAATGCTCAATTACAACAGAGGAAAAACAGCATGTATCTGCCCAAAGAACTCTAAAAGAACTCTGGAGCAGACCAGGGAACAAACAGGTAAAAAACATCAAAAGAACCTCCAAAGATAGGAAGACCAGTAAGTTGTTAAGTATGTTTCACTTGAAGACAGGAAAACGAAACACATGTACTTTCAGTGCAAGTGATGTTTATGTATGGAACATGTTGCCCTCATGTGAAATCTGCCTTAGGTGTGGTAATTGCAGCAAAGATTATTTTGTAATGGCGTTTTATTTGTATTTTCTTTGATGCTCATGTAGGAATTTATTTCTGTTCTTTTTTTAGATTTGGTAAGCATCAGTTAACGTAGAAAATGTTTAAACATTCAGTATGTATTTGACATTTTACTGATATTTCATTTTCCTGCTAAGTGAACACTGTATAACATAATAGGAAGTTTCTGACAAAAGAGGAACACAAGAGAGGTGACAAGTATGGCCTGCAAAACAGGAAAGGAAGGCATCCATGCTGTCAGTTCAAGTGAGACTTGTATAGGAAACATGCTGTCGTCATGTATACAGACTGACTTAAGTGTGACAACTGAAGCAAAGATTATTTCTATGGTAGAGTTTTATCTGTATTTTCATTGTAGTTCACATAGGAATTTATTTCTGCTGTTATTTTTTAGATTTTGTAAGCAGGTAAACAGTTGATTTTGAAAATACTGATGTTTATTTTATACACTCATTACATATTAAAAATTTAATATTTTATATTTTACTTTTCTGTTAAGTACACAGTTTAATATAAATTTATAAAACTAAAATTAATATTTCATTAATAGAAATACTCCTAAAAAATAAACATAGCTATTGCATACACCCATAATACACTTTTTCTAAAAATTTGCTGTCATGCTCCCAAAACTACATTACTTGGCAATAAAAAACAAACATGATTCACAGTCCAGCCCTTTTATTCCATTTGTTTGAGACTTTTCACACTTTGAAAACATCAAAAATCTAGCTTCTTAGCCATTCTAATCATGCACTGTCAGTGTTGGATTATATAGTCCCTGAATGTAAAATGAGTCTACAGTAGATACTACTGCTATAAAGGCAGTAATAGAGTTTTCTTTTTTTTTTTTTTTTAAGGCCTAACTTGTAAGGGATAAAAGGGAAATGCCTTACTCAAACCTAGAGAAAAATAAGTAAATATTTATATAGCTTTTCTTTCTTTCTTTCTTTCTTTGTTTCTTTTTTTCTTTCTTTCTTTCTTTCTTTCTCTTCCTTCCTTCCTTTTTTCCCTCCCTCCCTCTCTCCCTCCCTCCCTTCTTTCTTTCTTTCTTTTTTTGTATCAGGGATCAAACTCACAACCTTGTGCTTGCCTGGCAGGTGCTTGTGCTGCTGAGCTAAATACCTGGCCCTATATAGCTTTGCTTAAAGTTATCAAAAGTAAAATAATGACCACAAATTTTTCTGATTTTTATAACTAATTCTTAACAAATTCCTAAAAGATAGCATTCTTTCCTCTAGAACTGCCCTAATCTTTCTTGCTGAAGTGATCAACTTTCTTTTACTCAGGGTCCATTACAAAAGTATTATGTGTGAGCACTTTTGTAAGTTAGACCTACACAGGCTATCTGAAGTTTTATTCAAGCTTAATATCATTCTTCTTCATACTTCTTTAATACCTGGGGATTAATATTTTTAATAAATCTTGTTGTTTAAATTGAAAGACAAATTTGAAGAATAATTTGACAGTATTTTTTAATCTACCAATTCTACTCCTGGGAATGTACCAATAAGTAGGAAGTACAAAAAGATGCATGTATACGTGAAGATTTTTAATGAAGCATTGTTGGAGGTTGAAAGAAAGAAAAAAATCTGAAACAAAGAATATTCCAAATATTGTTTTTAAAAAGACAGAAGTACATCTGGATGTGCTACCAGAGAAAGATGTCTATAAAACATTAAGTAAAACAATTGGTGTAGGACATTTTGTGTATATGTATACATACATAATGGCCCCTATCTCTGTTTTTTTAAAGGACAGATAAGACATATACCTCACTTAATAACTCTTTAAATTTATTATATGCATTTATTCCTTTTAAGATACAGCTGAGTGTTTAAAAATACTTCTCTGTACTGGGGGTATGGTTCAGTAGCACAGTGCCTGCCTGTCAAGCATGAGGTCATGAGTTCCATTCTAGACAGCAAAAAAAAATTTTCCTTAAATTTAACGAGCCAGATTTATGTAACTAATCAAATCCAGCTTCAAATTAAATTCCTGAGTCAATCTTTCAAACATAGCACATGGTCACTGTGAATGATAGAAAAATGTGGCCACAAACAAGTAGACAAACTCATCGCCCACTAAAGTAGGCCAGCTAACTAAACAGGAAAACGTGCTAAGTTTTAGGTATAAGACAAGCTAGTAACCCAGGCTCTGCAACAGTGACTAGGACTTGCAGCACTTTTCAAAGCTTTGTGCTTTCCTTACTTAGCCTCCTTGCAAAACTCTGACAGACGAATTAGGGAGCATTTAGAATCAGAAAGGTCAAAATAGGTGAGAAAGAGAAGAAACAAATTTCCTCTTTTAATGTATTAATTAATGACAGTTTTATTAGGTCAGCCTGGGGGAAAAAACATTCATTCAGGTCACAAGTGCTCGGAATAAAGCCATATTGTATCAGGAGAATTTAGTAACTTTTTACATAAGAATTTAGTAACTGCTATTGGTAAGCACAGGAAAAATTACCTTTGAAGAAAGATAATTTACTGCAAACTTTTAGGTAAATAAGCTTTTTCAAGAGTGACTTTGTATATTAATTTTTAAAATTTAGTAAAAACATAGAAGCTTTAACAATGCTTTAAACAATAAATGTGATCAATTTCCAGGTAAGCAATATTAAATGAGGACACCACAAACTTCATGACTTATCTTTGAAAGCATATTAGTTCTTATATAACATGGAAAAGCCAAAAGTAGAACAGAACATTAAAGGAGATGACTACTGTCTTGAAGACAATTAAATATTTATATGAAAGGCAAACATTAAAATATAGCATATTTATTTTAGACTGAGGAAGATTACAAGGTTTAAATACTTGTAAATGTTATAATCCTATGTTCTTAAATATTCACTTACTTAAAACTACTTGATAGTTTTCTTTGAGAAATATGAAAATGTAAGAAATAAAAGAGAAAGATAATTAAAATACCAATACTGAAAATTTATAGAGTTAATGCTAGCATACACAGAGAAAAAAATATCCTGGTAATAGAAAAATGGAAATGAAGCTGGGTTCAGTGATGCATGCTTATAGTTCTAGCTCAGGAGACTGAGGTGAGAGAACTGCTCAAGGCCAGGAGCAATTGAGGCCAGCTTGGGTAGCAGGAGACCCTATCTCACACATACATACACACAAAAACAAAGGACAAAAGGAGGAGGGGAAGAGGGAAGGAGGAAAGAGGAAGAGAGTGAGAGAGGGAGGAAAAGAAAAGAAAAAGGAAAGGAAAGGGAAAAACACAAACTACCTGGTCAGTGTAGCTTTAAATAATATGGTGCCAAATGATATTCAAGTGGCATGAGTATATTTTTATATTGCTTATTTGCCAGAAAATAAACATAATCATTTGTAAAGAAAAAGAAATAGCGAGGTATTATAAGGATCATATCTTTTGGTATGATAATACAATTTCTGAAAACTTATCTTTAGGAAATACTTTACTACAGGCAAAAAGTATCATATACAGTTTTATGTATAACAGTGAAAACAACCTAAATACCTTATAGAAGAAAGGTTATTTTTATTAGCATTCATATCAAGGGGAAAGCCAAAAAAGAAGCAATAATAACAATTTCTAGTCATTTTCCTTGTAATTCTTCCAGAATAAAGTCATAGTTATCTAAAAGTTCTATCTACTCAAGGCAGCCGTGCTTGAAATTCTCCTTTGCATGTGTGAAAATATTTAAAATGTCTGGCACAGAGAGATCTGATATCAGTCCAGTTTTACAGCTGCATCTTTTGCAGCCTCACCTCCCCAGCTCCACTCCACAGGCCAAGTAAATGGACATCCCATCTTCTTTCAATGCTTTATCATTGCACACCCTCACAGAACTCTCCTTTTGTTCTTTGCAAGCAAGCTTCTCATCCCTCACGGCTCAGATCAATCGTTATTTCGTCTAAGAAGTCTTGCTGATTTTCTCTAGGTACTCCCTGTCTCACACTCCCCCCAAAAAACTGCTTGTTATCTCTAAGTAGCATTTTCATTTTATACTAATACTCATGTTTGTCTCCTTTAATAGTCTTTAAGTGTAGTCACCATATCTTAGCTAAATGAACAACTTTAGAGAGAAAACTAGAAAACTCAAATATATAGAAATCAAATAATACCTCCTGAATAATTACTGCTTCAAAGAAGAAATTAAAAGGGATAAAGGAAATTAGAAAATATCTTAAGACTAAAATGAAAACACTACATACAAAAACTTATGGGATGCAATAAAAGTAGTAGTAAGAAGGAATTTCATAGTGATAAACACCTACCTTAAACTAACTTTTTATCTTTAAAACTAGAAAAAGAAAAATAAACTATGCCCAAAATTAGCAAGAGGAAAGAAATAATATAAATTAGAGCAGAAATAAATTAGAAAACAGAAAAATTTAATGAAACCAAAGTTTTCATTTGCCTGCTTGCCTTTTGTTTTATTTTTGTCTTTTTGAGAGAGGGTTTTGTTATTCAGTTCAGACTTGCCTTGAACTCACTTTGTAGCCCAGGCTGGCCTTGAACTTGCAGTAATCTTTCTGCCTCAGCCTCTCCAGTGCTGGGATTACAGAGGAGCATCACCACTCCTGGCTAACGGTTTTTGAAAAGGTAAATAAAAGACAAGACTTTAAACTAAGAAAAAAAAAAGTCAAAAATAAAATCACAAATGACATTAAAATGATGCTACAGAAATAAAGGATTACAAAACACCACTGAGAATCAATATACACCAACAAACTCTACAGCCTAGGAAAAAATAAATTCCCAGAAACATACAACCAGCCAAGATTGAGTCATGAAGACATAGAAAGTCTGCAAAGATTTATAACTATTATGAAGATTAATCAATAATCAAAATTTCCCAAGAAAAGCCCAAGACAAGTAAACTTCATTGAAAATTCTAAGAAACATTTAAAGAAGAATTAATATCAAGACCTCTCAAATTCTTTAAAAAGCTGAAGAGAAGGAAACACTTTCAAACTCATTTTATGAGGTCAGCATTACTCTTATACTAACAATAGACACAGACACTATAAGAAAAGAAAACTAACTATAGGTCAGTATCTTTGGTGAACATCAGTATAGAAATCTTCAACAACAACAATTATCAAATTAGAATCCAAGAGCAAGTTAAAAACTCATACTTCTAACCAACAGGAATTTATTCTTGGGATAAAAAGAAAAAATAAATGTGGTGTACTACATTAAAAAATGAATTCTGGGGCTGGCGATTTAGCTCAGTGGTTTAAGCACCTGCCTGGCAAGCGTGAGGTCATGAGTTCTATCCTCAAACACCAAAAAAAAAAAAAAAAGAATGCTGGGTATGGAGGCACACTCCTATAATGCTCACACTTAGGAGGCTGAGGCAGGAGGATCACTGCAAGTTCGAGACCAGCCTACGCTACAAAATGAGCCCACAGTCAGCCTGAACTGCATAGAGACCCTGTCTCAAAAAGACAAAAAAGACAAAAAAAAAAAGAATGAATGACAAGTGTCTCATGGTCATCTCAACAGACCTACAAAAGATGTCTGGTGAAATTTGACAACTCCTTTTTATAATAAAAACAACAAAAAACCTCTCACCTGCAATCACAGTTAAAAGGATAATGAGAAAGTCTGTCTGAGCTAGAGGAGATTAACACCAAACTGAATAATACAGCAAGACTCCATCTTAAAACAAATAAGAAACTTCTAACATTTTAAAACAAATAAGAAACAATGTAGGCATAGAGGGAATTATATCACCATAATAAAAGGCAAACTAACTGTAGAGGGGAATTACCTCAACAGTATAAAGGCCATATATGAAAGCTCATAGATAAAACCATGTTTCATGGTAAAAAAAAAAAAAGCCTTTTTATTAAAACCTGGAATGAGACAAGGATGTTCACTGTTGACACTTCTATTCAACATGATAATACTATTCAAAGCATCAGAAAAGCAAACAAAATAAAACAAAAAACCCCAAAACCAACCAACCAAAAAAACAAAACAAAAAAGGCATTCAAATTGAAAAGATAAAAATTAAAATTGTCCCTACTTGACTATAATATGATCTTTTATGTAGAAAACCATGAAGACTCCACAAACAAACTTAAAACTAAGAAAAAAATGCAATATAGATTCAAGACATGAAATAAATAACAGTTGTTCTTTCTATACATGAACTATCTGGAAAGGAAATTAGGATAACATATGCAACTGAAAACAGAAAAGGTTTACTTTGGCTCATGGTTTCAGAGAATTCAGTCCGAGGTAAGTTGGCTGCAAAGTATAAACGTCGTGGCAGAAGGTCATGGTAAACAAAAGCTGCTTGCATCATAGCAGACAGAAAGGAAAGAGCCCAAGAAGACATACATCCTTCAAAGCCAAACCCCCAGGGACCTACCTCCTCCAACTAGGCCCTAATTCTTAACAGCCCAGTCAGCTGATGAACTAATTACTGGATGAATCCATCAATGAGGTTAGTGCCCTCATGATTCAGTCACCTCTCTAAGGCCTCACCTCTTAACACTCTTGCATTGAGCATTAAACCATTAATACCATTAATATAGGAGTCTCTGGAAGATACTTCATATTTAAACCATAACAATTATACAGTGAAAACTGTAAAATATTGATAAAACTAATTTAAAAAGGCAATGGAAAGGCATCCTATGTTCGTGGACTGGAAAATACAACATTGTAAAAATGTCCACATTAACTTAATTGATGTAGGGAGTTAATGCAATCTCTAGCATAAGCCATGTGGCATTTTTAACATATATATATATATATATATATATATATATATATATATATATATATAAATTTTAGAACTTTTATATATATATAAAAGTTCTAAAATTCAGATGAACTCAAATAGATAATCCCGAGGAAAAAGAAAAAAACTAATGGCAGCACACTTCCTGATTTTAATATATATTTCAGGGCTGGGGATATAGCTCAGTGGGCACAGCACCTGCCTGGCAAGTACAAGATTGTGAATTCAATTTCTAGTACCAAAAACAATATATATTACAAAGTTATAGCAATTGTAATAGTATGGCACCATAATGGTACTAAATATATAAAAAATATAAAAGGTACTATAATGATAGTAAATTACTAATAAATTTTGACTTATAAAGGAAAAATGAATACATTTCATTTTGAGAGTTAGAAGAATATTTGTAGAGTTAGGAAAATTGACCTCTCCTCCTAAAAATAACCAATAAGCTTTGTGGCATAAAGTCAACTAATTTTGAGTCCTTTATTAATGTAATGAGACTAAACTTAGCTTTGAACTCTCACATATAATAATCATACTAATTTGGACAAATCACATATCAAAATTCAGTTTCCTTAAATATAAAGTAATATAAAACATAAAGCTGAACTGTTTAATTTCTATGAATTTTGCTATTTTCCAACATATTACATTCATATTTATTTTATGAAAGTAAAATATTTTTAAATAAAGCTTACATTTTCCACTTATTACTGTTTATACAGGACCTCTTACAATCTAAAACACTTAAAAAGTTTTAAATATAAGATTCATTTCAACAAAAAGCAAATTTTTATGGTATGCTATTATCTGAATTGTAACTATTTTAAATCCATCAATGTTCTGAAGTGAAAGAATAAATCACAGCTTAAAAAAGCCTACCTTTCTGACAGCAAATGATTAACACTAAGACAGAAGCAATGTAGATGAACATAGTGTCCTTCTAATTGCTAATCATTTTCCAAAATGAAGTTTAGTTTTAACATTATGAGAGAACAATGTTCCAGTGGTTAAGTAGAAAGACAAAGTAATAATGAAATCTAACAAATGTTTTTTAAGAAACTTTAATTACCTGTAAAGGCCCCAAGATAGAGCTGGTTGTATACATAAAAAAGAGCCGAAGATAACTCAGAACATTTGCAAAGGCAAAAAGCCCTTCTGCCACAAGTGTAGGATGGAATGCATCCCAGTCCTTCCGATCAGCAAAATCATGAAACTAGGGTTCAAAGAAAAGCCAAAAGTAAACAAATATTCTGAAGTTTCTGAAAGAAAACTATTTTAATATGCTTCCTTGTAGGAAGAATCTCCATTTATGCTTTACAAAGTTTTTCTTCTGTAATAAAACAATGTTTTAAGTAAATAAATTTCTATGTATATGAGATATCAATCTGTATGAAGAAATTTTCCAAGAAATTCTTAGGTTTTAAAAAATGTAAAACTAAAACTTCTTAAAATTGTCATCAAATTTTAAGAATGAAATAAATTCATTCTTAAATTCCCAAATGTAAGTTGGTATTGTTGTCAATGAATTAGCTATTATATTAGGTCAACCTAGCCCTTTGACTCAGGATTATAGAATGAATCATAAACGAGAAGTAGGGTAGAAGGAAGAAGGGAAAGAGGGAAAAAACTGAGGAGAGAAAGGCAAAGGATGAGAAGGAGAGAGGGGGAGAGGGAAGGTGAGTGGAGAGAGGAGAAAGACAGAGAGAAGACAAGGAGAGGGAGAGGGAGAGGAACAGGGAAGAGGTAAGGAGGAGAGAGGAAAGGGAAGAGGGGAGGAGGAGGGAGATCAAGCTCAGTGAGCTGCATGGAATAGTCTAAGATATATACTAGTTGTCTGCACATAACAACTAATATTACTTCCTTTTACTTTCAAAATGCCTTTTTTTGTTTGGATAATGAATTACAGACCTACCAAACTTAAAGAACTAAAAAGATCAGTGTGAAAAGCAATGCCGTGTAATCTCTTTAACAAAGGATTTATCTATATAGGACCAATTTTTCTTAGTTACTTTATATTCTGTCGTGCAATGTGCTTAAGTAATATGTTGCATACTACTGACCAATAAAAGGAATAGAATTTTTAAAATAAGGTAAACTGATATAAGAGAATCACTTTCCTTTTTCTATAATCTATAAATCAGTAAATAAATATAATACATATAATATGACATATTTCCGTTCCTTGGTCATGTCACCCCAGAAGAATTCTAACCTCAGGACTTAAAGATTGTCGACATAATATCTAATTATCCTTTCTGGCATTAGACGAGAGTAACTCTTGATGAAAGTAAAATTAGGGCCTGGGATTTAGCTCAGCAGGCATAAGTGCCTGCCTTGTAAGTGTGTGGTTGTGAGTTCGATCCCCAGTACAAAAAAAAAGTAAAATTATATGTCCACAAGCCTAGATCTGTATTAAATTCTGAGTAAATATATATACTCATCAGAAGAAGTAATTATACTTATAGCATTACTTTTTAAGCTGTAAAAGATAACCATGATTTGAAATGTCAAGTATTAATTTCATTAAAATAAATTCTTTTTCAGACCAATATAAAGACATTTAACATGAATCATTTTAAATTATGTCCTTATTTAAGGTATATATACAGGTTAATGAACTACAATGAACCTAGCTCAGATATAAAGAATTGGCATTTAATAGAAAGAAAATGCCTAGACAGACCTGGACTTAAATCCAGTCTTGGTTTAATATCTCTGAGCTTCATTTTTCTTATTTGCAAAATGGGAATAAGGACTTCTGTCTCATAAAGTCCCTGTGAGGATAAAATGAGATAAAGTATATCAAATATCAACCATGGTACCTACTATATAGAAGGTAACATCCTTTACAGATACATTTTTTTGTTTGCTTGTTTCTTTCAACACAGGATCTTGCTATGTAGTTCAGGCTGGCCTTGAACTCACAATGTAGCCCATGCTGGCCTTGAACATGCTACGATCCCCTGCCTCAGTCTCCTGTGTGCTGGGATTACAGGTGTGTGTGACCACACGTGGCTTACAAGTACGTTCTTTAAATTATTGGAAAGGTAGAAAACTATATGTATACATATAAGTTTTAAAATAAAAACATACCAGACACAGAATTGGCCCTATGTAACTCTGAATTACATAGTTAAGTATCTTAGCTTTTTGAAATACATTTTTGTGCATTCAGTTGACATAGTAAATAGTCACCTTGTTATGAGCAACCACTTTGAGAGCAAAAGTTGCCAAATAAAGGGAATTCATGACAAAACTGAGCTGATTTCGAGATTCTTCTAAAAAGTCTTCCAAACCTTCATACCAGAGTCTTTTAATGTCTGACCAAATCATCCCTAAAAAAAGGAAGAAAAAAATTAGGTAACACTTTCCTAATTCAAAAATAAGCTAAATAATACTTTGAATCAAGTTATTAAATAACTACTCTTGGGCTATTTATATAGCCTTACTCAAAAGAAAAACAAGAACTTTTTAGAGAAAAGTTATTAAAATTTGAGAGAAAATAATCACAGGTTTCAGATGACTTAATAAAATAATGTTAATTGCATTTCTTAGATTGGTGTGGTGGCACACACCTGGGAGGCTGAGGAAGGAGGATCACTGAGTTCAAGTACAACCTGGACTACATCATGAGTTCAAGGCCAGTCTGGACTACAGAGGGAGCTCCTGTCTCAAAAGAAGTTTCTTCTTTGCCCATGTTAAGCAATATGAAGCAAGCTAAGAAAACAGATTGATGTTAAACACACACACCTATACACACTGTTATGGTTTGTGTCTGGATGTCCCCCAAAGCTCCATGCAGTCATAGGGGTGCTCTTTTTGGAGGTAGGTGAATCTAGTTTGTGACAGTTTCCTTGTCTCATGCTGGGATTGGGAGTGTGAGTGTTATTTTTGCCCTAGGGAGGGTAGTGTGCATACAACATAAAGGAGGAAAAGAGCTTTCCTCTTCCACTTTTTGTTCTTCTTGCCTTTGCTGTTTCCCAAAAAACCATGAACTGTTGCTCCTTTGCCATGGCATCCTGCCTTGGAGCCAGCTGATTATGGACTGAAACCTCTACAAACTGAGGTTAAGTAAAACTTTTCTTCTTTAATTTTGTGCATCAGGTATTTTGTCTCAGCAACAAGAAAAAAAGCACATGCGCACACACACACATTTGTTTGGCCTGGATTCTTTTCTTTCACTATTTATGCTTAATACTTCAGTGATCTCACCCAGTCTAATGGTTTAAAATATCTATATGGCAAAGATTCTCAAATTTGCACATTTAAACTCAACATATTCCTATAACAATTTATTTCTCTAAGCCTCTCTACACAAAAGTACTTGGATATTCTACATCTCCAACTGGAAATGTGTCCAAATCAAACTCCTAATCTCTGTCCCCAAAATTCTGTCCACCTGCATACTTCCCCATCTCAGTTAATGGTGAATCTATCTTTCTATTCAATCAAAATGCTCTTCAAGTATCCCTGCCTGTTTTTTTAACTGTATATGCAATGCAAAGGCAAAACCTGTTGGTTTTACTTTTAAAATATATTTAGGATATATAATCCCTCTCAAAACCACTTCAATCCAAGTAAACTTGGATTTCACTTGCCTAAATTAACTAGCTTGTCTCCTTGCTTCTATTTTTATTTCCCTAAAATCTGTTTTCAACACAGCAACCAGAGTTATTCTTTTACAATTAGTCTTTCTTTTGTCTCAAAACACTTTTTGGTAACTCCCAGAGGAAAAAGGGTTAATAGAAAGTGAAACTTTCTCTTTGGGAACATAGTATCTGCTTACCTGCCCCTAAAGTGGTTTACTTGGAAACATACTGTATAAAGCAAAATATGGAAGGTTTGCTATGTTCAACACTGCTGTAAAAACTATTAACTGGGAAAGTACATCTGGACTGGAAGGAGTCTGAGTGGACTTATGGGCTCTGCAAGTAGTTATGGCAACATAATCTAAAACTATGTTGAGAAACACAGGCCTCACTTATTTGTGTGATGGTTCTCTTAACCAGAATGTGCCTGAAGTCACAGCTATCCTCTAGGTAAGGTAGCAGAATTCACCCACATGGTCTTATTCCATGAGTACCCACTATGGGACCAAGAAGCAAGACTTTTGTAAGACAGACTTTTACAAAAGTCTTAGACTTTCATAAGGACTCTCAAGAAAGATGTATTTGAAGTTATAGTGTTGACATGTCTTTTATCTTACAAAGCTAAGTAAACTTGGATCACATTTCAGTGTATTGTATCCTGTAGGTATGAAATAGAATCCAAGACAACTGCAACTGATTCTATATAATAGGTATACCAACCTCCCTTAAACCTCATTTCACAGAGTCAAAACCAAAGTCTTTATAATGTTATATAAAATTCTATAGTGAAGCCTCTTTGACCTCATAGACAGGCATACTTGCTACATTACTGTCCTTTGCACACACAACTCGTGCCTTACAGGCTCTAAACTATCTCTTCTCTCTGGCTAGAAGTTTCTTGGCCAGATATCTAGGAAGGTGTTACTTAATCTCCATGTGTGTATGAAGTTCTTGTAGCTTCTTTTGCTTTTGATTTCCACTTTCATTGCACTACAGTCTGATAATATGCATGGGATAATTTCAATTTCTTTCCATTTACATAAGCATATTCTATGAGATAGAATGTGGTGTATTTTCCACATGCAGCTGAGGAGAATGCGTATTTGATGTTGTAGGGTGGAATACTTTGTAGACATCTACTAAGTCTATTCATTCAAAAGCCTGAGTCAGTTCTGATATTTCTTTACTGATTTTTTTGCTCTAGTTGATCTATTTGTGACAGTGGGGTATTGAGGTTTCCTATTATAATTGCTTTAGTGCTTATTTGATTTTTCATGTCTGTTAATATTTGTTTTATATAGTTGAGTGTGCATATATACTTATTATTATCTCTTCCTCTTGGATTGTTTCCCTTATGAGGATGTAGTGACCTTGTCTCTCTTAATCAGTCTTGGTTTGAAATCCACTTTGTCTGTAAATAGAATAGCTACCTCTGCTTTTTTCCGGGTTCCTGTCACATGGAATATTGTTTTCCATCCTTTGACTTTCAGTCTATGAATTTCATTTTGAATTAAATGTGCTTCTTGTATGCAGCACATTGTTGGATCTTGCTGCTTAACTTGTTTGGCCAGTTTTTATTTTGATAGGTGAATTGAGGTCATTAACATTGATGGTTACAACTGATAGATATTGATTTGTCCATGTCATGTTATTTTCCTGTTGTTGGTTCCATCTTTCCCCTTTAATTGCTGTCTGGTAGACTCATTTTTTTGGGTTCATGGAGTTGTACTGTTTGTTATCTCTTTCTATAATGTCCTTTAGAACATTTTGGAGAGCTGGTTTGTTGGTCATAAATTTCTTCAGTTCTTCTTTGTCATGGAAGTATCTTATTTCCCAATCAATTCTGAAAGAGTTTTGCAGGATACATCAATCTGGGTTGGAGGTTGTTTTCTGTTAGGGCTTAGAATACTTCATCCTATTCTCTCCTTGACTTGAGGGTTTATATTGAAAAGTCTTCTGTGATTCTGATGGGCTTTCCTTTATAGGCGATTTCTTTTCTCTAACAGCTTTTACTATTCTGTACTTGTATTGAATTTTTTGAATCTTAACAATTATATGCCTTGAGGTAATTTTTCTTTTTTGATCATGGCTAATTGGAGTTCTATATTATCAATTATCTACAGGTCCAATTCTTTTTTCACTTATCTGTATGACCAATTCTTTTTTCATGCTTACAAAGTTTTCTGGCTTATCTGTGAACAGGTTTTTTTAATGTCATTTGTGCTATTTCATTGACTCTGATCACTATTGTTTTTCTTCTTTGCATCATCTAGTAGCTATTGGATTAATTTTTCATGGTCCTATCACTAATTGCAATGTTGTCTTCTAGATCCGATACTTTGTCCTTACAGTGGCTCATTCTGCTGCATGTTTTCAGTAGAATTGTAATTTGGGCACATGCCAAATTTTATTAACATCCTAACATGTTAGGTGACTAAAAAAGAAAATTGGACAAGCTTAGAGCAGATCTGAAGCCTCATATAACAGGGAAACTCACTTATACAAGCAACTAATTTTTTTTTTTAATTTTGAAGAGAATAACACCAAATGAGACAAAACAAAATAGAGTCAATCAAAACAAAAGGATCAACACAGTACATGACTTAAAAACAAAATACAAGGTGATCAACAATGGTTACCATAATGCCTCTTATTACCTTCAAAAGAACTGCCCATATCATCAGTCATTATAAAATTGAACAAAATAGTACAGAACAAAACCAATAAAAACAAAACATTGGAGACATTATAGGACTTCAAAAGAAGATAATAGTCCAACCAGAATGGGTATCATAGTGTATCTTATTGTCTTCAAAGTAGTTGCCTATACCATCAGATATGATACTATCAAACAGAACAGAATAAAATCAGTCAATACAAAATAGTGAAAGCAATACAGGGCTTCATATCAATCTAATAGGAAATCAAAAATGGTTACTATAATATATCCTGCTATCTTGGCAATAGCTGTCCATGCCATCAATTCTAATACAAGTAGACAAACTGAAACAGAATAAAACCAAACTAAACAGAACAATGAAAACAATATGGGTTTCAAATTATGATAATAGATTAACAATGGCCACTGCCTTCCCTTTTTATACAATTCCTCCTCTCTCACTTTTACATGATGTATTGTACATTTAGGATCCCACTAACTCTTTTAGCTTTTACATTAGGGAGGCAACTTGCTATTTATCTAAATGATTCTGAACCTTTTTACCCCTGAGCATGATCTCAAGCTGTATCCATTTGTCTAGAAGAGCGTCAAGGTTATTGTTTTTTTATAGCTTAGTTTTCCATTGTATAAAAGTGTCATGGCTGGATTGTTTTTGCAGTGCTGGGAATGGAAGTCAGGGCCTCCCCATGCCAGACAAGGTGTCTAGCACACTTGACCTGTTAAAAACTGCAGACCAGAGAAGATGAAGTCAGAGAACATCTTGCACAGTTTGGACAATGGCTAAAACCAGGAATGCCAAGATCTCTCGTTTCCATATTCCGTAAATATTATTTTCTCTTTTCTCAAGGGAAAAGCATGTGATCTCAGTTTATTTGTGAGGCTGAATAAACTTTTCCCTTCATCGGAAAAAAAAAAGTGTCATGGCTTTCTAACCAATCTGCAGCTGATGGGCAAGCTATCCTCACTTTGTTTCAATAGAATTTTTAATCCCATAGATATATGTTTGAATCTCTGTCACAAATTCCATGTCTTTCCTATGTTGGGCATTCATGGTTTCTATCGTCTTCCTAAGCTCCTCCTTTTTTTTTTTTTTTTAAATCTGTATCTGCTCTAGAATTGCTAAGCATGTCTTTCATTATGGTCACTGTCTCTGTAGTTACTTGAGAATTTATTTCTGATTTGATTCTTTCTAGAGCCTCATTTATCTATTTTGTTAATTCTGCTGACACCACCTCAGAGAATCCCACAGAGGTGGGCAGTGTTTGAGTTGTTCTACCTTATTGCTCCCTGAGTTTGCCTTTGGTGAATTGGATGTCTGGAGTTGCATACTGTTTAAGTGTCCTCTCATTTTCTGTTTTTTTGTTTTGTTTTTTGTTTTTTCTTTCCCAACAGTTTCAATCCTGAATTGATACTCATGAATTGCTTATGGCAAATAGCTTTATTGCTAGTCTTTAGAACCCTTAGGAAATTACTGTCTCAGAGGTGTCTTCCAGGTATAGCTGGCTTTTGGGTTTTGAATCTTTTCAAGATCCCATTTATTTAAATTATTGGGGATGAGAAGTTGCTGCCTATTTGGCCTAGCACTTCTCTGGCACTGGCCTATAGTATTTTTTATGATCTAGTCTCAGTCTTAGCATACCAGGAAGAACAAGTACATCACCTGGGCTAGTACAAGCGATATCAAACACAGTTTAGAAAATGATAAACACTGGTAACTATTAATTTGCCACCTTTAACTATATGAACTAGATTTGTGGTTACAGACCAAAATCTAAAACAAACAAGAAAATTGCATACTGTAAAAATGCTCTCAGTATTGCAGTTTTATCCTCGGGGAGAAAATTTAAAAGGAGTCAGGTGTAAAAAGTAGAGAACCAAAAGAGGATGAGAACAGAAGCAAGGCTGGAGGACAAAGGAAGATTACAACAAACTTTGGGAAACTGGTGAAGAACAAAGAAAGGAAAGAGAGGAAGAGAACAAGAAGTCACCAAGAAGCAAGCCCTCTCTGTGAATTGGTGCTATGTGCAGGCCGATGTGGGGACAGCCAGATGCCAACCTTTTCCTGTGAGCCAGTATCATTCGCGGACTGCAGGAGGGAAGAGAACAAGAAGTCAACAAGAAGCAAACCCTCCCTGCAAGTCAGCGCCATGCACAGGCCACTGGGGGAAAAGCCAGATGCCAGGCCCTTCCAGTGCGCAGGCTGTGAAACAAGCAGTCAGCCCAGCCTAAACCCCTACCACCACTGCTGTAAGCTACTAGCTGATCTAGAGAAACAGCCTGCGATGATAGCTATTGAGGTAAAATACAATTTAATGCTTGTAGTGTTTAGTGTTTCACTGACTTTGCAGGTTGAAAGCCAGTAATCTGATCATCTATTCAGAGGATAACAATATGCAAGGTAGCATCTATGGGGATCTCCTTCTGAAGGTGGTAACCATTGTTAATTCCCTATTATTTTGTTTTGAAGTTCTGTATCATTTTCATTGTTTTGTCAGGTTGGGTTTTATTCTGTTTTGTTTTGTTTGACTTTATTATATCTGATGGCATGGGCAGCTATTTCAAAGATAGCAAGATATATTAGAGTAGCAATTTTGGATTTACTATTCTCTTGTTTTGAAATCTTTTATTGCATTGATTGTTTTGTTTTTATTGGTTCTATTCTGTTGTTTGATTTTTACTACATCTGAAGGTATCTGCAGCTAATTGAAGACAACAAGAGGCATTATAGTAATCGTTCATTTTGTATTGTTTTGAAATCCTGTATCACACTAATTTGTTTTGATTGGCTTTATTGTTTTATTTTGCTTTATTCTCTTTAAAATAAAAGTAAAAAAATTAAAAAGAGAAGAAATAAAAACAAGAACAGAACAATAAAAAAGGAGACAATATTTACACTCTATGAAAACAAGAAAAAACAAAACAAAAACAAGAGAAAACAGACAAAAAAGGTATGTCTCTGCTGTGAGGCAGATTTCAGATCTGTGTTGATTAATTCTAGCAAGTGAGTCAGAAATTTATAGCAGGATAGGGGAAAATCCCAACAAGACTGCAGTTAGTTTCAGTGAATTTCACTGAAACTGGAACCTGCTTTGTTCAGCCTGAAACACTCTGTGTGCCTCCTGCCTTCCTGAACTTGCCACCTTGACCTCCTGCTGATATGAACTCTGTTCTGCCTAACCCTGAAACTTGGGAGCTGCTTTATGGAGCCAGCCCACAGCTGCTGTGAATTGCAAGCTCAGCTGGCCCCTCTCCATGATGGCTACCGACCAATCACCCTCTCCTAGGGGACATATAAACCCTAGTAACTCAGCAGTCACTGTGGTCTGCTGGGTTCGCTATTCCATTCCACTGGTGTGTTTCTTTCTCTATGGAGGCCTTTGGGATCACGGGTAGATACTCTGTATCTCCAAGTTTCAGCCCCTCCCACACAGCGAGTCATGGCTCAGAGAGCAGTTTGCCACCTCTTTCTTCACTAAAGTCTCGCTCTTTGCTCACCCTGTAGGCTTAAATTCTTTCTTTGGATCCTTGATGTATTTCAGGTGGCCACTTCCCTCCTCCTCCTCTTCCTCATGTTGCTATATTCGAGTGCCTTGACACCAAATCTTGGAGAGGCTCTGTCTCTGCTATTAACCATTCCACTGTCTTTCTTCTCTGCTATTAACCATTTGACCAACTCATCTACTATTTCACGTCTTTTTTGCTCACCACTTTCCCTGACCATGCTATTTAAAAAGTCCCACGGCCCCCACTCCCAATTCCTCTAGCTCTGCTTTTACCTTTTATAATATTTATCACTTTCTAAAGTTGGATATCATTTGCTTATTATATTATCAATCTACTCTAAGCAACCTCTTTAAGGGTAAAAATCATTGTTTTATTAACAGATGTCCCAAATGTCCTGAATAGTGCTTCATATGCAATACTTAAAAAAAAAAAAAAAGCAAAACCACTTTCTTTCTGTTCAGATGTTCCTCCATAATTTCATATTTCTAAGAGTATCAGAGAGTAGTAATATAAACAAGAATAGTCTTATAGTATATTGCTTCATCAACACATTTTTAAAAAGAGTATAAACAACAGAAAATATCATGCTATAAAACAACACATTGGTAAAGATCAAATGCCAATCAGAATTATTCTTTGGGTAACTAGTGGGCAAAATAATTCCCTTATGAATTTCTTGAAAACTTCTGTTCATCACATCTTCATTACATAGAAGCAAACATTTAAAATTTTTACAGATATGAGGGAAAATACTTAAATTCCCCTTAAGTTTTACTCAAAATGAGTAAATTAAAAACGGTCAAAAATGTTAAATGAAACAGTCTGGCAGATAGCATTTTATTAACTGAAACACTGTTTGCTTTTATGTGAGGAAGAAGTAGAGATCAGAGAATTATAAGAATGGAGCATCCCCAATCTTTACCCAGGACCAGGAGCTATGAAATGAAAACCAGTATAAGCAATGAAGTTACTGCATAATTAATGTTCAATTTTGTTGGGTCTATTTTTTAAAAAAATAATATTAGTAAGAACAATCCCAATCTTCAAGGCTGGATCTTAGGATGTGTTTCATCCATGCCCACATTTTCATATACAACCTATATGTATAGTATTTATACATTTCTAACACAAGCTTGGACTATCTCCTTAGCTCCATACTACATCTTACTGTTTGCCTTGACATCTTTCTTGGATATTTCAAAGACTTCAAACAACATTCCTAAAATATACTGAAGATCACCTCTTTCACAGACTGACAAATCTAGCATCCTGCAATATCTACATTGCTTAATAATTTCCTTTCCCTCACACCTTCTATATATCATGTGTTTTCATGTCTTATTGATCTTACCTTGGCTCTTTCATTTGTTTCCTTTTATCACAATCACCCTAATTCCAGCTCTCATCTAGATATCTAGATAATCTAGATATAAACTCTAACAGCCTCTTATTGGTCTCCTTCCAGGTATTCTTGCCACTGTCCTACCCTCCTATCCTACACAATTCTGTACTTTACAGCTAGAATGATCATTTTGCTATGGCTTATACCTAGATGTCCCCAGTAGACTCAAGTGCTCATAGGCAGGGCTTTTGGGGGTGGCTGGATCATGGGTGTGTGATAACTGGATTAGTCTGATTGGTTTGGTATAGTTGTGGGTGACAGATTTACTGAAGATGGAAGTCCCACCTTAGTATAGCTGGCATTAACCAATAGACTAATAGCCTGGATGAAATATTAAGGGAAAGGAAGGTTCTCTGCTTCTGGTCTGTCATGCCATCCTCTGTGATACCTTCTGTTATGCCATCTTGCCTTGGAGTCAACTGGCTATAGATTAAAACTTCTACAAACTGTGAGCTAAAATAAGCCTTTCCTCCTTTAACTTGTGGGTGTCAAGTATTTTGTCCTAGCAACAAGAAAGTAAGACACTTTTCAAAAAATGAAAAGGATCATGTCACTTGCCTACTTGAAACCTCTGGTAGTTTTCCATTGTTCTTAGTTTGAACTCAAAATTATTTAACCTCGTCTACATGGCTGTGCATGGTTTCATTTCTATAGCTTCATCTTGAGTTACGTTCCCCTTATTCTCCTTGCTCCAGTAATATGACCCTTTCCTCAGTCTCTTCTTTGTACCATGCTTTCTTTACCACTGTGCTTCTGAATGTGACTATCCCAACCTAGAATACTCTTCCTATACTCCTATAGATGACTCATTTTTATAATTTGATCTTAGCTCATTTTTCCTTCCTCTAAATAGTTTTTATACCCTTTCTGACCAGATAAAATTCCCGTTTACAGTCTTATTACTGTGATCTTTACTCAACATCACATCTTTACTCAATATCTCATTTGTGACTTTTTTCATTTATCTTTGTGATTCTCAAGTTACTGATGATGTTTTGTTGTTTAATGATAATTTGACCATTAGCTCAAGGAATGCAGGGATCATCTCTGTTTCTGGCTATGCTTGGATAAAGTAGGTACACAATGTTTTAAAAAAATACGTATTTATAACAGCTGTTTGACGATGTTTAATGATAAAAAGGAAAAGGATATTATTTATATTCTGTATACTCATCAACAAATTATTTCCTTTTCCTCTACCTTGCTTTTTAATAACTTAATCTTGCTTTTTTTCTGAAGACCTAAGCAATAGAAACAGGAAACAAATATACAAAAATTGATCATTATGAATAAAAAGTTACTCTACTTGTTGTTTGAATATTGAATGAAGGAGCTACTTTAAGCAAACTATTCCAACATGATCATTTATAGCATGTTTGAGTCTGTATATTTGCTATGGATTGTATCTGGATGTCACCCCAAAACCTTATGGACTAATAGGTTGGGATTTTAGGAGGTGGCTGGATTTAGGGTGTGTGATATGGATTACAGGTATGTAAATATGGATTAAGGGTGTGATAACTAAATTGGTTCACTGATTGGGAGCATGGTTCTGTGTGGGAATGCACCAGAATGGGAAGGCACACCTTCAGTGTAAGTGGCACCATCCAAAAGGCTTATAGCATGAATGGGATAAAAGGAAAAGGGAGCTTTATTGCTACTGCTTCACGGCTTTATTTCCTTTTGCCTGCTCTGCCATGGACCATTTCTCCTCTGTGATACCCCTCTGCCATGCTGCTCTGCATTAGAAACAGCTAATCATGGACCTCTACAAACTGTCTACTGAAATAAGCCCTTTCTCCATTCACTTGTGGGTAACGGGCATTGTCTCTCAGCGATAAGAAAAGTAACTAAAATAACACTTAAGTCCAGAATGATCAAATTATATTAACATGGTTAAGAAGACATCTTGGGCAAAGTTTATTCAAATATTATTGTTCCAAAGAAGCTGTGCAGAGAAAGTGAAACACTTCCAGGAATTTCACTGGTTCAACTCACACACATCTTAGAGTAAGGCAGAAGATGTTTAGAAAATTAATCACACTGTGTGTGGAGAAGAGTGCATGTGTGTACACATATAATGTTACTGAAAACAGGATCATCAAACTTGGAAAAGAAACAGTCATAGTTTTACCATTACTTTGAAAATCAGTGGTTAACTCTTTGTGATCAGTGAATTTTAATTCACTGCTAAAGTATATAAACTTTGACTCTTATGCAGACTTCATTAAACTGAATTTTAATTCACAAAATCCAAAAGTATTTTTATTACTATTTAAATAATATAGATAAATGTTATAAAATTTCATTTCTTTAAGACTGAGATATATATAACAATTTTTCAGAGGTAGTTTAAAAGAATAGAGGGAAAGTGCTTCTTGGAATGCCTTGCAACCTAATTTTTTAATATATCAAATAACAATGTAAACAAAATTTACATTGGAAATTACACACAGTGCTATAAGGAGAGTATAAATTACTTCCTAAATTAAAACATTAAATTTTAGATAAAATAACAAAAAATACAGGAAAATATAAACAAAATACAATTATTTAATTCTTTAATACTTAGCACTTAGATGTGCATTATTTTTACTTTACCTACCTTACTTTAAACATTAATGTGTCATGGAATGAATACTGCTGAAAGTAAAACCTTGACTGAAATCAAGTTATATGAAATTACCTGATTATTAATTTAAAATTCCAACATATAAAAATTTTTTTGTAGCTGAAAAAGGGGACATTATAAAATAACTCTTCTCTAGTAACTGACACTATCAAGAATAAAGATCAAAAGATGAATATAATTAACTATTTTAAAGATGATTAAATTCTAATATCCTTTAGTATAGTAGTGGACGGAAGAAAAATGCTGAGATTTAAACAAGACTGACAAAATGGAGAGAAGTATAATACTCATAAAAATAATTGTGGTAGATTGATAACTGGTGGTCAACTGAACTGAATCAGCATGGTGCTGAGTGTGGATGGCCCCCACCTGAGGATTGTTGCCAACATAAAAAGGAGACCTGGAGAGGCAGAAGAGTGTTGTTGTTTCTCCTGTTGCCATTGGTTCTCCTGGAGAAGCTTGTTAGCTTTTTTCCTAGCATGAACTTAGCTGTTATCATCAGAGGAGCTCAGGACCTTGTTGCTGAGAATGGCTGTGGTTCACTTTGGGGAAGCTGTGGTTCACTTTGGGGAAGCTCTGGTCCTTATTTTATCGCCTCCTGGCTCTGGAGGGGAAGATGGTGTGGCTTTTCAGTCTCTAGGAGAAGCTTGTCATGAAGGCTTTCTAATATGAACTCAGCTGTTCTCATTGTCAGAGGAGCTCAGGACCTTGTTGCTGAGGATGGCTGTGGTTCTTTTTAGGGGAGCTTTGGCCCTTACTTTGAGTGTTGTTTCTTGGCTCCAGTGCAGAACCCTCAACTTACCGTACAGATCCTTCATCCTGCTGGCACTGTCTTTCTAGCTTCCTCTGCTGACCTTGGGGCCTTCCCAGGACAGATTCATGATACAGACTTGCATAAGACATTTTCGTGGGCTCTAGGCTTCCAGTTGGATTTGTGAGGGGCACTGTCATGGGCTCTGGGTCTTCAGCTGGACTCATGAAGGATATTGCCATGGGATCCAGGCCCTCAACTGGATTCTGTGGGGTCTTTATTGTATGGACAGATTTCCTGAACTTTCTGTGTTTGACTCTTTGGGTGACTATTATAAAATTATTCTGTAAATTATGTGTCCTGCATTGAATTACTTCCCCTGCAAATCCCTGATGATAACGATAGTTTTCAGAAAAAAAAAGTCTTATTCTTTTAAAAACTTGGCATTATTTTTTCAGTGCTGGGTATATAACCAGCAAGTGCTCTACCACTGAGTGATATCCCCCACCCTAAAACCTGTCATTTCTAAAAATATTTGGTTTTCAGTAAAAAGAACTGATTTATGTAATCAGTCACCAGGTGTGCCTTTAAATCTAAATTTAAATATTATTTCTATAATAGAGATAAAGTAAGACATAGCTACAAAAGTACATTTAAGTTTTTGTTAAGAAAACTAATGATACAGTGAAAGAGAACTAGTAAAATGTATAGGAGTATAAAATTCATTAAGTTTTAAAATATTTACGAAAAATTCCTATTCTTACACAAAACAATACTCATTGGTAAACATTATTTTTAGTTTTAACAATCATAAACCACATAGTCTGAAAATATAGAATTTTAAACTTCTATGTACCTAAGTAATATTAAATTATATAATCAAGCTCAGGAAAATTTATCTTTATAAAAGTGTTAGTTAAATCTTCAATGATCATAGAAATGTTTAAATCCTTACTGTGCAAAAAGTATATAACTGCAAACTGATATTTATAATGCCATCAAGTAAGGAAGAACTAATGGGCTAAATAAAGGCAAAATCTTTTGAGCTAACTTGATACTTACCAATAATCCACAGAATAAGAAGATAGTCTATTCTTTCCAGGGCTGGTCCCATTGTGTTTTTCTTATCCTCATTGTAGACCAGAGAGTATAGATTTAGTAACAGTAAAAATGTGAAATATGATGCTCCATGAATAATAAACTTCATAAAAGGTGTATGAATGATTCTTCCAAGTTGAGATTTGGGAGCTATCAAATAACACAGTGACAAAACTGGCCAGAAAATGCCAACTGTCAAAACAGTCATTATCTTCTTACAGGTGGGTTTACGTCGGTAACCAGACATCTGTCCAAACCAAACAGTGTTCAGGAACTGCTGGCAGTTAGACTGGGATACAAACTGAAAAGAACATAGATTGAAAAAACATAAAATAGAAACTTTAAGTACTTATTAACTGATATTCAAGTTCTTGATACTATTTTAAAAATAGATTATATCCATTGAACATAGTTTTTAGTCTTACAATTAATCAAAGAGTATACAGGTTAAGAGCACAATTTCTGGAGCCTGAACACCTAGATTTAAATCTAGCCTTTACCATTTACTAAATAACTGTGAGGAAGTTTTTAAACCTCTCTAAGCCTCAACTTCCTCAACTCTAATGTTCCTCATAAAGTTGTAAAGATTAAATGTACAGCTCTTAGAATAGTGCTTTGTTTTTAGCATGTGCAGTTGTTAAGTATTAGTTAAATGACCTGTTTTCTCACACTTAAATACTTACAATAGTATAGGCCTTTATAAGGCATAACAAAGATTCTTATAATACTATTTATAAAATTTCAAAGGTGACATGTACAACCCATAGAAAGAGAAATCATTAACTAGTGTTTGGGTGCCTTCAGCCTAGAGAAACTGCCAAATTTAGCTGCAGAAAATCAAACTGTCAAGATAACAAAACTGTCTATATATTAGATCTAGTCATGCTTCATAAAAGCACTAAGAATTTTCAAAAATGGATTACAGATACTCTTAAATTTCTCTAAATCTGAGTTTTTTATGAGAAGGGGAAATAGTTCCAAATCATAGGAAAATTTCAGTTCATGCATAGAAATTAATTTAGCAAAGTTTACAAGTTTCTTAGATTACAAATTTCACTGGAAATATTTTTCCAATATAATGCTCATGTTGTGAGGTATAATTTAAGTGACCTAATAGTTTTGAGTACAACAATATGGACCAGCTTTGAAATTACATAAATAGATGGTCATAATCTGATTTGAGAAATGTAAAATAATATTTGGTCAAAAAAGCATTATCCTCAGAAAATAATTTTCAGACATAACACTGTAATTGAAAAGAAAAAGAATCAGAACTTTATTGTTGTTTATTGTGATTATCAAAAATTTTTCTAAGACAGGTGTGCTGGTGTATGCCTTAACTATAGCATTCTGGAAGACGAAGGCAGGAGGACAAGTTCAATCCCAGCCTGGGATTAAAATTTAAAACACAAGCAATCTCAAAACAAAACATTTAAAAAGGGCTCCTGTGAAGGCCCTAATTTCAATCCTATACCAAAACAAAACAAAACAAAATAAAACAAAACAACTAATATCTTATATCTGTTTTTGGCAGTTAAATCTTACTTCATTCATTCTCTTTCAGCTCAGATTCCAGTATTCTTATGGAATTTTAATTTGTTCTTCAAGGTGAAATACCTAGGAGATAGTTTCCCCCCCCCCATAAACAACTTTTCTTTGTTTTTTTTTTTTTTTTTTGGTATCAGGGATTGAACTCATGACCATGAGCTTGCAAGGCAGGCACTTATGCTGCTGAGTTAAATCCCCAACCCATCATATACTCTTGTTTAGTAGCATCCTGAACTTTGTGATGTCAACTATCCTATAAATCTTAAAGCAAACTCAGGACTGATAACTTTCTTGCTATACCTCAAAGTAACAATAATTTAATTAACAATAATGTTAAATATTATCTGGAAGTGAAAAATTTCAATTGAAAATGCTCTGAGTCTTACAACACAGACACAGATTCTTTGGTGCTTCTGTCATCAATCAAGAAGTAGTGAGCAGAGGAGGCAAATGAATGTTTCCTACCTTATAATTCAGCAGGGTCGGGACTGTTATAACCAGTGGATTCTATGTGATGCTAATTGGCTACTGCAGGCAGGTCTTTAAAAGCCATGATTTTTCTACTTATTTACTGGAAGACTTGCTCTTAAAGGCATGAACTAACACACAGCACACAGAAAATCCTACCCCAAAGTTACCAGGTTATGAAGCCCAAGATACACAAAAACCATATAAAGTCAGTCCTCAGAGGCTTCTCTGACCACCTCCTTACAACCTGCCCTGTGATGATCATGTCTCTCCCAGGATCCACTCGTGAGTTTTCAGTAGCTCTACCCTATGTGGATACACTTACCTGACCATCCAGCCCACTCAGACATTACTGTTACTATGTCCTTGGTTGCTGTTCAGATGCTGATTATGTGAGTGAAAAAGATTACAGATGATCCATTTCTATGTATGCACATTAGCGTTGCCTTTTCTTTTAAAGCTGTACAGGCACATTGCTGAATTGTAAATCTGTTTCTACACTGATCCAAATTCTTGAGCTTAACTTTTTTTTCCCAATAAATGTTTCATCTTCAGCAAGAAACTTAGAGTAGCAGAAAAAATACAGGATTTGAAGCCTAAGATCTGAATAAGCAATGTACTATCCTAGCTAATCCTAAAGAAATGTTTTAAAATTCCTGCATCAATTTCCTAAGTCAAAAAGCTATAGTGCGGGTCAAATTTTTAACCAAGATACTTAAAAAATTCTGCTCTTGGGTTTGGGATTTAGCTCAGCGGCATAAGCGCCTGCCTTGCAAGCACGCAGTCATGAGTTCGATCCCTGGTTCTGATTAAAAAAAAAAATTCTGCTCTTGACCAAAAGTCCTCCTACTATTTGCCTCCTACTACTATTATGTACTTTAAGCCCAATTTTTATAACATAAATTTGACAAGCAAACTTTATTCCCATGTCTGTGTTAATAATGGGTCTTAGAAGTAATACTTTAAAAGGACCACTTAACATCCCCTATTAAGCAGATATCATTATCTACATACAAACACTAACATTCAGAGTGATATCTCAAAAAAAAAAAAAAGAAAAAGAAATTTAAAGTGCGTACTTTTCATGTGTATAGTAGAAATGAGTATTACCCTTAATTGGAAGGAGTGATACCAGAAGAATCAGATTCAATTTAATTATACCATGTGTCTCTGTACCTATGGGTTTAACAATGTATTACAAATACAAATAATCTGATACTTTATTTTTAAATAGAAGTTATTATTATTACAGAAAGAGCAATTCATAACCACATCAATAAAATAAACCCATGTCAGATAAAACACAAAGTAGAAACTTCACTATAAAGACTTACCTGTACAAATACTACTAGTATTTATAAATTTTTTTTTTTTTTTTTTTGTACCAGGGATCGAACTCACAACCTTGTGCTTGCCAGGCAGGTGCTTAAGCCACTGAGCTAAATCCCCTGCCCATACTACTAGTATTTACCAAAACATTAAATCCACAACCATATTATTATAATTAGTATTATTAAAAATAATAGTAACTACCATTTGCTGGGTACTTGCTTAATACTAGTACTCACTGTGGTAAAACTGTTAAATATATGTTTTTAACTCTTAAAATTAAAGCTCACACAGACTCAGTAATTTCCTGGAGGATGCACAATGCTGTAAAGAAGGACTAGGATCTCAACCTGGGTATACAGTACCAAAGCCTTTGCTGTGAGCCACTAGACTATAGTAGAAGAAAAAAAGAAAAAAAAAATCCCTCTTACCTCCTTTTGGTTATATTTAATAGCAAGTTTTAGACGACTTAAATTCATTCTTTCCTCTAGTAGTCCCCGTTTGTCAAGAGGTTCATCATTAGATGTATGGTTTAGGATAACTTCCAATTCACGTGAATTCCGGGCTTGGGCAAGCAAGTCTTTAGCAAACATTTTGCACTGACGAGCTAGTTCTTCATAATCATTCCTACAAAACACAGTAGTTTATTATTAGAAATGTCCTTTCCATCTATAATTAAGCTATAGTCAGTAGAATTTTTTTATTGAGCATTTTAATTCTGATAGGGTTACACAAAATCTGATCTTTTTCTGCTTACAGAAAAAGGATACAACTGGTACATGAATTCGTCACAACTTTGGAGAAACCATAACACAATTATGTTCCTTGTTTTCATACTGATAATCTTAGATAAGCACAATAGCTCTTATGCATATTGATTTTTCTAGAAATTCTAGTAATATTTGCCAACTATTTCTTTAATTCATTTGCTCTTATTTTCTAAGTTTGGCTATATTCATTTTATATTACTCGGTAAATAATAGAATAAATATTTTATTGCTATTCAATCATTATAAAATAATTTTTAGATGAGTTTTCATCTACATTTATGGTCTTCTAATATTAAAAATATTTTTATTTATATTTGAAATGCTCACTGAATGAAATTCAAGTTAGAGATATTAAAATGTACCTACTGAAGAAGTTTTATAATTATTATCCTGAATATTATTAAATTCTTTAAATGGCTTATTAATGGCAGATTTAACAATATATGTAAGTTTTACATATTTCAGACAAAGTTTTAGTACACATTTCTTTTGTAAAAATGTATGACTAAACTTAATAACTTAAGAATTAGGTTGGAAAGAAACAACTATGGGCACTGAGGCTGGACTTCAATAACTAATTTTTTTTTAAAGTTCTTTACCACAGAGAGAAAGAAAAGAGAATCAGGAACTTTCCATGGGTTGGTCTTTCTTTATAGTAGAGTCTTTCATAAAATTTTAACTCAAAGAGTAAAAACTTCTTGGGCTAGAGATTTAGTTCAGTGGCATAAGCACCTGCCTGGCAAGCACAAGGTTGTGAGTTTGATCCCTAGTATCAAAAAACCAAACCAAACAAATAAACAAACAAACAAAGAATAAATACTTATTTTCCTTACAGGTTAACATTTCTCTCATTCCCTCTTTGTATCTGCTATGTTACTTGAGAATAAGTAGTTGGACTTCTTCAAGTGAAGTAAGCCCTGCTTCTTAATTTAAGAACCTAACTGCAGATAGGAACATTCACCACACAGGTGTACTATTTTCTTTTTCATACCAGTGATCAAACTCACAACCTAGTGCTTGGCAGGCAGGTGCTTATGCCACTGAGCTAAATCCCCAGCCATCAGCCACCTAATCTTTAAACATTTGATAAATCACAAGATTCAAGGAAAAATTAATACATTTTATTAACTTAATCTCTAATAGATTACTGGAAGACAAGTGACTATTCATTTAGATAGAAATATAGTAGACTAGAAGCAAGGAGTCATATGTTCTAGTTACAACTTTGCTTCTACCTCTGGTTTAAGCTCTGTTCCTAATTAGATGCTGGTAATAGTGGAACATTTAGACTTATAGATCTCATTTGTCTGTCTATAAAAACACTGAATTTAAGTTCTATGGTCACTTTCAATTCTAAATTAATCATTGAATAACTATAATGTTATTATAGCAGTTAGTTCAAATCTATTTTTGGACTGAATTCTATTTTATACGGTGCTATGGTTTGGAACAAAATATCCCCCAAAAGGCCGACTTATTCAGAGGTGGAGCTTCTGAAAGATGACTAAATCATGGAGTACTAACCTCATCAATGGCTTATCTATTGATGAGTTCATAGCTGAGTTCATATACTATTAGGAGGTAGCACCTAGTTTAATGAACTGGGTCACTAAGCCTCTGACTCTGGCCGATGTATCTTCTCTCTCTGCCTTCTGGCTGCCATAAGGTGAGCAGTTTTCTATTCTGTCACCATAATATTTTTGCACTGGAGCCAGTTGATCATGGACTGAACCTCTTGAAACTGTGAGCCAAAACAAACTTTCCTCTTTTACTTGGTCAGGGTGACAGAAACCTGATTAACACATATAGTACTGCTAAAGACTACAACAGGGAAGGCTTCATATCTAAACAGATAACTTAAAAGCCTTGTGCTATTACAAGCAAAAATATTACCTTTTAACCATGTCTAATGAATTCATCAAAGTAAAGTACATACTTTGCATCATATCAATTTCAAAGTAAATTTAATGTCTCTAAATTAAAGCAATTCCAAACCTGAAAACTTACAAATGGGTATCTTTAATTAAGTTTTTACAATTTAGAACTATCAAAAACACACTATGTTCTGCTGCTGCTATGGCTACAGAAAACTGCTTGCTTGCCTCCTTGCTTTTCCATCTCTTTGCTAATAGGGATTAAATCCAGGGCCTTTCCACTGAGCTATATCCCCAGTCCTGTTTTTAATTTTTTATATTAAGACAGGATCTCACCAAGTCACTAAGTTGCCCAGGGTAGACTCAAACCAGTGATCTTCCTCCTCAGTCTCCCACAGTGGTGGGATTACAAGCCTAAAGTTAGTACCTCTGGGTGAAAATGGCAAGTTTCTTATCATCTTTCCAATCAGTAGAAGTTTGAATTTTCTGATCTTGTCAAGTCACTGGAGGGTTGCTATATAAGACATATCCAGTAGTAGCTGGGTTTAAGGTAAAGAGCCCTGTGGAAAATTTGTAACAGTGACCGGGAAGAAAGTCTAACTGCTCCTTCTTCAGATAACACCATGGATATTCTGCCATAAAGGAAAAAATTTAAAGCTTCCTTGAGGATTTAAAGCTGGCTAACAAGTGGCAGAGGACAGCTGGAAAAACTGACCTAAATAGCATCAGTTTCTGTTTCTTTGAAGGAGAAGGAAAATTCCACATAAGTGACTATAAGGTACAGTTAGGGATTAAATGTAAGTAAATGTAAATAAACGTAAACTGTAATTCAGCCTTTGGAGAAATTCAAGATGAATAAGATTCTAAATTAAAAGGCATTATATTGTTTACAATTTCCATTGTTCCCACCTGAATTCCACCTCCACAAGGCTTAGTTCTTTTAAATCAGCACTAAGTTCAAATGCTCTCAGAATTGGATCCTCCTCTGTTAACATTATTAGAGCTGGGCTGGCCAAACATCGATATATATCAAGACGAAACCTGTGATAAAATTTGATTCCATATTGTAAAAAACAAAACAAAACAAAAGAACAAACCTTACTATATACATATAACTAGTTTTAACTTATGATTTTTATAAAGTATTGTAAAATTTAAAAGTATGTAAATAACTATAAATATGTTTGTTACAAGATAAACTCCACAAAGATTGAAAAATTAAATATCTGAGATACAAATATATCTACCTGCTTTTAAGAAAATAGTTTTACTGTCTCTTTGCATAGATTCAAAATTTTGTATTGTTCAATCTAATTAAACTTCTATTCTTGAACTAACATAATTTTAAACGAGATATGCTAATAATGGATAAATATTTGGTATGATATTAGGATGATTATTAAACTTTTTCTTTCCCAGCAATACATCTTCCTTAATATACCATGTATATTTCAATCTCATGACTCATTAAGCTAGGTTATTTTCAAAGATGTTTTAAATCTTAAGAGTAAAATTGTTCTTTACACATAATTTCCAACTAATAGAACACTCCCCTTACCCTTGGCAAATTAACAGATTTTCATATTTCAATCCCTAACTAGGAAAAAACCCAGAAAACTCACTATAATCCATTTATAAATATATAAATTATATTTAATTTATAAGGATCATCTATATAAATATATAATTTTTAATCATAGCTTTGGCATATATTATACAATTCATATTGGGTTTTTTTGTTTTGTTTTTATTTTGTACTGGGAATCAAACTCAGGACCTTATACTTGCCAGGCAGGTGCTGTGCCACTGAGCTATATCTCTGGCCCCTTACATATTGTTTTTTAACAATCAATTTTATACACACTTTTTAAAAAAAGTAATTTGGAAATATGACATTTTCCAATCCTCCCACCCCAATAACTCTATTCTTCAAAGATAGTTTGCAGAGAATTATGCATATCCTTCCTGATACATTCTATAAATACATAAACATAATCAGACATAATATAAAAAGGAAAAACTTGCTTATTTTAAAAAAAAATCATGAACTTCTTTACAGGTCACTACAAATAGATTCATATTGTTTCCTACAATGGGATAATATTTTATTTGATGGAGGTCCACTGAATATCCATTAATGAAAAATTAGATTGCTTTTTTTTGGTATAAATATGCAGCCATTAATATTCCTTTTATTCATCAAATTATACTTCAAATTCCTGGAAAATGGCATGTGTACTTTAAATTCTGATTGTTGCTCTTAAACTAATATTAGGGCAGCTCATTTGTCCCACATCTTCACAATTAATAGATATTAACAAATTTTAATATTTTTGCCAATTTAATAGAAAACAGAATTTTATATCTGATTTACTCAGAATTTCTTCAGAAGCCTGAGCATTCTTTTGTGTTTAATATAAATTTATATTTTTTTCCTCTGCCTATTTATATTCCTTGGTCCTTTTTTTCCCTAGTAAGTATTTATTTTTTTAAAAATTAATTTGTAAGATCTGTTTATCAAAGAAATTGGTTCTGTGTAGTCAAGTGATTCAAATGCTTCCCCCTCCCACTTTTCTGTTTATCTTCTTTACTGTGTTTCTATTTTTCTTTTTTTATTTTAAAGAGGAAAAAAAGATAAACAATGAAACTGAGTTTCAAAACAGGTTAACAGGACAGTTACAATAGTTGACACACTGCATTTTGCTGTCTTCCTGGTAGTTATTCAGAGTACAAGATATAGGCATGATACCTTGTCTAAACAATATTAGCACAAAACATTCTTTTAAATTTTTTCAATATGGAAATTTAAAGTATTTACTTGGCCAAATTTACTGATAAAAGTATATTTCCTATTTAGTTTATAGGCTTAATGTCCTATATTTATAAGTAAGTAATCTATAGTTCTAGCTACTATGGAGGCTGTATATTAAGTAAGGGTTTCTGTAGAGGTATTTGTCTATACTATCACTAGGAAAAAGCTGAGAAAAAGCCAGGCATAGTGACACATGCCTATAATCCCAGCTACTGGTAGGATGAGGCAAGAGGACTGCAAATTTAAGGCCAAACTGGATAAATTAGCAAAGTCCTGTCTCAGTAAAATAAAAAGGGCTGGGGTGTAGTTCAATGGTAGAGCACTTGCCTAGTATGCATGAGGCCCTGGATTCTATCACTAGCACTAAATAAATAAATAGCTGAGAAAAATATGCATAATCACAAAATATCTTTTTGTTTTGATCAATACGTCTATATTAAATTTATCAAATCATTTCTAAAACAGGCTTTTATAATAACCTATTTTACCATGTTTACTAATAGATACACTATTAATGACAAAACACACAGGTAAAATAACTTCCAAAAATAATGGAAAGAAAAGTCTGGCAACCATTGTATGGAACACAATTAGATATAATCTGAGAAATAATGAAGCTGCTTACTTTATAAAATCTAACAGTAGGCTACAAAATCTATCATCTGCTTTATAAAATCTACCATTCCATCATTTGACACTCAAAACACCATGAAAAGTAATAGTAGTATTAAGTAATGATAGTGATATCCCTCCAGAAAGAAAATAAAAGCACAAATCTAAACAGTTGTCCAAAAACAATCAACCTTTTTTTGGGTACCAGGGATTGAACTCATGACCTCACACTTGCCAGGCAGGTGCTTGTGTCGCTAAGCTATATCCCCAACCCACAATCAAGCATTTTAAGCCACTGGAAATTGTCCACTTGGGATTGCTGCATTATTGAAAAACTGTGCCTTGCCTTGAACTACATCCACCACCCTTGCCTCCAGTTCAGCCAATAAGATCTGTAGTTTAACATTTGAAACTAGTAAACCTATACTTTTGGCACAGAAAGGCAAAATCAGTTCATGGGGACGTAACAAACCTCTATCAAGCTGGCTAAAAGTGGTGGGCTTGGAAAAAAATGGACAGGGAAATTCTGTGGTTTTTCAAGGATAATACAGTCCAAATTGAAGCAAATTAGGTCAATAAGCAATTTAACAAGGATGACAGTTGAAAAAGGATAGATGGATTTAGATAAGATCTCCATAAATCCCTGACTGACAAGAAAATTACATGTGTGCAACACACACAGCTTGGTTAAAAAGAAAAAGCCAAGGAAATGTTGAGAAATGGTTGTAAGTTTGAATGTACTCCCAAAACTACCCACAGGGCAATTAACGGAGAGTAGAACTTCTAGCAAGGGGGTCAAAGTATATTAGGATAACTTTTGTCCCAATCATTATCTGGCTGACCTGGCCGAGGGTTTAGCTCAGTGGTATAAGTGCTTGCTTGGCAAGCGTGAGGTCATGAGTTCGACCCCCAGTACCGGAAAAAAAAAAAAAAAAAAAAGAAAGGAAAAATATAGACCTCAAAATGACTTAGGAATCAAGTAAGAATAAAAACAACAAACTATGCACAAACATCAATGACTGTATACTGTAAGGAGACAGGTTTCACAAGAAAAATTCTTTAAAAAATAGAACACTATTGAGAGTCTACAATACACTAAATTGTCCGATTTTCAAATAAATAAACACTAGATGTGTTATTTTGAAATAAATGGTATGCTGTACCTGTTCAAGAGCAACAGCAAAGGCTTACCACTAAGGGTGGCATGGGGAAAAAATAATCCAAGCAGTCACTGAAAATAATAAGAAAATAACAATAACAAGTCCCAATAACAGGGTGGGATGGAAACCATCACATAGATTTGCTACAATATATTATCTAAAATGTCCAGTTCCTAACCCAAAATAAAAGACATGTAAAGAAAAAAAAAAAAGTACAATCCATATTCCAGAAGAAAAAAAAGTAAAGAACAAAAGATGTGACCAGATGTCAGATTTACCAGAAAGATCTTTCATGGTAACTACTATTAGTATTTTCACAGTGCTAAAGGAAAGCAGGATTATAGAAGTCAAAGAGGATATAAGCATCAAATAGAGAATATAAAAAAAGAAATTATGAAAAATAAAATGAAAATTATGAAATTGAAAATACAGTCCCTGAGATTAGAAATGTACTAGAAGGGCATGTTATGGGTTGAACTGTATCCCTCAAACTCATATGCTGATGTCCTACCCACCAATACATTCACTGTGACATTATCTGAAGATAGGGCTTTCAAGAGGAAATTAAGATAAAATGAGGACATTAGAATAGATCTAAATCTATTATGACTAAATCTATTATGTTGTTTTATTCTGATCTAGTTTGTTCTGTTTTGTTTTGCTTTGCTTTGTTTTGTTTTAATCTTTTTAAAATAAATAAATAGAAACAATACCCAATAACATTTCCAGAAATCTCAACAAACTGTAAGAGAATGAATGCAGAGACTCATCAACATAAACATCACAGTGGAAATGCTAACACCTAAAGAGAAAATCTTGAAAGGAACAAGAAAAAATAGCATATCACTTACAAGGGAACTCAAAATCCATGAGTTCCAAAGTCAGCAGAATACCATGTTTTAACTTGTCAAATACAAAAAAAAGAAAAAACAAAAAGAAAAATCAAACAGAAAGCCTACATCCAGTAACGCTAATGTTCAACAATATAAGGGGAAAGAGAAAAATATAAAAGCTCCCCAGCTAAACAAAAAACAAACACAAATACGTTGCTAGAAGACCCACCTTACAAGAAACATAAAACATCTGTCAGAAAGAAAGCAAGTCATCTACATGAACACCAGTAGACGGTAACATAGATATCATAGATGCATATTTTCGCCTTTTGTCTCTTACCTGATTAAATACAATTACATAAAATAATATGAATATAATAGATTATAATGTTTGACATATAACATACAGAAATATAACCTAAGTGTAATACATTTGCTAATAACAGCACAAAGTAGAAGAGTTGGGATAAGCTATAAGGAGCTAAGTAAATGACTACAAATATTAAAGTAATAATTACACCAAAGCATTGCTGTGTTTACAAAACTACTAGAAATAATATGTATAAGCAATACCATTAAAAGACAAGAAAAAGAAAATATAGAGGAGTAGCAATTCTATATATTATTGGAATTAAGGTAGCATAAATCTGAAGGTGATTTGAGAGGTTATTCTACATGGTAACTCATAGAGAAATCAGTAAAAAAATCCTCAAAGGCTGGTAAGAAGCTCACTGGCATAGTACATGTTTAGTATGTGCAAGATCTGTGTTCAATTCCGAGCACACACCCACACAAAAATCCAAAAAACCCCAGAAAATAAAACCTTCTAAAAAATATAATGCAGAATCTTTAATGAAAATAAAGCACTATATTTAAAAATATCTTTGATGTAAAAGAAAGTACTACTGGAGAACTCCAAGAAGAAAAAGAGACATAAAACACACACACACACACAAAATCTTAAAAAAACCCTAAAATGACAGGTAAAAAATTAACTATCAAAAAGAATCTGTGAATGTTTAACAACCCAAAGGCAAAGGTTGTCAGAGTAGATTTTTAAAAATGTGCCAACTGCATGTTGTCTATAAGAGATAAACTTTACATTCAAAGATATAAATAAATAAAAAGTGGAAAAAGAGATCATGCAAACAGAAAACCTTAAGAGACTATACTGATTTCAGACTTTATAATAAGAAGAAATGTTATTATAGATAAAAAAGGATAAATGGCATTGATTCATCAGGAAGATATCATTCCAAATATCCAAGTAACAACAGAACATTAAAATACTGTAGATGAAGTAAAAAATGATAGAAATGAGATATTCCTTATAGCTGAATATTATATATTAAATATTATATTATATTATGTATTTTCATTATTCATTCATTTGTTGATAGGCATATAGGCTGTTTCCAGAGCTTAGCTGTTGTGAATTACACTGCTATAAGCAGATATACATCTATAATCAACTGAAAAGTAACATTTGAAGAATTCAGTATCCCATTTTCAATAATGGATAGCTCAGCTAGACAGAAGACAACAAGAAAATAGAAAATTTGAACAACATTATAAATCAACTAGATGTAACACTTTATCTGAATATTGAAATATCTTAAATAATATATAAACATAATATATAATATATAAATCACCATAATGAAATATCTGAAATAATATATAAACAGAAAAGGTTTAACTTTGACTCAGTTTGGGGGTTCCAGTTCAAGATTGGGCAAACTCACTACTTTGGGCCTCTAGTGGAGGTGTTAGATGGCAATGGCCAGGAGCAATGGCAGAACAAACTGTTCACTTCATGAGCCAGGAAGCAAAGAAAACAAGAAACTGGGATCACATAATCCCTTTCAAAGGTATGCCTCCAATAGCTTAAGGACCTTCCACTAGGCCCCACCTATTAAAGGTCTCATGACCTTCCAATAACTGCACCTTGAGGCCCATGCCTTAAAAACAGACTTTCAAAGGACATCCAACTTCCAAATGATAGCACTACCCAACAAAGAGAGGTTATACATTCTTCTCTAGTATACATGGAACATTCTGCAGGATAGAACATATGCTAAGCCACAGGAATAAAAAAGAAACTCAAAAAACTCAAAGAATAGAAATAATAGTATATTCTTCAACCACATCAGAATGAAATTAGAAATTATTAATAAAAGAAGATATGGGAAACACATTACCACGTATAAATTAAACACACTATTATATAACCAATGGTCAAAGAAACAAAAAAGGTAATCAGAAAATAAGATGAATGAAAATGAAGACGCAACATATCCAAGACTGTATTTAAAAATTATTAAATCTCAGCATAAGCAATGCTTAGGAGTAAATTTAGGAGTAAATTTATGCTTAGGCCTTTAGTAAGACACAGGAATCCTGGTGGTATGGCACATCATAGCACTCTGGGAGGTTGAGGCAGTAGTATCGCAAATTTAAGCCCAGCCTAGGCAACTTAGCAAGATCCCATCTCAAAATTAAACAGGGCTGGGGATGCAAAGATCCTGGGTTCAATCCTCAATCAACTAATATAACTTTCTATTAAACCAGTAAAAAAAGAGAAACAAGGGGTATGAAGATTCTTTGTCAGGTAAGGAAAGTGTTTTGACTACACGAATGAATGTGTACACCTAAAATATATCAAAAACTATCCTGTACTATCCTATTCTATTTTGGTACTGGGTATTGAACTTGGGCCTTTGTACTCAACAACCAATCTAGCCAGGTCTTTCATGATTTTTTGGTTTTGTGGGGGTTTTTGGTGTGGGGGGGGTACTGGAGATCGAACTCATGACCTCATACTTACCAGGCAAGCATTTGAGCCACTGAGATACATCTCCAGCCCTTGTTTGTTTTTTGAGACATGATCTTGCTAAGTTGCCCTGTGGAATTTGAACTTAAGATCTTCCTGACTTAGCCTCCCCAAGTGCAGACTACAGGCATGAACCACTGGGCCCAGAAACCATGTATCTTTAATGAGTTAATTGTACAGTATATGAATTACATCTCAATAAAGCTCAAAAAGTGAAAGTAAAATAAAGATATTCTCAAACACTAAGAGAATTTTCAGATAGTAGACTTGCCCAACGACAAATGTTAAAGCTGAATGAAAATGGTAGCAAATGGAAAATGAGATCCACAGGAAGAAATGAAGATCGGAAATAGTAATTATTTAGACAAATATAAAAGGCTACATATAATATTTTTCTTTTCTTGCATCTTTTCAGAAGCATAAGATTGTTTAAATCAGTACTTGCAACACTGCATTAATGTATTTATGACACATTTAGATAAAATATATATAAAAACTTGCAACACTGCATTAATGTATTTATGACACATTTAGATATAATATATATAAAAATGATACCAGTACGTATATTTTAAGTCAGTATTAAACTAATAGATTATAATACATTAAAGAGGCATACTGTGATCTCTAAAAGAAAAAAAAACTTACAATAGTCACAAAAACAAAAATACTGGAAATGAAAAGGTACATTAAATTCTTTGAATACAAAGACAGCAAAGGAGAGATAAAGAAACAAGAGACACAAAAAATATAGAAAACAAAAGAAAAAATGAAAAATGAATTCATAATAAGGGGACTAAATGTTTTAATTGAAAGGTAAAAACTAATTGCCAAAGTGGATAAAAACAAGATCCAATAGCAAAAAACTGTCCAAAAAAACTCACTTTAAATAAAAAATACATGAACAGAAAGTAAAGGACAAGAAGTACTATGCAGTCAGCAACCACAAAGAGAGTGAGAATAGATAAATGAAGACTAGATGGAAAATACAGCAATTATAAATGAAGGTGCTCCTAACAACAGAGTCACAGTACACACAAAGCAAAAACTAAAAGCAGAAAGGTAATTCAATAGTTATGGTTGGAGATTTTAGAAATAAAATACAGTTGGGGAAAATATATTATCCCCCTCTTATAAACAGGGGATCAGTTCTAAAACCAATGTGGATGCCTGAAATCATAATCCTCAACTTACAATATTTTTTACCTTACAAGGTGTGAAAATTATTGCATTTGGTAGAAACTATACCAAGTTTTTGATTCTGATCTTTTTCCAGGATTACAGTAATAGTATGATACTCTCTCACTACATTGGACAGTAGCTGCAAGTTGTAGTTCCCAAGGCACTACATGGTTTCTACATACAAGATACGCTTTATGTTAGATGATTTTTGTTCATTATAAACCAATATGAGTCTTCTGAGTATGTTTAAGGTAGGGCAGGTCAAGCTATGATGTTTGGTAGGTGTGGTGTATTGAATGATTTGTGACTTAATGATACTTTTAAATTATGGATTTATTGGGATATACTGCAACAAATGGAAGAACATTTGTATTTGTTGTTTTTCTCCATACATACATACCTATGATAAAATTTAATTTATACATTTGGCATAGTAAGAGAGTAACACTAACAAAATAGAAAAATATACCTATACACTATAATGAAAATTATTTAAAACTTATGAATTGTTTCTAGAATTTTCCATTCAACGTCTTATAACTTATTGTTTCTGGAATTTTCCATTTAATGTTTTCAGATGGTAGTTGACTGAAAGTAACTGAAATCATGGAAAGCAAAACCATGAATAAAGGCAGACTTGCTATTTACAAAAGACACATCTGATAAGACTTATGTAAAATACACACAAACTCAAAATTCAAGAATAAGAATATAAATCAATTTAATAAAAGGTAAAAAGAAACCCAGAATAGTGGTGCATGCCTGTAATCTGAGTTACTCAGGAGGTTGAGGTAGGAAGGTCATAAATTCAAGACTTATCTGAGTAACTCAGCAAGAATCTGACAAAAAACATCTTTAAAAAAAAGAAAAGCTCTGGGGATATAACTCAGTGGTATAGCACTTGCCAAGCATATACAAGGCACTGGGTTTGATCCCTAGTATCTATTTCCTTCATAATACACACACACACACACACACACACACACACAGAGTCAGATCTAAACAGACACCTCCACAAAGATATACAGATGGAAAATAAACATGTGAAAAGATGTAAAATATCATAATAAAACTGAAAATTAAAATGAGGTACAAATACACACCAATTAGAACTGTTAAAATCTAAAATACTGTGATATCAAATGCTAACTGAAAAGGTACAGCAGAAGGAACTTTCAACCATCACTAAGATTGCAAAATAGAATAGTCACTGCAGAGCAGCTTGGCAGTTTCTTAGAAAACTAAACAGACTTGACTGTATGACCCAATCATCACAAACCTGGATATCTATCTAAATGAGGAAAAAACTTTGACCACATAAAGACCGATAGATGAATGCATGTAGTGGTTCCATTCGTAAGTGCTAACATTTAAAAGCAATGCAGATGTTCTCCCACAGGTAAGTGGATTAACTGTAGTATATCCAAACAATAAGAAATCACTTATCATTAAGAAGAAATATGCTATTAAGCCATGAACTCATGAAGGAAACTTAAATGCATATTACTAGGTGAAAAAAGCTGACCTGAAAAACCTACATATTGCTTGATTTCAATTATCTGACATTATGGAAAAGATACTTTAAAAAAGCATCAGTGGTTGGCAGGGACTTAGGAGGATAGAAGAGTGGAACAGATATAACATTGGGGAATTATAGAGTAGTGAAATTATTCTCTATAATATTGTAATGGTGGATGCTTGTCCCTATATGTTTGCCAAAGCCAAGAGAATGTACAGCATTAAGAATAAACCCTGTATAAAGTACAGACTTTGAGTGATCATGATGTACTAATGTTGGTTCATCTGTTGTAACAAATACATCATACCAATAAGGGATACTGATGGTGGGTAATATTTGAAAGGCAGGTTGTAAAAGGAAATTCTTCACTTCCTACTGAATTGTTTTGTAAAATTTGTGAGAATGGCCCTAAAAAATTAAACCTGTAATTTAAAAAAATTACTCATGAGTCAAAGAAAAATCACATGGGAAATAGAAAGTATCATCAACACATTTATATTAGAAAGGAAGCAAGATCTAGAAAAAATAAGCCAAGTTTCTAATTTAACAAGCTAGAAAAAGAAAAGTAACTCAAATCCATAGCAAACAGAAAGAAGAAAAGTCCAAGCAGAAACAGTAATATAAAAAAAATAGAGGCCATGAATGAATTAATATTATTACTTAGAAAAGATCAATAAAATTGACAAACCTATAGTTAGACCAAAGCTTAGCAGAGTTTTCTGTTGTAGGGAGTAGCTGAGCTGGAAATCAAGCACACATTTGGAGTACAGAAAGGCCATCCCTGAGACCATGGAGTGCCAGAGGTGTGAACAAAGTTTTGGGATTAGAAAGCCAGTCCAGAAGGTGTGCAGTCTTGGTGTCCTGCCCTGTTAACTATAGCATGGATAGCTCCCAGAATGTTTCACTTTCAGTGTTCTCAGCAAAACACTGAGACCTTGCACATTTGGCCCAATTGTGTGCCTCCCCACTTTTTACTGTGTATAAATAAAACGCAGACCATGTTGGGTTGTCCCAACAACCATGTTGTGGTTGTCCATCAGAGAGGTCAGATCCCCATCTGCTCCCATTTTTCTTTCATGTGTCTTGTTTCTCCTTAATCTACTGTTACCCTCTCTCAGGACCCCATTCCCATGCAGTTCATGACATTCTGTAAGGGGTCAGATAATCAATAATTTAGGCTTTGAAGGCCATACTGTTTATACAGCACCTACTCAATTCTTGTATACTATGGTAACAGCAATAGACAATGTCAAATGAATAGGTATAGGTATGTTCCAGGAAATCATTACTTACAGAAGCAATGGCACTCTGGGTTTGGTTCAAGTATAGTTCGATAAACATTGTACAAGATGAGTAACTTAAGAAAAGAGGACAGGAAACTTGAATGGCACCTGTATGAGCAGAAACTAGGAGAGTGAATTTCTAACATGTAATGGCAGTCAGTGCTAAGAATCACATTTCTGACCACTTGGAATATTAGCCACAGGGACCAGAGAGAAAAGGACAAACTGTAATAGCCACTAGCTCTAGAAAGAAGAGAATTTGGATTGATCAAGAGATTTCTGTTTGATGTTAAAGAATTTTTACAATAATTTAAGAATTTATTCATATATTCTTGTGTAACTAAGTACTTTAAAAATACTGGATGCAAAGTTCTCAAATATATGATATATGAAGATTACTTTGTCTTTGAAGAATATTAATTTTGTGTAATCCAATTATGAGTGTATGATCCAACATGGATATATAATCAACTTAAGGTTTTATAAGAACAAACAATAAGTTCCATTAGAAAGACTAGTAATAGGAAAGTATCATTTTGCAATACCTAAATCTTTATTTTTATTTGTTTGTTTGTTTTGATACCAGGGATCAAACTCATGACCTTATACTTACCAGGCAAACACTTGAACCACTGAGCTAAATCCCTGGCCCCACAATATCTAAATCTTAACAGAATTCATCCTTTTTTTTTTTTGGTCTTTTTCAGACAGTCTCTTTATGCAGTTCAGGTTGGCCTTGAGCTCACTTTGTAGCCCAGGCTGGTCTTGAACTTGCAGTGATCTTCCTGCCTCAGCCTCCCAAGTGCTGGGATTACAGGCATGCACCACCACACCTGGTTAATGCATTATTTTGAGAGGACTTCAAATCACTTTTTTTGGAGGTCCAAATCATCCAGTTATTCCAATACTCCCTCATCATCATCACTTGCCATTTCTTGTTACTCTAAGGATTGTAGCATCAAGTAGTCTTTCTTTCAACCCTGTTTCTTGCTACTATGCCAGAAGAATCCATATTCCTAAAACCATTCTAGCCTCAGAGTTCATCATATCAACACCCTATCCTCTACTTTAGTGGAGACCTAGCCAAAATTTGCAAATTCACTTACCTTCAAGGTAAAATGGGTAATCATATGAGTAAAGCTAAGAATGCATTGTGCACTCAAAAAAATTATTAAAAAAAAACACTGGTTCAGTAAAGCCTACTATAAATTAAATTAACTATTCATTACTTTGCTACCCTAATGCCTATGTATCTCAAGTTTTTAAAGTTTGCCTTCTTTTATTAGATAATAAAGATTTCATGTCTTCTTTTAAAGGTATTTACAAATTCAAATACTTCAAATATAAGAGACTAAAACTAAATCACAGCAATTATATTACCGAAAACGTTTTCTAAACTCAAATAGTCTACTAACCTTTCCTACTACATCTGGAAATATTGTCCCTAGATATTATCATCGCCTGGAGCTGCACCATCACTGAAATTTAAAAAATAATATTGTATATAAATACAGATTGTCTTGCTTTCTGTTAGAACACTGACTTCAACTTCACAGAAACCATCCTATCTCCCTTCCTGCTCGTTTTGTCAAGTCTTCTTTTCTTTTGCATCTCTACTAAGCAATATCTGGAAATTACTTTAGTCAGAGCCCTTTACCATTTGTTACACTTGTTTTCTCAAAAATCAGTAATAAACTCCCTCAAACTCTCCTACTAATATTACTAATCATTTGCAGATCCCAAATAAACCACAATTACATGCTGTAATTTCTGCCTATAATACTTCACTTTTTAATTTTTATTCATTCTCAAAGATCTCTCTCAAGCCATAATTTCTTTAAAAGCTTGCAGGACATGCTGTTTCCCAGCCTCAAAACAAGCTAGATTAAGTGTTTTCTCCAACCTCAATCTCTCACCCCCAGCTGCTTCAACTACTTATGTATTTAAAGAAGCATATAATTTAGAAAATGTTTACATTTAATGAAAGATCTTACAACTGGAAAAAGCCTTAAAGATAATTTTCCTTGTCATTTTATGAACTAGGCATTTTAAAACTAAAAAGTAAATATAGCCATTATTATCAATCAGATCTTATCAAAGAGAACATAAATCTCTTTGCAAAATAGACCTAAAAATACAAAACATTTCTAGTTAAATTTCCTCAAATAAACATTAAATTGGTCCCTAGAAAGCTTTTCCAATGTATGGATTTGTGACTGTCAATACATTTGGGGTATGTAAATAAGAAAAAGAAGGAGAGAATGGTTTGGAGGTTTAAATTTTATTTTATATACTACCCAAAAAATGTTTTCAACAGGCTGCTTGGGCCTTTTAGGTCTATTTTCCAGAGTAGATGTTACCCTTGATACCATATCAACTAATTATATTTAATTACTATTTGTGTATGTGTATATATATATATATATATGTGGCATGCTTAATTACTATAATTTATTATTTTTAACTATGTGTACAGTGGCACCTTGGTTCACAAACTTAATTCATTCCATGATTGTGGAAAAGATGGCTATATTCATGTTCCTATGGGAAAAATTGTGTTCATCACCTAATGCAGAGTTCCAACCCAAAAAAAAAAAAAAAATTGCCAGTGCTTCTGCCTGTGAACCAAACTGTTTGCAAACAAAAGTGTTCATGCACCCAAGTACTGTGAGGGCATTTATAACTCCCACTATTTGCTTTCTTTTCTTTGTATTTTTTTCTTTTGAAACCCCACCCCAAACCCTGTTATTGAAAATTCACTTATTCTATGGCCCATAGATTATAGTTTAGATGCTTAGTCAGCAGTTAGACCTCAAACAGCAAGTGAATTTTGGCCAAATTCCCAAAGGCCTCCTCTTTTCCCTTAATTGGATATAAAAACTATGGAAAGGGAAACAAATGGGTTTATCTTAAGGCACAAAATTGCCTGGTGTCCACATTCCGTGTATCCAATAACCAGCTTTGTAAGAAGTTTTTGTAACATTCCAAAGCAATGACAGTGCTGCAAAAAGGTAGTATCCATGGAAACTCCCTGACTCATACAAGGGTATATATCAGAAAGGAACAAAGGAATCGAAGCCAGCCAGCCAGTAGCCAGCAGTTTCAGTGGCCAAAGCCGATTGACCACTGCAGTTTTGAAATAAACCTCACTTGTTTCTGAAATCTCAGTGTCCCGTGGGTAACTTTCTTGAGTATACTGTAACAGTACCACTGTAATATAGAGGCTAATGTCATTTTTTTGTTTCTTTATTAGAATACTCATAATGGAGAATTTATAAAAAAAAAAAAAAGAGAGGGAGATTTATTTTGGTTCATGGTTCTGGGAAGTACAAGGGCATGGTGCCTGTGTCTCTCTGTTTGCAGTGAGGGTTTCATGGAAGAATGCACATGCTGAAGAAAGCATACCTGTGAGAGCAGCAGAAGGGAGCTGCAGTCTATATCTTTACCATGAGAACAAATCCAGACTCAAAAGAACTAATGATCTCTTGAGAAAGACATTAAAATTTATTCTCACAAAGTGCTTCAGGACTCAATCATTTTCCAAAGGCCCACCTCTCAATGATCCCACAATGGGAGTCAAATTTCAACATGAGGCAGAGAAAAACCTATTTAAACCATACCAAAGGCATATGCCCAAAATTAAGATTCTCAAATCTATTCGAGTGCCATACATTTTATATGTTTGTGACTTTACTCAACTTGTACATGACAGTGTACTTTCTTGATCAATTGTTTCCACTGTTCTTAACATTTTCAACTAGGGAAACAGGAAGAAATGATGAGTAGGGGAAAATAAAGACTTAATTATTGTCTATGAGTGGAGAGAAGACCAAACAGGTCAAATAATTAGACAAAATAGTTCAGTGGGCCAGTGGTATGTGATGAATAACATGCCTGACTACAGACCAGAGTATTGTTTTGATTTCTTTATAAATAAGATAGAAAATAGAAACTCTACACCTTCCACAACTTGGAAGTTTTCTTGGACTCATAAACTGTGCCTCTGAAAAGCAAATAGCACACCCACCCATCAAGAGTATGAGATAAACCTCATTCATTTCCTAATTACTTAGCATTGACAAACATTTCTGAAAAACTCAATAAGCAAAGGAGTTAGCAGTCGGGTTTTCCGAAGTCACCTTCGTTATCACATTTCTTAAAAGTTGCATAGAAAGAATATCTTTTTTTTTTTTTTTTTTTGTAACCAGGGATCAAACTCATGATCGCGTGTCTGCAAGGAAGGCGCTTATGCAGCTAAGCTAAATCCCCAACTTAGAATATCAATTTTAAAAACCCAAAACACTGACATAAACTTACTACATCACAAATCTATTTATCAAAAATTGTAATTTTCTAACCTGGAATGTCGGAGGCTGTCCTTTTTGTTTTTTGCAGAACACAACGTGCATTCACAGCCAACTGCATGAGGCTTGGGTAGAGACACGTCCTGTTTTAAGAGCATTGTAAGAATTTCATAGTTGTTACGATGAGCAGCTAAAATGACAGGTGCAACATCCATAGTTGTTGAATACTCAGGATTTTGAATTCGTTCCATTAGTTTCTGAAAAATATTTATATAAATGTCCAAAAATTATTATTTCTAATTTCAAGAAAATATATTTAAGAATGAATTGAAAAAAAATGCAGGAAGGCAAAAAGAATTTTAGAATTTTTTAGCAATATGAAAAACATTTAATTTGGAATGAATTTTTTAAAACCTCAAAACTTCAATGCAGTATAATTAATAACAGGTAAAATTTCAATAGATAACATTCATATAACTAGAGTGCTGTTTCTCTACCAAATAAGAAGTGTGAATATTTAGAGAAATACCTTAGGAAAAAGTGTTTAGTTTTTACAAGATTAGAGAAACATGCAAGGATAAAGATCAAGAATTTCAGAAAAAGAACATAATGGAAAGTGGAAATGTTAAAAAACAGGCAAAGCACAAATGAATGAGAAAAGCTAAAAATTCCACCTCTGTGGTAAACCTTGTCACATTAAAGTAATGAAGCAACTTGAAAAAGGTATGCAAATAGGAAGCACTTTTCATGTTGTATAATTCTCTACACATTCCCAACCATTGCCTATACTAATTCCTATTACAATCATAGAAAAATACTAACAATCATAACTACTAATAATGAATCATGAAACTATTTAACATTTTACAGTTACAATCTCCTTTAATCCCCCTAGTAGCCTGCAAAACTGAGCATAATTAATCCTCACAAACTGAGGCTCAGAGAAGTTAATGTGCCCAAGCCATACAACAGAGTAGATTTGTATTACTATTATTATGATTAATCTTGATTTGTATTAATCAGGAGTCCAAGCTCTTTCTACTACACGGGCCCATTGGCCAGGTGATGACATGAAATGAGGAAAAAAATGTTAATAGTTAAAGAATCAGGGTTAAATAAAAAGGTTAACTATTTTATGACTATTGCATATTCTTTCCAATACTTCTCACTTTTTCGCAGATGTTTCCCTGAGAGCTGTTTGATTCCAGTGTAAGCTCATCAAGTTCACATTTTGGTAAATTTTATTAACATTGTAAAAGTAGTGTACACTCATTATAAAATATCTGAAAAATACAGAAAAGCAGAAAGAAGGATAAAAATACCTATATTCCTTCTACCAAATAACATTTTACAGTACAATATATCCTTCTAGTCCTTTCTCTATTAAACACCTTTTTAAGGTCATCTTTTGCATAAATGGTATAGTAAGCATCAGTGGTTAAAAACAATGGTTTTTAATATTCCAAAGTTCAAGGACTCTTTTAATAATCTTATAAAAGTTGTAACCCAGGATCTTCAAGGAGAAAAACTAATGCATAGAATTTTGCATTTAGTTTAAGAAAGAGCATAGGCTCTGTGTTTAAGATATTTTGCTAATTAAAAAGTACTATAGCAAACATCTTTATGAAAGTAATATTTTGCAAATTTAGGATTATCTCATTAACACAGATCATTAAGAAATTACTATTATAGTTCTACTGCCATGAACAGTTTTAAAGCTCTTGATACATAATGTCAATAGCCTTTTAATAATTTATATAAACAATACATAAGATGCTTTACTCACCAGCACTGGGTATGATCACTCCTAATTTATGAGTGAAAATATATTATTACAAAATTTTAATTTACTTTCATTTGGTTACTGGTTAAGTTTTAATATTTGCTGATATGTGTTTTTCTCCTTTTATGAAATTTTTATATACTTTATTTACTAGAGAATTCAAATTAATGAATTTATTTAACAATTACAGAGAATCCTAAAATTGGCCCTTCTTCCTTTTGTTGCATTATTGGTCACACAGAAAATTATATTTAATCCCAAGAGATAAACTTTAATAGAAAAGGAGTCTTCATGTTTCCCCATATTTAATTATATGAAAAACATTATACATACATAAGATTGAAGTTCATAATTTCATGGTTCATGACATAATCTAATATTACCTAGAAAACATGTATTTGAAAGTCAATTGCACAAAAGATAATTCTGATAAGCCAAGAAAACAGACTTAATTCACTGAAATGATAAAAGAAAACATATAAAATATTTAATATTGTCCTCATAGAAGTAATAATACCTTTACAAGTATGTTACTGTCACTGGACATATTCAAATAAAGGTTGAATAATCTTTATTTCCTAAAGACAAAGTAAAGAGTGTTCTTTAATGATTAGAAATACCAGTTAGTATTTCCAACATGTGGCACACTGTATTTTGCCCTTCCTGCCATGAAATGAAATGGGTTACAGACTAGATAGAAGGTATACCAAAATGTAACAGTAACTGCAAACTAAATAGCAGAAAACTGACTCAAATTTATAGTCCTCTGAATAGGGGCTATATGCTTAGCCCTATTTTTCTTTGTTCTTGTTGGTTTCTTATCACTACCTACACTATGTGATACTATTCTTTAGAGAAAGTCACATCTTTGTTGTTAACTTGTGGTGCTGCAGATCAAACTAAGGCCTTGTACATGTTAGGCAAGTGTTCTACCACAGGGCTGCAACACTCACCCAGCAAGTGACAAGTTTTTTAAAGCTAAATGAGTAAAGTCTTTCAGTTAACATATGATAAAAGTATGAAACTTAGCAGAACTTCTCATAGTTATCAGATCATGACAAAAGGTCTGCTACCAATGTATAAATGTTTTCTAAAATGATATTTTTCTACTGTTTACACTCCCACCAGATAAACTGCTAGTTTCACTATATGTTCATAAATAATAAGCTTTATATTTTTAAAAATTTGATGAACAAGAAGTATCTCACTTTTTAAGTTAGTATTTACTAGTGACTATCTTCCTACTTATAAAAGCAATAAAGAAAAATTTAAAAAGCAGGGGGAATGTCTTCATTTTGGTCAAAAAATAAGAGATAACTACCATAAGGTAACATTTTGCTTTAATTATATACAATATCTTTTATATGCATATTTTAAACCTTAGACCAAATTATATGTATAATTCACTATCCTCATTTTCTTTCACTTAACATTTTTCCATATTCCTAAAAATTTTTTTTAAAATATTATTCTATGACTGCATAATATTATGTTGTATGTGTAAGTAATTATTCATATTTTCTATCTTTTAGGAAGTTTATCATTTTTAGAATATTTACATTGCATCAGATAAGCTACTTTTTCTTCCACTGCTACAAATAAGACTGTAACCAACAGTTTTGTCTACCTTTTTAAAGCCACTTCCTTCAAGAGACGATTTCAAGAGAAGAAAGCATTATGTTAAAGAATTTCAACCTCTCTTGTTTATGACACATCTTGCCCTACCATTAGTATAGCATAAGCCTATACTACTCCCTTGTCATCAATGATTACTTTTTTTTTTTTTTTTTTTAATTGCTGAGCTGGCCATGGAAGCACACATCTATAGTCTCAGCTACTAGGTAGGCTGAGGAAGGGAACTGCTTGAGCCCACAAGTTCAAGACCAGTCTTGGCAACATACTGAGACTCTTTGTCTAAAAAAAAAAAAAAAAAAAAAAAATTGCTAATTTGATGAGCAAAAATTAGAGTAGGTACATTATTTTAGATTTTCTCAGATTTTCTCATGTCTTTTTCTAATATGATTTGTATTTTCCACCAGTTTATTATTTGTTGCAAATATCTCAAATAATTTGAATTATTAATTGTTATCTATATCTGAATTATCTGCAGATAATTTGAATTATTAATATTATTAATTTGAGATATTTGCTGCAAATATCTTTTGCCTAAGTTACCCATCATTTTTAAAATTTTGCCTGTTTGAACTGAAGAAATTTAATTTCTGTGAGTCACACTGTGCCTCTGTGATTTTTGTCCTCTGTTTTTATGCTTTAAAAATTTCTTCCACTCCCAAATAGTTAAATATTCATCTACTTTTTTTTCAATTTTATGGTTTTATTATTTACATTTAATTCTTTAATCTATCTGGAGACTTACAATGCTTTCAACATTACCTGAAAAACATTACAAACTAAAAACACTGGTCCACACTGATAAATTTAGAGAAATATCAACTGATTTTAGAAAAGTTTTCTGAAAGCAATACCATTTATTTATTCTACCAAAAGTCTACTTAAAGTTATACTTTACAAAGTGAAAGGAAAAAATCTATTTTAAAAATAAACAAATAAATAAATAAATTTGGAGGAAGAAAAAATGGCAACGGGGTAGGAGAGCTACTTTGGTTTAAAATCCAAATTAGTAAATATTTAAGAGTACTAACTACTATGGTTGGTCTTGATGATCGTTTTGGTCGATGATTAAGTAGTATATCAACAGCTCCCACTACTTCAGAGTCGATTGCCACCAAAAGTGCATCTGCGGACTTTAAAAAAAAAAAAAGTTAAAAATGAAAATGGATGATAAAAAGATAAACTATTCTTACTAGTTCATAAAGTTACTTAAAAATTTTAACTGTATAATATACAGTAATACTGAATTTTCAAAAATTTAGATTTGTACAAGTAGTAAATTTGCTTGTCTTAGTAGAACTTCTGTGTACAATATATACATTTCTGTCCTTATTTCAATGCATGAGCTGGTAAATAATGAATGCTTGAAAGGAGAGATTACTAATTAAGTAATTTACTGATGAATACAATACAGTATTTAAAGCTGAGTTTTCTTTTCAAGACCTTTATTCTTGAACAGTGGACCAACAAACTCTTAAATTTCCAAATCTATAAAAGTAATTGCCAGGAACTATTACTATAGATAAAAGATTATACTCAGACTAATAAAAATGCTCACCATCCAGGCAAAAATGAGAACAAAGGAGAATGGAAAATGCACAGAGAATCCTGTGTTCTCATATTTAGAACACATACAACCAAATGACATGGTCCAAATTTAACATTAATATTACCAATCTTATCAAAATATAGATAACAAAGAATTATGTTACCAAAGTTCATGGAAGAAGGAAGAAGTAACTGCTTAGTTCTACTCCCAACCTATAGCTTAGCTCTGTAAAGATCCACTTTTGACAAGGGGGAAAAGTAAACAGACTCAAGAAATGGGGTCTTTCCAACTCTATAACAAAGCTTATCATCCTGCTGGCAACATTCTTTTGTGGTTTTTGTTGTTTTTAAGGAACATAATAAAAGCAGAAATAAAACATGGGAATAACGATTAACCTAAAAACCTGTATTATTGAATGTAACCTGATTACATTCAATTTGTACTTTTTAAATCAACCAACGTTCTCAGGAATGAAACTAGTTGATTTTTTAATATTCTTTGTAGTTGAAAAGAATAAAACTTTTATCCACTTTACCTAGATGTCAAGAAGTAGGACTAGACACTCCATTAAATGATTGGACTCCTCATTCACCCATTAGGAATCACCTATATTTTTCAACAGGAATAATTTTCCACCCAAGTGGAAAATTTAATCTATTATTTCACCCCTTAAAAATTTTAGGATTCAATGGGTTATAGCCCTTGCCTTCCAGTTCTAGAATTATTCTTCCATTTTTTTTAACATTTAACATTTTCAGCTTCAGCATATTCAGTCAGTTGAAGCAAACAAACTCTGTATCCATCACTACTTAATATTTCATTTATAATGTTTAATCCATAAAACTAGAGCAGTGACACTGCTCTCAAACAGCACCTTTGACCACTTGAAACATAGCCAAGGATCCAGCGCCAATGTAAAAAAACAAAACAAACAAACAAAAAAACAAATACCAAATACCAAAAAAAAAAAAAAAAGAAAGAAAAAGAAAAAGACAAACTAACTTCATGGTCATCATCACCAAAAGAAACAAGCCTATGCACACTGAGAGTTGTCTATAAATGACAGGTATCTGTGTTTTCCAACTAGTCTTCAGATCTTTACTAAATAAGGAAACAGCTAAATAAAAACCAACAAAGGGGACAGGGGAAGGAAGAAAAAAATTGCTCAAAGCTGACTATTAAAAAAATACACAAATATCAGTATAGTAAATTTACTATTGATAGGCAGCAATCTGAGACCATTTAATGTAAGGACAAACATGGTAATAGTTTCAGACCATATGAAATAAAATAAAATCACTACATTTTCAATGAGCCCAACTTGTCAAGGTAAAGTTAAATTATATTCAGATACATTATTTACTAAAGATTAAAGACCTACATTAAATCTTTCAATGCTTAAAAGGATAAGCTTCAGCTATAAAAATATTTATATAAAAATGCCATGTAAATAATGAGCTACCACTGACTTATTCTGTATAAATAATACATTATTTGATAAATAAACGGCAGTTCTGTTAGACAAAAATATTTTTAAAATATACACAGGTATGCAAAATATCATCATTAGTTTTTTTCCCAATTTCCCAGATAACTGACCATCGAATATTTCCAATACATAACATTTATTACGTATATATGAAGTCACTATTTTCCTTCTCACGTCAATTCATCTTTTCAACAATTCCCATACTCTTTCCTCTTAAGTTAGGGTAAGAAACTAGTTATTTCCCTTCCAAACATAACTTTCCACCTTAGTACTCTATTTAAAGCCCCCCAGAAATACTAGTTTCAGCTCTCAGTTCAATTTTAAATCCTTCCTCTTTGCCAATGTAATTCATCCTATCTTTGTCTTACCAATCCATTTTCCTCTTGCTTTCACTGTGTCAAACTTCTCAAACTAATGTGCATCATTTTCTCTAATTCTACTTATGCAATACTTTCAAAATCTAATGGCCTTTACTAAGTCCTCATTTTTCAAGATTTCTAAGTAATATATTAAACTTTTTTCTTTGTCTTTCACAATTCCACATTATCTTAACTGCCCTTGGCCTCTTCTACCATTCATCTGGTCTCTTTTAATAACACACTTTTCTTCTAATGCCCTTCATTAAATATAGACACTCTAAGAATGAATCTGCACCAGTCCTTTGCTCTACTCCGGCTTCACCTACTTGCATGACATCAGTGGTTCTCCTCATGCCTGACTGCCCACTGTATCTCTCTCCTTATCTACCTATTTATTCATTTTTGCAGCACAAGGGTTGAACTCAGGGCCTTATGCATACTATGCAAGCACTCTACCACTGAGATACATTCACAACCCTCTTTTTTTTTTGAGATAGGATCTCACCAAATTGCCCAGACTGGCCTCAAACTTGGATCATCCTGCCTCAATTTCCTGAGTAGCTGAGATTAAAGGCGTGTGTTACTATACCCGGCTATGGTATCTCTTTAGCCTGACACTCCCTAGAGATGCAATCTTCACTTATAATTATCCCTTGGGAGCTCCTGATAGCCTCCAAATCAACAGGGCTAAAACCAGAAATCATTTATCTTTGCTCCAAGCCTGATTTCTCTTATGAATTTGGTTTTCTTTCATCCTCCTCCCAATTAGTTTAAAATTTCCAGATCATCTTAGTATCATTCTCAATTCTCTCTTCCAAATTTAAAAATTCACTAAAACCTGTCATTTCTTCCTTTATAATATCTCTCATATATGCCTTTTTATCTTCTTATAGCCATGATGTGAATTCAGGCCTTAACATCTTTATATCTGGATTACTATGAAAACTACTCGTATAGACTACAGTCTTCCCTACTTTTCTAATCTATACTAAATTCAGCTACTAGATTTATCTTTCTAAATATGTGACACATATCACATCCTTTCTCAAAACTTATTTAATGATACTTCACTATTACATAAAACCCAAATTCTTCAGCCTAGTATTCAGGGTCATTTTCATCAGTTTTTATTTTTCCTTTTAATTTCCATTTACTTCCCAGCCCAAATACTTTGTTCAAAAGATTATCAAGACTAAAAGTAAAGAGCAAAATAAAGGATAGATAATAGGAGATAGGGAGATAGAATTCTCAAAGGGAAGGAGTTCAAAAGATAGAAGGAGAGGGGAGCAAGGAAAGGGATTAAGGATGAAGAAAAGGAATCAGGATATACTATATAACAGCTTTCCACAAGGAACATAAGCATTATGCATTGCACATATACACTACTAAACCAGAACTTTAAAAAAAATTTTAAAAGCACAAATATAAAAAAGCCTATCAATTAATATCTTAAGAATATACAGTACACCAGGCATGGTGGTGCATACCTACATTCCCAGCACTTGGGAGACTGAGGCAGATGGACTGCTGAGAGTTCTTGGCCAACCTAGGCTACATATTGAGTTCAAGGTCAGCCTGAACTACATAGCAGTCTGTCTCAAGCCCAACCAAAGACAGGTGCAACATATAAACACACATTGCATCTGTCTTTGGTTATATCCTTCAGGCTGTTGTATTAAGTGAATATATTTAAAGTTGTTGACACACTGTAGTACTCTATAAGTGTTAGCAATATTTCAAGATTAATCTCAGCTGACACTCTTCTCATGAAACCTTTCCCAATAGACCCAACCCTCAATGATTTTAATCTTCTCTATATTTATAAAATATTCATATTGAATAATGAGATTTTAAGTATAAAATAGAGTTTCTCAGTAGTGGTACTACTGACATTTTGGACCAGATATTTTTTTTAAAAATTGTGATAGTCATCCTGTATGTTATAGGGAGTTGAGCAGAACCCTAGCCTCTACCCACTAGATACCAGTAGTAACCTGCCTCCAAACTGTGAAACCAGAAATGTCTCCAGACATCGCCAAATGTCCATGGGTGAGGACAAAATAGTTCAATTGAAAAATACTGATGTAACACAGGATAAAATACAAGAAAGTACTTTGAAACTGTAAAGCAACATACAAGGGTCAAGCATTATTACTACCCAGCACTTATCAAATATATTTTTGTATTATTCAATTGATTTACCACTCATATTCACTTTAATTTTCTAAATCATTTAAACTTCTTTAGTAAAGAACCCATATTTTCCCCATGCATTTCCATAATCTTACACACAACTAAAGTCCCTGGACACTGACTAATAGAATAAGACACCCATAGCCTGGATAGTACACATTGAACTGGAAAGAGTATGGGATTTGCAATCACAAAATGAAAATTACAGCTTTTCCTTTACTAATTTTAAAACATTGGGCAATTTATTAAAGTCTATGAGCCTCAGTTTCCTGATCTATAAAAGAACATCTATATAGGTTGACAGTGATGTTCAAATGTAATCAAGAATGTGAAAAAAACATGAATGCTGCAGAATTATTATATACACATAACCATATATATAAAAACACAGTTATAATACCATAATACTTCTTTTATCCAGAATCATCAGGGACTGAATTTCTTCATAAACTTTTTTCTAAATAACTGAAGCTTATGCCTTTAAGTGTTTAACATTAAAATGTGGGCCATTTGATGGAAATCTACTTTCAGAGTACTACATGTTCTTCTTCTAAACTAATAGGAAATGAATATAATTTAACTTTCCCTTACTGATTCTAACCCATTATTATAAATTTTGACTACAGTTGTAATTCATAGCTCCTTCTGAGATTATCAGTTAGGAAATGCTGTTGACCTCTTTACTAAATAGTCTCCAAGATATTCTGTCTCATTTCGTTGCACTGCAGCTCTACTGCCCTTTCCACTGCCCTTTTAATTCTCTCTGGATTAAGAAATTAAGTTAAAATGGAATCTAAAATGAAAAACAAAAAGCAGACTTTGAAGGTGGGTTTTCAAAGTAGTTCTACAACTAAACTTAATTTGGAAACTTCATCACAGCTACCCTGATTGCTCAGAGATATGTTTTACTTTACGATTTTCAGTTGTGTCTGGATAGCTGAGCTTGTTTGATTCAGCAACTTCTTGTTTTATTCTAAGAATATATATTTGACATAGTGCTATATGGTATAATATATATAATAGAGATATACACAGAACTATCTACTTATATTCAGAAAGCCTGCCATGAGTGCTTCCTGATATCACTCAAAAAATGTGCCCCAGTAAGAAAAAAAGAAGTTGGGCGTGGTGGCACATGCCTATAATCCCAGTGCTCAGGAGGTTGAGGCCGAAGGATTGCTGTGAATTCAAACCCAGCCTAGGCTAAACAGTGAGTTCAAGACCAGTCTGAACTACATACTGAGACCTTATCTACAAAAAAAAAAAAACTAGAATTCATTGCTAAGTCCTAACAAATCCAATCAAAAAAGAGAGGAAAAAAATATTATTAGTAAATGTCCTTCCAAATCTTTAGACTGAATTCTTTTAAGATATATATGCATATCTGCTTTTGTATCTGAACTGATATAAAGCTGAACACAAAGATTTATCTTTTCCAGTTAAAAAAAAAACCCACTTGGGCCGAGGGTTTAGCTCAGCAGCCTAAGTACCTGCCTGGCAAATGCGAGACCGTGAGTTTGATCCCAGTACCAAAAAAACCTCATCTTTAGATGTTAATGTTAAATTTCAAATGAAAGGAAAAATTTAATAAATCTTATCAGAAAACCAAAGTCAAACTGAAAATTATTTGAGGGTCAGGAGCATTTTGTTTGTATACCCGTAAATAACATGAAAAAAAATTTGTTATCCCTGACACTTCTAGAACACTTGTACCATTTTTAGGTATACTTTTTAGGTATATAATGTAAATAGTGACAATATAGGTAATAAAATAAAGTCACTACCTCTACCAGATGTAGGGAAAGATGATGAGAGGAAAAGGTAAATCAAAACATCACACTAAAATGGTTTGTATTTTAAGTTTCTTAGTGGCCCAAACAAATAGAAGGTGAAGGAAAGAGAAAGGAAGAAAATAAAAAGAAAGGAAGCTGAAAGAAAAGATGAAAACATGACATATCTAACATTTCTTAGATGCTACAAGATAAAATTTTCTAGCCTTGTACCTGACAACCGTAGTCCAAAAGAAGCTGAAGTATATCCAAGTTTTCGTTTTCAATAGTTATGGTAATGGCATTTCTCCCAAGCACATCTACGCAATTTATGTTCAAGTCACCTGAACTGTTTTCCTCCAAAATCTTTTTAACCATATAATAGTCACCTAAATAACAATATACAAACATAATTTAATATTCAAAACATATTTAAAATGGCTATAAAGAAAAATTTAGCTAGTTGATTTAAAACTAAAAACAGCTAAACTTACTTTTGTGTATGGAAATGTACATAGAAAATATGAACATTTCCTGAAAAAGAACTTGTATCTTGATAAAATAATACATGCACTGGCAGCAAATATATGTAAAAAGCAAGTAGAAAAATTTTATTATGCAATATGAAATAAAAGTTATTAGTCTAAAATTCTTAAATGGATTATAAGGAGAAAAATTTATAGATGTATGTGAAACAATTTAATAAAGAATGCCCAAGATGCAAACTGGAACCTAGAAAAATAAGAACATAAAAGGAGTAAGTTTATACCTCAAATATACACACACATTTATTTTTATATCATAGTGTTAAAATGAGACTATAAATAGAGGCTATTATAAAGGAGAAAGCATACTTTTCTAAAAGAGAAAGCATATTTTTGAGAAGCAGTGGAAACAAATATGCTGGTGGATATGTAGTAGGAGGGAAAGTTTCCTGGAAATTCCACATCATTCTCCTAATGTGTGCGCGTGCGCGCGCGCACACACACACACACACACACACACACACACACACACAATCTCATTAATGAAGCTGTCTAAAGTAAATGACCAGGGAACATTCAGATCACAAAACCCTAAGGCAGACTAGAATTAATGCTTGACTTGTGAGGAGCAGGCAAATTATCTTCTGCCTGATTACAGCCCACAAAACAGTTATCTTATATGGGAAAATCAGAATAATTATTTTCACCAAGATCACATTAAATTGGCTGATGAGATGGTACAGAAAGGGGAATAAATTAAAAGAGAAGAAAAGGAAAGCAAGGGAGGTGTTCACTTTGTTTCATTTTACTTTTTAAACATAAGATGAATACATCTAATAGTGTCTTAAAATTATAGTCATTTCTTAGAAGACTATGAGTAAGAAACAGGGAAAGAAAAATCAGTGAAAACCAGAGGGAAAATAAATTACTGATTTCATGACACAGAAAGAGAAAATACTAAAATTGGGTTAAAAGAATATCAATTTTTGTTAAATATAAATTTATTATTTTTAATCTATAACCTTACAGTCCCTACATATTCTGAAAGTTGAAGTCATTTTCATGACAATGTATTTCCTCAATTCCTTCAAAAAGAAAGCTAGTCACAAAAAAGAAATACTTTCTCCACAGCACAACTAATTAATATTTAGACATTAATACTCCATGACAAAAACTTAGTGAATGCTTCACAAAATGATGCCTGGACAGCAGGGCCAAACAGACCAGTTAAAAATATATCATAATTACCAGAAATAACATTTAAAACCTTATTTCAGACAAATTTATTTCAGTACCTTATTAGTGAGAGAATTGTACCCATAAAAACTCAGCTATATTTCTTTGTTATGTTGTATTTTGATGAGGGTTAATTTTCACTTATCCTGCTTGGGACTCATTAGACTTTCTAAGGACTTCTGTCCTTTATTAGTTCAGTAATATTTTCAGCCATTATCTCTCCAAATACTGCTTCATTCCCAAAGTTCATATTTGCAAGTCATTTAGCACAATGTACTGTATTTTAAAAGACTAGAGTTGTCTAAACTTTTAGGATGAGTATATACGTAAAAAGTTAAGAAACTTGAAATAGTAAGAAGCTGGTTATATCAGAAAAAGTTACAGTTCAAAATGCTGGTGTATGCCAGAGTGATATACCTTGTATTTTCATTTAATACTAAAGTTGCTTTTAAGAGTTACATATATCTTTTGTCTTTACAAATATATAACCCAGGTGTGGCAATGCATGCCTCTAACTCCAGCACTCAGGATAAAAGCAAGGCTGTGTTTCGTGGGGTGGGGGCTGGGGATTTAGCTCAGCAGCATAAGCACCTGCCTGGCAAGCGCAAGGTCCTGAATTCAATTCCTGACACCCAAAAAAAAAATTTTAAAACCCAACCAACATATATATGTAGAGAAGAAATACAACACAATCTGTTTACTTTTTTGGCCACATTGTTTTTTTGAATGAAAAAGAAATCTTCAATTCCACCAGAAGTATGCCAATTCAAGAGCAAGTCATCTCTGTTCCCTCTGCAACATATTCCCCATATGCATCTACTTGTTCTCATACATAACTGCTACCTCTCAGCCAAGTCACTACTCTTCTCAGCAATGAAGTAGACTCTCAGCTTGTATGACTGCTAAAAAAGATTCTCCACTTGATCAAACTCTAGTGTCTCCTCTGGGCTCTTCTCTCCATTGGGCCCCACTGTTAGCCTACAGACTTGAACAAAACATAGTAACCAATAACTCAAGGATGCCTGACTAAGATGGTCTTACAGTGCCTGCCTGAGAAAACTGAGGGCCACCAAAAGAACTTACTGTTTCAGGCAACCCCTGAGGACAGGGGATCTGTTTCCCAGTGAGAGGGAAGAAGCCTAATTTCCATTAAGTGTCAGTTAGCAAACCCAGATTGGTTTAACATAAACCAATACCTACTTCCCAGTTTTTGTAATTTTTCACTTCCCTGACCCTACTGAACCCCATTTACCCGCTTCTGTATTCTTTCATGCTCCCTTTAAAAGGTCCAGCCAGGCCAGGGATATAGTTCAGTGCCACAGTGAAGGCACTGTGTCAAGCATAAGGCCCTGAGTTTGATTTCTGGTACTCCCAAAAAAAGACACAGAAATTGAGGAATTTAGCCAGTACTCGGGAAGCTGAAGCTGGAGGATCACTGCGAGTTCGAGACCAGCCTGAGCTACAAAGTGAGTTCAAGGCCAGACCAAACTGCATAGTGAGACCCTGTCTCAGAAAAGACAATAAATAAATAAATAAATAAATAGTCCAGTCACATCTGTACAAACTGAACTTGAAAAACAGGCCAGATAGTAAATATACTATGCTTTTGGGCTGTAACATCTGAGTCACAACTATTCAACTTAGCCCCTTTAGTCCAAAAGTAGCTATGTACAATTCATATGTGGACAAATGCAGATGTTTCAATAAAACCTTGCTTACTGACACTGACATTTTAATTTTATAGAATTTTAATGTGTTATAAAATATTCTGCTTCTAATTAAAGTTTTAATCATTTGAAAAGTAAAATGTAAAAAATATCTTGACCCATAGGCCTTACAAAAAAATTTATTTTTACTTGTGGGCCATAGTTTGTTTATCCTTGTTCTAGGTCTATCTCTTCAAATCATTTCCTACCCTGCCTTCAGAATGACCTTTTTAAATCCAAAGTGTATCAGATTTACATGATTTTCTATCACATTTAAAAGCCAACCTATTTCACTTGGGGCCTCCAAAGTCTTATAGGACCTGAACCTTGCTACCACTCAGAACTGCCCTGTACCATTCTCCTGCTCACATACTACGGTCATCCCAAACCAATGTTTTTCACTCTGTAGGCCACACAACCCACTAGCAGTCATGAAATCAACCAGTGAGTGCCAACCTGCAATTTTAAAAAGCGAAATAGTGTATAAAATGCCATAGTAATCCAGTTGTTTAGCAAGAAATATCCCACCTACAACCAGACATGGTGACATATGCCTGTAATCCCAACACGCAGAGGGGAGGCTGAGGCAGGAAGGAGACTGCTGTGAATTCAAGACTGTTGTGGGCTACAAAGTGAGTTCAAGGCCAGCCTGAACTGTACAGTTAAACCCTGTCTCAAAAAGACAAAAAAGAAAAGAAAAAAAAAATCAAGCAAGAGAGAAAAGAAAAGAAAGATCACACCTGTGATAAACCCTTCAGAAATACAATGGAGAGTTAGGTATGGTGGGACACACCTGTAATCCTAGCACTCCAAAGGCTGAGGCAGAAAGATCACTGTGAGTTCAAGACCAGCCTGGACTACAGTGAGTCCCTGTCTCAAAAAACTAAAAAACAAACAAACAAAAAAACCCAGAACCACCCCCCCCCAAAAAAAACACAAGAAATACAATGGAGAAACATTACAGTATTAAGAACATTTGATTCCACCTTTACTTAGCATCTCATTTGAACTTCTGGCATACTACAATGAATTTCACCATTAATAGGAAGACTGATGTTGATCAGTTTTAATTTTACATTAACAAAACTTAAAGTTAGTTACAAAGTGTCAGAGGAATCTGATGCAAAAAACTGTACAAACTGAGTATGGAAATTAATCTAATTGAAATGTTTCCATCATGCTTTTTTTTTTTCTGTCATGCTTAAAACAGACTTTATTAAAAGGAAAAACTGTTGCATCCAAAGAAATTCTACTGGATCTCACATTGATATGGTGCTTGAATTCTTTTAGTCCTGATCATTCATTTTGGCTTTTAGTAATCATTTAGTTATCACTTCTTACTGGGAACTTTTGAACTTCTCATTACCTATTAAACTACTAATCCTATAGCTTAAACTCCTCAATATGACTAAATTTGATGAAGTCAGCTAGTAATAAAATACTTATAGTTCTGGCATCGAGAAAAGGAATTACTGTTAGGCTGTAACAGTACCTATAAAATCAAATGTTAATCTTTAACATAACATCCTTCAACCTTGTGATATACAAAGGACACAGGTTTAGCATGGGATATTTTCTTTTCTCCTAGTTGACCAACTAGAGATTGCTGTGTGCTAGGAACAGCCCATCTTCTAAATGACATATACTGTACACCATTTAAGTTAAATAGCACATTTGCTTCTTACCTCAGATAGATCTATTGTGCACAAACATACTTTTCTTCCTTCTAAATTATCTATACTATTCCTTCTCTCATAGCACAAGAAAACATCTTCATTACAGAGGGAAAAAAATAAATAAACTAAAAGATAGGGATGCAGTCCTTAATTTATTAATAAAGTATTTTCTTCTTAACAAGAACTTTATATTCTGACAACATATAAAAAAATAGCAAAATAAAAATTTAAAAACACACTTATGAGATTGCTACAAAGAAATGCCTATATTATAGAACAGTGAGGCAGCTCAATGATTTGGGCATGCTGGTGCATTCCTATAATTCAGAGGCATTCCTATAATTCTGGGTTCGAGACCTGAGCTACATAGTAAGTTCAAGGTCAGCCTAGACTATATAGCAAGATCCTGTCTTAATTAAAAAAAAAATTGTGTTACATTATGTTATAAATTATCTACCAAGATTCTGGTACTTAACAGTCTGTTTTGCTTTTTGTTAAAATAACTATGAGCCACCTCCTATGGCAGTATTTCTCAAAAAGGACATTCTAAACCTTTGGTGGTTTGAAAAGCTTTCCTGGGTGAAGTACTGAAGTGGAAAGCCTAATGACAATTTGTGAAATGCCTGTAGAGTGATGCTTACAATGCCCTCTTTACTTTCTCCTTTCTGAAAAGTATTCTTTCTTCATGGTGCATACCTCTTTCCATTAGGTGCCACACATCAACATAAAACTCAGCAATAACCAATACAACGCATTTTTTCTTCCAACTCACCCCAACCCCCCTCTTTAATCTCTCTTCAAAAATTTCTTCTCAAATAGCTAACTCAAAAAATTTCCATCAAATATATTAATAAAACAGCAGCTTATCCTTAGCCCAAAGGTACAAATGGCTTATGTAGGAACTCAGTCATCAAAGGAACTTTTCTTATAATGCAGCAATTATCTCACAAAGGTGACAGAAAACAAAATACACTGAGAACAGGCAGAAAGGTGAAATTGTGCCTTTTGTACTCTTCCTCTGCTCCCATGCTGAAATGTCAAGATGGAACTGCTGATTCAATTACAAATTAAATTTCCCAGAAAAATTCTCTATGAAGACTTGGCAGGCACAAAATCCTTTCATACCTCTTTTCTCCTGCACAAGAACTAATTACTGATCATCAGAAAATTAAAGGGTTTATGTTCATAAATATATATTAAAAGCTACCACCCACTCAATGGTTACTTTAAATGAGGAAAATTAAAATAGACTGTACTTAGTTTAGGTACTTAAGTAAGCATTACTTACCAATTCTTCAGTCAGCAAGGGATAGATACCACAGGTTCCTACAGATAAAAGGGGGTCACTACCACACTAACCCTCAGTGAGGGAGGAAACAGTACAGGTGGTCAAAACTGCTACTTAATGTTTAATATATATATATATATATATATATATATATATATATATATTTGTAGTCAATTACTGTTTCAGTTAGTCTTTACCTCTGAATTAGAGGTCCATGTCTAAAAAGAATGAGCACATTTTGAGAATTTCATTTAGGGGGTCCAGACTTTACATCTCTGCAACAGACACTTTCAATTACTTTCTTTCTCAATTTTATACAAATTTATATGAACTTTATATAATTTATACAAAGTGTTATCTTTGAGATGATCCTGATGCTGAGTGAAGAATGGTAATTGCCATTATTTAGTGGCTCCTATACTACTATGTGCAGTTGCCTAGGTCTACTGAGCTCCTTTACATAAAAGCAAGTTGTTAAAAACTATAAAATCATTTTCTACTTTTTTGTTTATTCTTTCATCTGTACGTACCTTTCCAAGTGCCACTATTCACTAACAAACAACCATCCCTTTACGATTTTTGTTTTAGGAATTCCTAGATTCCATATTATAAACATTTTACACAGGTAAAGTTACACTCTTAAGTGATAAGGTTGATTTGTGTGGTACTCTTCAAGTACAGTACCATGCTTGCTTTTTATTTTTATTGCATAAATTTAACACAAAAAATTCAAGGTTTATAAAACAATCACACAAAGCAAGTTTAATTTTCAACTAGTAAATCCAAAAGTAGATATATCTTTTCTGACACAAATGATTTTCATTCATTTAACTATAACCAGATAGATATAACATAGACATAGACATAGACAGACAGACAGACAGACAGATACACACACTCACAGATCTGGCTCACAGACATACATTAAATGACACTGTCTGTAAAATAGGAACACTCTATTCCAATAGCTGTTTTAATAAATGCTGCTTTTTGACTGATGAACATTCCAACATAATGGGAGAAGTTACTATTTCAGAAAAATTTCACTTTTAGACTTGATTTAGGCAACAAGAAAAAAATGTTTAACAATATTACTGCATATGAATATATAAGCAAAAAATATACTCCTCTAACTCAAATTTGTATGTGTACCAAAAGCACATGTGAAAAATATACCATTTTTCCAAATTTAACCAAAGAACTTGTTTCAATATAGAAGTATCTATTTTATCTCTCATTTTGGGAAACTTCATATGTAGTGATAAAACATGGATATTTAGTTTCTACTTCATCTCCAAATGTCAATCTGTCCAAGGATTCTGATGTTATAACATGGGAAACTAACATTATATATCAAGCTGTTTCAAATGTTATTACTAGGCTATAAAACTGTCATCAAAAAAAAACTGTGATCAGTTAAAATTCTTATTGGAAATATGTCATGCAATAATCTTAAATATATACATCATGTAAATACCATAGCTACACCAGTCACATTTCATTACGCCCTGTCCTCGGGTTTAACAAGAATATCAATTTCTCCACATGAGCTAGGGTAGCAATGACCACTAATTCCAACATAAGATAATCTTCTCTCTTCCCAACTCAGAAATTTTGAGGGAAAAGAACTCAGGGTATGCTAGCAATATTAAATAATATTATATAATCTATAAACCACAATTTTTATGATATTATGTTTCATGTTTCCAAACTATTTAAAGTTGTATCTATGGTAGACTTAAATGTTTTCAGATTATTTACTATGACTATTATGAGAACATAAAAGTGGCTTATCAAGCATAGGTGAATCTTTTTATGTTAACGTGCGTTCATAAAGTTGTACAAATAAAATCCTATTTCAAATGTAGTAAGAAAAATTACTGCCATTTACTTAAAAACACACAGAGGCAAATAAAGGAAAAAATCTTTTGTAATGTCAGTTGTCCTTTGGATATACTGTAGGTTTTGGATGTCTACGTAATTCTAACAGACTTTTCTTAAGTGAGCATGGCCACTGTACAGCAAGCTGCACAAATTCAGAAACAGGGAACTGTATTTTTCCCCCCTATGGTAAATAAAAGCAGTCTGAAGGCAATCCCCTATTTCTTTTATTATATGCATCACTTGAAAGCCTGTTTATGGCAAATATTTTTAATACTGCCATAAAAATGATGAATTTGCAGATTAAGAAAAAAGGACAACACACTAAATCTGCTGCACCTATTTTTTCCCTGCAATTATCTTTCACTACCTTTATCCTCTAAAGAAGGCTCTGGAGTAGTTTCTAATAAAAACCACGAACAAAGATGTTCTTTAAGTTTGGAGTAAGTTTTGGGAACTGAGGCAGAATTTGTTCAGTTCTGTTCTTATTTCATGTTTCTCTACCTAGGACACATATGCAAACTCCTAACTCCATTTAACCATCACTGATCAAAGCAGTGGGCAATTAACGCTAAATAACAGAAGAAAGATTCTGTTTAAAACGACAACAATAACAGCAGTAGCAACATAAGTCAGAGTCCATAAAGACGGAATCTTAAGGCAAGGTTATGGGATTTTCGGACCACAAGGTCCGCAACTAGCCGCTCGGTTCTCAAAAGAAGTGAGGGTAGAAGGTGACCAGCTCATTCACGTGGTCAGTAGCCCGGGAGGGGCCCAAACTCGGGGGTCTGGGCTCCCACGACTGCCCTTCCACACCTCACCCCCAGAAGGGAGGTCACGGCCACGGCGGCCCCCAGGGGCAGTGCGCGCACCAGCTCCACACTCACTAGGCAGAGGCGGCGCTGCAGGACAGACGCGCGGCGGGAGAGGACGCCCGAGCGAGCGCTGCAGGGAGAGGACCCAGGGGGCGCGCGCAAGGGGGCGTTCAGAGGCGGAGAAAGGGGCCTGACTCTCACCCTTGTCGCACGCCAGCAAGAAAAGCTTCTCATTCAGGGTGTTCTCCTCCTTCACCTCCCGCACATCCTTCAGCGCCATCACTTCGTTCGGTGACGAAGAGGAAGATGGGGAGGAAGGCAGGGAGGAGGAGGAGACGCCCGAGAGGTCAGTACTCGGGTACAGGGCCGCCATCATCGCAGCCCATGAAGGGGGCAGGCCAGGAGACGGGGGCTGAGCCCTCATGGGCCCGGACCCCGACCCCAGCCGCGCCCCAGAGCTGGAAAAGGGGTGAGTCGTTCCCACAGCCGCCTCCGCGTGCGGCCCGTTGGCCTCAAAGGGCGTCGTTTCCCCTTGGAGCCAGCACTCGCCCTCCACCGATAGCCCCAAGCTGGTGGCAGCGCATGCGCGGCCCCGGGGCCAGCGCCCCCTCCCCAGCCGGCGGCGCCCGGGCCAGGCTGGTCCGCGCCCGTCCGGGGACGACAGAGTGGAGCGCGCCAGGGTGGCAGCCGAGCGCGGGGCCGTACCACGAGCCGCAAAGACCGCGCGGGAGGCGGCTTGGCCAGGGAGGAGGGCGAGGTCGATGGGAGAGGAGCTCACTGACGCGCTCTGAGCTCTGACTCCAGGGCTGTCCCAGCTGCGCCCAGAGGAGACAGATGTTCGCGGCTCTCCTCACGTCATCCTCATCTCCGCTGTAGCGACGACACCGGGGCGGGGCCTACGGCCAGGGCGGGCTCGGTGGGCGGGGCCTTCTGTGGGGCGGGCTCAAGAGACGCCCCGCCCCGCTCCTGGCAGCGTGTTGCAACTGTGAAGCTTCCCGCGGCCGAGTGAATCTGAGAGCCCGGGTCCCATCGCTCTCCACACCCAAGTTGCCGTCTTGCTGCACATTTAGCAAATATACAGCGGTATGCTAATTGAGCCTCTGACGATTTAACGTTTCGTGGAAACTCCATGTGGCAATGTACTTCATTCTGGTGCACTCGGCTCACAGCAGAGAGGAGAGCGCGCAGCAATGCTGCCGGACTTGTGGGCTTGTCTGTAAGTACACTGGGGTGGTTACCCTCAGTTCCAAGGGTCATATTTTGTTATCTTTCGTTTGCGATCTGAAATTGACCTATTATTGCTGAATTATTCACTTAATTTTCCTGATGTCACATTTACTTGTGTATATTTCACAGGTGTTGGAATGTAACCATTGGATAAGCACATTTTAAGGACCTATTCCTCATCACTTTCCCTCATTGATTGCATCTGATTTTAAAAGTTGCATCGGTTATTTAAGCGACAGCTGAGTGAAGCTCAGTAAGTGCTACTTCTTTGAATCATGTATTTTCAATCAAACCTTTATGTAAAACATTTATATTGTTTGCCATTTTAAAAGGTTAGGAAGGAAAATGTAAATTACATCTGAATAAATCTTCTTGCTTCCCACAGATCCACTATAGAAAAAAAATCTGAATTGTGCCTTTGAGACTTTAGATTTGCTGGGAATGATGGCATACTCTGTAATCCCAGCACTTGAGAAGCTGAAGCAGGAGGGTCTCAGCGAGTTCAATCCCAGCCTGGGCTACATAATGAGTTTAGGGCAGCCTGAATTACATAGGAAGGTCCTGTCTCAAAAAAAAAAAAAAAAAAAAAAGACTTTGGATTTTTAAGGCAATATATAATTTATCTCAGAGTAATCCCATTCAGGGTGATTTGTTCAATTCCTATCCCTACCAACAGTTTAACTCCCAAATATAACTTTATCATTATTCAGAGTCCTCTTTCAAGCTTTTTTAAAAAAGGTATTAGCAGTTGCCAAGATTGCCTACCTTTCCAAATATTTTGTTTCCTTAACAATAGTTGATTATTTATTGAATCTTTTTAGGTTTTTTTCTGCCTTCTCTAGACAAATGTCCCTGGTCTGTAATGTTTCTTTTGTTTTCATTTTGTTTTGGTTTCTTCTGGTGCTGGAAAACAAACTGAAGACCTTGAGCTTGCCAGGCAGGCATGGCACAGCTGAGCTATATACCTAGCCCTTGGACTGTAATGTTTCTACAGTTCCAAGTTTGTGTATTTGATGGGGTATCAGAATTTCTCATTGTAAATTTGCAGCCGGTGAATACAGAGGTGCATATTTACACATACATGCTTATACACTTTGTAGTTTAGCAAAATGTCTATAGTCAGCAGCGGAACAACTCTAACCCTGCCAATTATTGGAGATGCAGATGACTCAGATAGCGATAGATAGATAGATAGATAGATAGATAGATAGATGTAAGCATGCATGCATATATACATAGATCAATCCAATACTAGACTTCCTGGAAAGACAGACAGATATTATATAGAGACAGACATTATTTTACCTTTTAAACTGAAGATTTTTCAACTATCTGGGCTTAGATTATTCAGAGGATTCTCATGGAGGCTGGATTAATTTCTAGAAGTTGAGGTAATTCCAACTTACTTTAGTAGATAATCCTAGGAGATATTTCAAAGTATTTTTGAGGTGTATTTGCTTTAAAGTAAGCCAGTGTTATAACATACTCTATTCTTCAAAAAGTTTTAGTCATCACAGATGCAGAATATCCTATTCTGCCTCTCTAGTGAACTCTATCTAGAAGAGATTGACATGGTGTGTCAGTTTATTCTGCATATATGATATGAAGACCAATGATACAGAGACCAATAGTAGTGTTATGAACAACAGAATGTAAGATTCAGAAACAGTACTTTACTCAAATTCATTCAAGTCACAGGTACAAAGAGAGAAAAGCAGTTACAACTCCAGTCAGAGAAGTGATAAAATACATATTGAGATCTAGTCTTAGTAGTTTTTTGGGTTTTTTTGATCGGTACCAGAGATCGAACTCATGACCATACACTTGTAAGGCAGGCGCTTATGACGCTGAGCTAAATCCCCAGCCCCCAAGATCTAGTCTTACAAGTAGGCTAGACCCTGGCTACATTTGCAGACTCTCCTTTTCCTCAGGTCACATTTACCTGTTTCTTTTATATAATGCCTCCAAACCTCTTCCTGCATCTTGACAGTTGTTTCTGTCTGAAGAATACTGATAGTCCACATAAAACATCTTTTCAGAGACCTTCCCTAACCAGCCAACTGCATCTCCACCTCAGTTCCCAAGTCAGTTACTATCACTTTTCCCTGCTTTACTTCTATTGCAGTATCACTAAAACTCCTGTTTGATTAGCGGTTGTCTCTCTTCACTAGGATATAAGATTGAGAGACTTTGTCTATATTTTTCTCAGCTGTATCTCTAATGTCTATTATAGTCACTGGATCACAGTAGACAATAAATTTATGTTAGTGAATTGGTTGATTCAGTCAACTTATTTCAATACCAACTAAATTTGTAGTATGCATACAGTTGGTCTTTAATAAAATTCTTAATATGTGAAGAAAAAAGAACTATCTTTATCACCAAATAAATGATCTAATACAATTTTTGTTTTATTCTGTTTGGGGTATTTTTTTGGTTACTGAGAATCAAACTCAGGGCCTTCTGCCAGGCAGGCACAGTATCACTGAGCTACGTCCCTGGCCCAGGAATTTTTCTCCTTTCATTTCTGAAGAATAAGTTTAGACCAGATTAATTTTTAAGACTATATTTTTCTTTAAAAGAAATACTGACACATTTGTATATACAGAGCATTTTTTATTAAATATATTTTGTGAGAAAAACCAACACCCTAAGTGCCAAATTTCATGTAAATCAGATAGCTTAGTAAATCTAATGATGGTAAAAAAAACTAAGGAAGCATGATTTAAATAATTTCATAAAAGGACAAACCTTAATCTTCATATAAGGAAACAATCATCAAAATATAAAAGAGAAAGAAAGCTCTTACATAGAAGAATATATTTCAAATTTCCACCTGTTGGTCACTTCACTTTAAAAATTTGAATCTAAGCGCATTGAATACTCTCTGACTATGTATGTTTTAATCAATAGTATAAGGAGAATTTAGACTATTGATTCACACTGAGGTCAAGTGACAGCATTTTTGTTGCATAGATATATTGCTCACTAGCATTAACAGTCAAAGATAGATGAAGTACTTTTCTGGATTCAATTATGAGCAGCAAAATTGGTCTGCTAAAAATTCAGAAAAAAAAATAGATCTCATACTTTAGTAGTTCCTAAGAACACAAGCATTAAACAAACATTGCCAGTTCACAGGCAACTATAAAAGAAAAATATGAAATTACTCTATGTGACTACCAGCTATGTTGCTTTCTACTAAAGATATTCAGTGGACATTGTAACATATAGTATATATAATTTTCATTATAGACCTAAAACTAGCAAGTGTAATAATAGAAAGCTAACATGAAAATGTCCCCATGATTTGGGATGTCCCAGCCAATGTTTGGCTGCAAATATTTGGAAGGAATCAGTTGAAAAATAACTAGAAGCACATTCATAATGAATATTTGTGAAATCTTCATGTATCAGATATCCACAAACTGAAAAGTGTTACCACACATTGTAGTACCAAAATAAATAAATAAGGTTTGGCTGACTGACCAATTAAACATTTAAGAAAACCCAGGCAATTCAGGTGTAACACAGACACACACACACACACACACACACACTCTTCTCTGATATCAACATATAGTGTATGCTATATATCATAAGTAAAGCTGTATTGCCAAAGTAGGATATGTACATTAGCAATACAGTTAAAATTTAAGTTTTAAGTAAAAAGTTCTTGCTACTTATATAAGACAGTGAACTTGGATGTCCATTCAAGAATTAGTTCTCATATATAAAAGAGTTTAATGTTAATGAACAATACTTGTCACTTTAAAATTTTAGATAATACAGAAATTTACAGAAAGTTTTAGACCATGCTACACATTTGAGGGAGAAAACGAAAGGATTAGACTGGATTAGACTTTGAAAACAATTCTGATAAAAATAACACACCAAAAAATAATCAAAACATATTTTATAGCAAAACCTGCAAAATGTTTTTGTACTGCTCATTTTTGAACCATGAAAAAGAATGAATTATTCTTTTTTTAATAAGACTTCAGGGAACAAAAATAATTTAATCATGAAATATCTTGATAATAAACATACTCTATTATCAGCATTGATTAGTAAACTTAATTATGTTGCCCCCAAAAGTTCTAATATTTGAACAAGATATTAAATTCATTAAGGAATATATATTTTGAGCATACAAATATTCTGATTTTATAGCCACTACATTTCAGAATTCTGTAAACTGTGAGGCATTCAGTGTGTTTCATGTGGCAGATCATACTAGTTTCATTATTTTATTCTGTTCAGTCCTTTTCCCATTAAGCATGCAAACACTGTCATAACCATCTTTGGTTTTACTTCTACGAGATCATCAGGTAATGCATATATCCGGGCACCAATCTTCCGAGCAACTGAAATGGCGTATCTTGAAAAGACAAGAAAAATATCTTGGTATTTGTTAGCTACTATATTTTCACTTAACACACTTTTACAAAATATTTCACAAAACTAACCTTACAAAAAGTTAAGGTTAAGATTTTTTGTTTTGTTTTGTCTTGATCTCCCAGTGGGTCTCCTGCCTCAGCCTCCCAAGTGCTGGGATTACAGGCATACACCATCAAGCCCAGTAGGATTATGATTTCTAAATCATATTCCTCCTGTAAGTTGTAACTAAAAATGTGAAACTTTTCCTTTTAGGATCTGAGAGAATTAAAAAGCCACTATGTTATAATGTAAACAGCAGGGGCTTACTTAGCATTGTTCAGTTTGTCTTCATCAGAAAGGTTTTCTCTCTTGATCATTTCTTGACGAACTGCATTTGGTACAATGGCATCTATTAAATCTAGGACAGGTAAACTTGTACTAATAGATTTATCCTAGAAATAAAGAATGAACATTCGTAAACATTTTGCTTTACTTTTCATGAATGTCAGCATCTTCTGGTTATAGTTGTTTAACTGAATCTATTTAATCTTTATCAATTTTCTTTGTACCTAATTTTAAGCTTTTATGCAACCAGCATATATAACAAACCACTTAACTTTCCCTTCAGTCTATACAAATAATAGTGTAGAGAGTGATACCTGAGTAAGGTTTGTTGACATGACAGTTCCTAAGTATGCTAACTATAGTATTTATTCTGTAAAAAACAACTTTTGGGCCAGGGATTTAGCTCAGCAGGAATAAGTGCCTGCCATTGTGAGGTTGTGAGTTCGATCCCCGCTACAAAAAAAAAAAAAAACTTCTGAAAAGGAACAGGACATAAATTATTTTACAGATCATGGTAATATTATGTTTCTTAGACCATGAATTCCTAAGCCTTCACCTAATATTTTTCAGAAAGAAAAAGGGAACTAACATTTACAAAGGCATTACTCTCATTGCATTGGGTGTTTTAGTTTAATATTTTTTAAAATCCTAATGTTCTAATAATAAGAGAATTATCCCTGTTTAAAGATGAACATAAAATTCAGAAAGCTCCAGCAACTTCTTTAACATAACCAGTAAGTATAGAACAAGCATTTGAACTCACAGCACTTTGACTCTAATGCTCCATTTATAAATGCTCCAAGGTAACTAAATTCTAGTGGATACATTGCTGTCATTAGCCAAATCCTGACCTGAATCAACTTTTCCACTCACCAGTAACAAAATACTCTTTCTTGGATTGAAAAATGGTCACTATTGCTTGCCTACCCAGTATTTACTCACCCTTTACTGCAGTCTCCACTCTAACAGAACCCTTATTTTTGCTGTGTACCCATACCTCCCTTATATGGACATGTGCTCCAAGGAACGCTGACCCCATTCAAAACTCCAGGAATGAACCTGAGCCTAGGCTGTATGGTCTCAAGGCAGGGTGATAAATTTATTCTTTTTAAGTACAAAACACACAGTGCACAAATAAATATAGTAGGCATATCTTTTTATTAAAATTTCATCAGGAAGTGGCAATTTGGAAAAACTTTCTCCTTAAGGGAACAATAATGAAAAAAATTGAAAACCCTAGTATTTGCTTAATAAAGTAATACTATGCTATTATCACAATGGTTTTAATTTCGGGCTAATTTAGCCTCTGGAGAGCAAGCCGCCACTCTGCCTGGATGCAAGTGAGAGGATGTAACCTGTCAGCAGCTATCCTATAACCAACAGAAGAACCAGCTCTGACAGTGTGGTTGGCATGTTAGATGTTTGCAAAGCAGAGATGGGGAAAAAACTTAGGTCCTGAATGACATTCTTTAGTTATTGGTTCCACCTGCTCTGAAATCCATCTCACCTCTGGATTTATCTTACTGTAGCCAGTACCCTCCCTTTTGGTCTAAACCACTTTACACTGGGTTTCTGTTTCTTAAAGCAAAAAGCACCCTTTCCTAATCTCAGAAATGGTAATATAACAGAATCCTTGGGAATATTAAGATAATACAGATAAAAGTATCTAGTACAATCCCTAGCTAAATGTAGATTCTAATAAATGTTGGACAAAATAATTTGCAGCAATATGAAGATTAATAGGTTATGAAGATTAATAGGTGAGCCATGTAATTTTACAAAATTTTATTTATTTATTTATTTATTTGGTACTGGGGATCAAACTCATGACCTCACTCTTACAAGACAAACGCTTGAGCCGCTGAGCTAAATCCCTGGCCCCAAAGTCTTATATTCTTAATAAGAATATTTATATTCATTCAAATTTAGAGAAGGTGGAGATAAAAGGCAAAAACAGGGCTTTTAGATCTGCTTGATGTTTATAATCTGGACCTAATTTTGGTTCTTCTCTATTTCTGAAAACCCTTCATACTTGTTTCTCATTATATAGTCTGAAGACCACTTACCTACATGAAAGAAAAATCACTTTGGGGTACTTAGTAAAAGTGCAAGTTTCAGGCTGAGGGTTTAGCTTAGTGACACAAGCACCTACCTGGGAAGTACAAGGCCCGTGAGTTCAATCCTCAGTACCAAAAAATAAAAGTGCAAGTTTCAGACTTGAAGTGTGTGGCTCAGTGCCAGAGCCAAGGCATTTGCCTAGTTTGTGCATTATATCCACAGTAGCACCACACACACAAAAAGTGTAAAGTTAGCCCCTCTCTCAAATTAGTAAATCAGGCTGTCTATGGATGAGGCCGGGAATGTACATTTTTAATAAACTTTCTAGATGACTCTACACTTACACTTTCTAAAACTAAACTTGCTCTAAAATAAATGAAAATTTCTATAGACTTACTTTTCATGTATTTCTAATATGATGATTCAAAAACATGATTTAATTGTGGTATATTCTAATTATTTATTTGCATATTAGTGTCATTTTAAATGTTTTTTTACTTAGGTTTAGGAAACAATTTTTTCCACCTACTTCCTTTGGAATCTCCTTGGGAAAAACTTTTACTACTTCAATTTTAAAATTTAACCCTCCAAAATATTATATCAGATTCTTTCTTATTTCCAAGAAAATAGGCTTATCTTCTAAGTTCTTTGATTAATGTACTATCAGTGAGATATTTTATCCTTAGCTTAATATATAAATACATTTGCATCATATATCCTTTTATTTTAACTATGCTACTTATAAATTTTAAGTGAAAAAAATTTCTAGAATCATAAAGAGTAAGCCTAGAACTTAGCTTGATTTTCAAGATCAATGATTGTATCTTTTAATTTGATAAATATTACTCTTAAAGCATTCCATCCCACTGTTCTTCCTGTCATTTTTTAAAATAAAAATGAAAAAACAGTGGTGTGGCCACCAGAGTTCCCTAAAAGGCTTAACAGGAATACCTCCATATATGAAGCCCAGTATCTACTGGCAGTGCCAATAGTGTAGTAAATCCCATTTATTGAACCCTTCTTGAAATGCTTAACATTTAGCCTGAGCATGGAGGCACATGCCTGTAATCCCAATACTTAGGAGACTGAGCAGGAGGATTGCTGTGAGTTTGAGGCCAGTCTGAACTACAAAGTGAGTTCAAGGTCAGCCTGATCTGCATAGTGAAACCCTGTCTCAAAAACAAGGGTGGGGGTACTTAATATTTATTAAAACTTGCTTAGTCTGACAGTCTTACTAAGATAGGTGTTATTAACATCTCCATTATTTTAGATATGATAAAACTAAAACATAGAGAAAATAATAACTTGCCCAACATCACATAGGTATTAAATGCCAAACCAGACTTAGTTTTGTTCATCAGATGTAGCCAGCTACTAGTGTAAACTGCTGAAGGTTTGGTAATATGCTCCCATATCCCCCTTTAGCTGATCTTGTATATGATATTACTGACAACCTATATTATGATTCTTTTTTTTTTCTTATTTGTTTCCTTCCCTGAATAGTGAGCTCTTTGAGGCCACAGTAAAACCATAGTAACTAAGCAAGATACCTGTCACAGGGAAAGCTGTGAATATTTCTGGATTGAATGAGCAGCATGTCACATAGCTGAGCCAAGAGTCAAACCCATGGCCATACAACTTCAAAGCCTGGCTTCCAATCTGTAAGCAGATAGAGCTGGACAGGAAAACCAGCTGTTCTGCTTAAAAGTTATCTGACAACAGTCAAGTTATTTGACTTCTCTAATGTTCACCTTTCTGAGAGAAATAATGTGTAAAATGCTTAGTTCAGTAATATATAGGACTCAAAAAAGTTAATTATGATCCTTATTGTTGGCTAATGTATTACCTCCCTGTCTTCTCAATGAGGAAAATTACTTTGCAACTAAAAAGGGTAAATTTTTCTTTTCTGAAATGTCTAGTTATAGCACTGCCTTGATTATGTCTAATATGTTCTAACTAGTACCACTTATTTTAATATTCAGACAATGCCTTCTATGGTTGGGTTTTTCCTAATTAAAATTTTTTTTTATAGAATCTTCACTAAACAGCACTTTCTGGGTGTTTCTGCTTCCTGTGTTTTAAGTAAAACAATGCTCTCAAGTCTTCTGTTCTCTTAAAGTACTCCCCTTACAGATTGTGTGCTCCCATTTTTCCATATTCTATTTTATTCAGCTCATCTCCAAATCAGCATTCCCAGATATGTCTCCTTCCATCTAACTGCCATCTCCTAAATCTTACCTCAATCTCAATATGCTTGAGATTGAATTCTTCCCCTTTTCCAGAAAGCAACTGTACTTCTTGATATCTCCATTTCTGTTAGTGTTAGCATCTGTTTTTCCAAATTAACCAAGCCAAAACAAGAATTCTTTCTCATCTCTTTTCTCAGCTTCTCTATGCCAAGAAGCCAATTTTTTCCCAGCTTCTCTACATCAAGAAGCCAATTCCTAGCTGTTCATGTACAAAAGCTCATAGATAATCCATTCTTAACTTTCCAAGTGCCTACCCTCAACCCCATTCAGAACTTTGTCATGTTATATCTTTAGTACTGCCTTGGATTCTTATGCACTCTTCTTGCACTTATACCAATATTCTGCCTCCAACCTATCCTGCTTATCATATATAAATTAGTATTCCTAAGACAAAAACACCTTCGCACTACTCCTTTTACTCAATATTCTTCTTCACATTAAATCATTGTACAGTCTTGACTTAGTCTGTATTTTGCACAGCATTTGATAAAAAACCATCCTCTGTAGCCAAACTATTTTTCCTAAGCTAAGACTTGCCTTTATTTAGCGCGGACCTTCTAGCTTATTATACCATTTTCCTGACCAGTTCAAATCCCTCCTCTATTTGATGTTCAAAATCAGATTTCTCCAACCACGCTATGATTAATGAGTGGGAAATGATCAATTAGACTTTACCCATGATAATACTTGTTGTATTACTTGGATCTTAAGGTCCAGGTAATATGGTTACTTTCTCAGTTACACAAGTTTTGTCTTTCAAATAAATGATGAACAATGAAGGCCAAGTTAATTTATTATACTTTCTTTTTATTACCTAGAAAAGTTACTTAATAGTAAGAGCTTAATAAATATTGATTCCTAAATGGTTTTTGTTTCATTATACTTTTATTTTTGATAAATTAATATGTAAATGCATATAATTTTCATATAATAGTTTTAAAGAGTTAACAGGCAATTAAAGAATTTTATAATATGCCCCCATTCCAATTTTACTTTTTTAAGTTATGTTTCCATATCTGAAACATATATGGACAAATCACAGACTCAGTAGTCTTTTTTGTACCAGGAGTCGAACTTAGAACCTTGTGCTTGCTAGGCAGGTGCTTGTGCCACTGAACTATATTCCCAGCCCAGTATTTTTTAAAATAAGCAACAACAAAATTCAGTTCTATTAGTTGCTTCCAAGATACAAAAGAGGGGGAAAAAAAGCCACTAGAACTAGGATTTAGGCAATACCTGCTAATATCTAGCTGTCCTGCCTCAGTTTTTGATAAGGATGAGATCAGTTTCCAACCTTTCTTCCACTGTACAGTGTTAATAAGCACATTCAGCAAATGTAAAGAATAAAGATGGGTAGATATTTCTTAGCATAGTTTCTGTTTTATCTCTACTTTTTTATTGCACTAAACAAATACAAATTGCTAGTTTTTTTACATACAATAAAATCACAAACACAGGCTCACAGAATGAATGTGTACAAGCAGACATGCTGATCTGTAACTAATGCCACCTTGCATGCAAAAGCAAAACACAATGAAAACGCATGAAAATTAGTGGTTATGTATATGCAGATTACACTTTGAATCATCCACAAATGCTTGGAAGTGAGTATTAAGTGCATTATGAAGCCATATGACAAGATATTTTTTTCCTACCAGTTTTCTCAATTCCCACTTGAATCGGTATGGCTGGCTCTGTTATGCCTTGGAAATGATGTCAATACAATTCTGAGACTGCTGCTAGGGAGCACAAAACATTATACGTCCTATATAAACAATGGCTTTTATCTTTCTTTTTCATTTTGACAATTGGATGCTTTTGGCTTGATTCTATTTCTTTTTTAAAGATTACATTACCATATTAACCTGCATTTATACTCAGTGGGACAACCAATCCAAAATGTAAGACTTCAAACTTCAATATTTCTATTTTACATGTGCCACATAATTATTATGCCTAAACTCACAAATTCTGTGTTTGAAATATAGCATTGATATAATTCTGAACTGAACCAGTGCAATCCCCAATATAAATTATTTCTTAAACTTAAAAAAATTAATAATTTTGATTACCTTGAAGCTGGAAATAGAAGTACTTTTGTTTGCATTTTTGAGAGTCTGATTGACCCATTTAATAATAATTTCATCATTTACTTTTTCACCCTCTCCAAGATCTGATAACACATTCAGTGTATACCTGCAACAGAAAAAGACATGTATTAGAGAGTTAACTGTGGTGAGATTTGCTTTTACATAATTTATATCAATATTTAAATAAATACTTAAATAGTTCAGCTCTAATAAATATTTCTAATTTTAGACTGGCATTTGTACTTAGTTACATTCCAAAGTTTCAAAGGTCACTAATCAAAAACAAAAATTACCATTTGGTATTTTAAAAATTCAGACCAACTCTTTCCAAAACATTTTTTTCCCTTGTACTAGGAATTGAGACCAAGACTAAGTGCTCTGCCACTGATCTACATCCTCAGCCCTTTTCATTTTTTTACTTTGAGACAGGGTTTGGCTAAATTGCTCAAGCTGCTTAAGCTTGATTTTCTCTTTCCTGCATCGGTTTCAGGCTAACCAGTTGTTTGTAATTCTCTTGCATCTAGTAACATCACCACACCTGACTACAAAGACTTTTTAAAAAATATTGTATTTCAGTTTTTGAGACAATATGTAGTTCTCAATATGTAGTTCAGACTGGCCTTGAGCTTACTATGTAACCCAGGCTGGCCTCAAACTTGCAGTGATACTCCTGCCTCAGCCTCCTGAGTACTGGGATTACAGGAGTACACCACTTTGCCCAGCTCACAAAGCCATTTTTAATAGGTGTTAATAAAAAGTGGCTGTTTCTAGAGACTGACCCATTTTAAAATATAATTTACAAAAAAGACACTGTATATAATCAATAAGATATACATATATTTACAAAATTTATGTTTTACATTGTATATTTCCTGTGTTTTATTCTTCAAAAATAACCACAAGTTTGGGTCAAGTGATTCATTAAAGGAAACTAACAGTGTTGCTATAAGTATGTCAACCTTTACCTTCTCATCAGTTGCCATACCAGTGCCAGAGTAAGTGTTGAATTCCCTTCATTTAGGTCCTGCCCAGCAATGCCAACCAAGGAGAATTTGGCTTTATTCTTCCCAAGCTCTACAGCATAGTTACAGTTCTCAATCTATAAATAAGCAAAAGTTGTAGGACAAAAAAGATTTTTTTGAAACATAACTCTTGAATATGCTACACAGTTCAGTTATCTGAAAAATAATTACAGTGATATACTTTATATAACCAAATTACATAATAGTGGCCCACTAAAAGCAAGGAATAAGTATTATAGCTGAAGGTATCAAAGTATTAAGGTATTAAGCTAAAGGAACAACTGGCTGAAAGTGTTAAGATCTCAGCTACTTTTATTAATGTTAAACCTCTGATTGAAAACAGGTTTCCTGTATTCCATTAATAGAGATAATGCATATTGTTTTGTTAGATTTAAAGTTACAGAGTAGATAAATATATTTTTCATTAAAAGTTTAACTTCAAGCTAGATACAGTGATGCACACATGGAATCCCAGCACTTTGGGATACTTAGGCAGGAACACAAGTGCCTGGACAACTTATCAAGACCCTGTCTCAAAAGATAAAAAGGGCTAGAGATACAGTTTAATGGTAGAGTGCCCCTGTGTTTAATCCTCAGAATTACAAAAAAAGAATCTAACTTCATATTTTTTAATCCAGATACACTAATATATCCTCCAGAATTTAGCTTTTAACCCACTTTATCCAATAAAAGTTTTAATTTTAATTAAAAACAGTGATCAGCCAAGCATGGTAGCACATGCCTGTAATCCAGCACCAAGGAGGCTGCGGCAGAAGCACTGCCACAAGTTCAAAGCCAGCTGGGCCTTCACAGTGAGTTGAAGGTCAGCCTGAACTACATGGCGAGACCCTGTGTTGATGGTGATGATGATGATGATGTTGTCTCTCTTGATGTATCTATCACTTATCATCTAGAACTTAAACTCCTAATAATGCTCATTTTGAAATGTTTGTGTATCATCTTTTGCTTATTCTTAGCTTTTGCGTTTTCTTTTGCTCCCCGTAGTATAAGCTCCTTTAAAAGAATAAAAACATTTACAGATACAAATCTGCTTAATACTTCCCCTACTTCCAGCCCAGGACTCAGCACAATACCTTACCTAAGCCAAAATTTGATATATAAACACCAGGTAAATTATCTGTTCCTGCCTATTCTAGCAATACAAGTCCAGTTAAAATCCTTTCTATAGTTTTTTTTTTCTTTTCCCCCTCTACTTTGGCCTCTATAGAGGCTTCTTATTTTCATCATTTAGTACTGTACTTCTTTTATTAGGAATTACATAAATTCTAATATATCTCACTTTGTTTTGTTTTTGCTTCAGTGAAAGTTTAAGCTCCCACAATCTGATAATGTTATCAGTATGAAAAAAAATCATTACTAAATACTTTTTTGAATAAACAATGAAAAAAATAGTATAACTGGTTTATCTAATTTTCTTTCCCAAATTAAGGCTCCTTTTCAAAACAGTTTAATGAGATATACACATACATCTCTTTCCAAAAACAGGAAAATATTTCTAAAAAGGTAAAAAAAGAAACCACACAATCACAAAATTTTTACAAATAACTTAATTATTGTTTAAAAAAGAAAATTCAAATCCCCAAAGTTCTGTTTATTACAAATAAAAATGCAAGAAGATCTCTTGAGCCCTCTGTAACAGGTTTACTTCCTACACCAAGTAAAATACATGATATGAGTTCATTTTTTTTAATGCAATGAGACAGTCTTTCAAAATTATTTTCCTAATAGTCATATTTAATTATGTCTGTTTAATAGAAATAAATGTGATAGAAGTACACAGAATTGAAAAAATGGAATAGATTCCTAATTTATGGAAAATAGTAATCTGATTCTGTAACAGTGAACAGGGAAAAGAAACAGGATGTTTTCCATGGATTCCCATTTGAACAGGAGACTTTCTTACAAAACTCTAATAATCATTTTGTGTGAAATGTGTTTTAGTGAGGTACTAAACTAGAGAAGAATGAAAAATTAGGTTCCTAGAAGTAAGCCCTGTTTATGGTAGCACCCGAAAGCCTAAAAATGGAACTGCTCCTGGAGAGTGTAAAATGTAGAAGACCTTTGCACCAAGACTGAACTTTGGAATTCCTAGAGTTCTCCGACTAAAGGATGAGGAACCTAGCCAAGATAAGAACAAACACAAAGTAAAAACAAGTCGGAGTGTGCATCTCACTGAGCAAATGGAAAAAAGACTGCCAAATACTTCAAAAACTTGGGACAAAAATGAGGCTCAGACCATTTGAGCAATAAGAAAAATTACGTAACAGGATACAAAATTCCAAATGAAAACTTAACAAATAATGAAAGATGTTTAATACTGCAACTTTATGAACTTTTTTAAATGAGTATTTTTTATTTAAAGAAAAAAAAGCAAAACAGAAAAAAGGGAACAATACAGAATTTCAAAAAAAGGAAAAAAACAGTAAGAAATCACTAGTTGATAAATTACATATTGTCTTCTAGATATAGTTGTTCAAGTTACAAAATTAAAGCTTACAAGGTGGACATTCACACAGTGAGGCTGCAAACAGTTCTGTTCAACGATCCAACAAAAACTTAGCAACATGGTTATCAATCCTACACACTTAAACATACATGCAGTTATATCATTTAGAACACTTTCTTTTTCTCCTTTTGCTTTTCAAGTCCATTATCTGTTTAGTTATATCATGTTTCAGCTTGCTCAGTACCTTACTGATCTGTTTTGTTGTTATTTACTTTTTAATTTTTTATTTATTTTTTTATTATTTTGAAGGTAGCAAAATACAACAGAACAAGACGGAACAAAGCCAACTGAGACAGTACAGTGAAATTGGTACAGAAACCCTCAACAGGTTACTGGCATAACAGTAATAGGTACCATAGTACATCCCGTTATCTTCACAACAGTTGTTCTTTCAATCAGTATAGCCAAATCACAGGAAATATAGGACATTCTACAACTTATCAAAACAGAACATTGAATAGAGCAATATCATTAATCAGAACAAAGCAAAACAGTGATAACAATATTTGCCTTCAAAGAGATGGTAGAAGGAAATCCTCTCTATTTACTACATTGCATATGGTCAACCTCTCAAGAGATGTCTAGATCTCTGGCTCCCACTTGCTAACTGGTGGGGAAGTGGGGATTTGATTCTCAGCCCACACGCCAGTAGGCTCATGAGAGCCACTGAGTGATTCTTCTCCTGCCTCATGCCAGGGGTGCTTACCCAGAGGGTGGGCAAATTGCCTGTCTGTGCTGCGCCTTGAGTCCCTCCATGGTCGGAGCTCTGGGGCTGCTGGTTCTCCTCCCAGCTCAGGCCAGGGGCCCCTACTGGGAGGGCAGGCAAACTGCCTTTGTGTGCTGCGCCTTGAGTCCCTCTATGGTTGGAGCTCTCAACTTTATGAACTTTAATAAGTAAAACGACATCTGCTGATGACTGTCCAAAGCCCATAAAGTAATTCCCTGTAATACCATCTCATGAAAATACTGCTTCTTCATTTTCTAAAGTTTTCTTGAGTTTATCTCAGGCCTTATGTTTCAATCTATAACTAGTATTTGTTGAGATAAGCATTCTGCCTATGATTCCTTTGTGATATAATTAATTTTACTCTTTGCATCATGACCAGCATCTTCTAACAGCATCTGTCAGCATCATTGGTAAGCATTCTTTACTATGCAGGCTTACTCCTTTCTTCAGTAGAACTTTATTTTTTCAAATTTATTTTTATTTTTTTTATTTTAAAAAAGCAAACAGAAAAAAGGATAGAAATGATACGGAATTTCAAAAAAACAGTGGGAAATTACCACTATATTGCATATTGTTATTTTAGAAGTAATTGCTCAGGTTACAAGATTTAGGCACAAAAAAATGATCAAACAATAAAGGCACAAACCGTTCTTTTACATAAACTAACAGAAATTAGTAGTAATCTATATTTTATTATATATATATATATATATATATATATATATATATATATATATATATATATAATGGTCTTTTCCCTTCTTGCTTCTCTCCTTTCCTCTATCCCAGGTTTTCTTTCCTTTGAGCACCTTCTTTCCCTTTCATTATCACAATATCTGTTGTACATTTTGGATCTTATTACTCTTTCTTTTTTTTTTTTACATTAGGGAGACAATACAATATTTACAAATGTGAGTTTAATTTCAATTATGAGTATGTTGCTGTAGCATGTTGTTTTTGATTTTTCTACATAAATACCCAGGAGGGGAATAGCTAGATTGAATGGGACTTTTAATCCTAGTTTTTGAAGAATCTCCACACTGATTTGCATAGTGGCTATACCAATCTACACTCCCACCAACAGTGAAGAAGCATTCTTTTTTCCTCACAGCCCCACCAACATTTGTTATTGATTTCTTGATGGCAGCCATTCTTTCTGGAATGGAATTCCAGAAATGGAATTTCAGTGTTGTTTTAATTTGCATTTCTCAAATGACCAGTGATGTTAAACATTTCTTCACATATTTATTTGCCATTTGTATATCTTCATCTGAGAAGTGCATATTCATCTCAGATGCCCATTTTGGGATTGGGTCTTTGAATTTGGGGGCCCTGATGTTTTTCAATTTTTTATATGTTCTAGATAGAAGTCCCTTATCTGAGGGACAGCTGGCTAAAATTCTTTACTAATTTGTGTATTTTCTTTTCACTCTGTTGGTGATTTCTTTTTTTTTTTTTAATTTGAAAATGGTTTCTTAAATTTATTTATTTTTTAAAACATAACATGAGGAAGGTGTTAAAACTGGTGTAATAGCTCAGTAGCGTAAGTTTTCCAGATTTTGGGAGAGATTAAGAGGGGGATATTATAGAACCCTTCACCAAAATCCCCCCAGCTTGATCATAGTGGATTAAGGATATGCTTTGTGGACGTGGTTAGTCAATGACACCAGTCTGACATATCTTTCTTTCTGCACCAAATCCCATTGAGTTATCTGGTCCCCTTGGCTGACGAAGAACCTTAGGCCAAGAGCACTGGCAGCATGCAGGGTCATGTTCTTCAAGTGACTGACTAATCAATTAGGTCAAGGGGCTGCAACAGCCTTGGGGCCCTCGCAGACTTGCCAAGCATTACAGGCACTGCACTTGCCAGTGCACTGCTTAAGAATCAGTGAGAACTCCACCTCATCTCCTACCTATAGCTCAATGCCATCCTGAACTTCTTTCACATGGAAAAAGAGCTTCTTGCAATCTCCTACTTCACAGTTAATGAAGCCAAACTGATCTTTCACACACTCCACTGTGGCCCTATGCAGGGGTCTGATATTGTAGGACACAGTCTGTGCATTTTGGCCCAGGATGGACAACTGGAACTTAACACTCTGCCCATTCTGTATGCAGTCCCTTTGTTGGCCATCCCAACTATGCCAAATGAATATACCTCACTTTTCATATCCCCCTCTTCCACAATCTCAATCATTCCTTAATACTCAGTCTGTGTTAGATCAACACTCCTCAGAAGGCGAATGACTTTACCAGAGTAGATGGTGGGATCAGCTTCCTCAGTAATACCTTTCACTGAGTGAGTTTTGTTTACTTTTTCAGCACTGACTTTGTTGCCTTTGCCTTTGGACAAACTGTATTCAACCATGTCCCCCAGTTCCAGGCTATCAACATCACCAGAGAATTCACTGTAATGGAAAAAGATTTCCTTATCATGATTGGCTGTTTTAATAAATCCAAAATTATCTTTCAGAGTTGCCACATAATCCAAGAGTCTCTTGGAGTTGGAATTACAACCCAAGAGTCATATACAAGTTGTAATCTGCTGCCCAGGCCTCTGTTTGTCACTAATACTAAATTCAACCTTAACTCCTATCTAAGGAGAAGTAGTTCTATCCACATCCTTGGCTTGAAAAGCAGTCGTCAGTTTCACTCCAAAAATCATCATAAACAATAATGCCATCCCCAGCCTCCTCCTTGGCTTTACTGGGGCTAGTGGTTTTAGGATTGGAAAAAGTGGCTTCTTTTTCTACAGTGCCCAGAAAACGATGTTCTGAATGAGAATGGAATGAAACCGTGCCCTTGGGAAGTTTTTAATCCCAATAGCATGATTTCTTTGGGCAGAGAGCATATCAGGAACCACAGTAAACTCTACTTCATTTGCAATATGAAGTTGGTTCCCATCCAGAATTTCACTGAAGTGGAAGAACATACCAGCATCCTGATCCACACATTTGATGAAACCGAACCCATCTCTCGTGGCAGCAATTACACCCATTTCTCTAGCTTCATTAGTGAACTGAAATGTATTTGACAGAACTTCTATATTGGTTGCTCGTTCTAATTTGTCCCACCGATCTGTTGAAATATTGAACTTAATATGGTCACCTTCAAGCCAGATCATCCTGGATTTTGTATCTTTATCTCCAAATGGAAGTTCTTTAGGAATCACAAAATCAGCTTTGATTCGTCCTGTTAGTGGGTCATTCTGGTTTTTTACTGGGTACTTTTGTGATATCTTTGGTTACAGTTCCTTCAAAATTTTCAGTGCTGATATCTTCAAAAATGACTGTTCCTTGAGGCAATAATCTGACATCTGTTGCAACTTTACCATTTCTGTCCTTGATTGTGAATTCCACATCATCTCCAGGCTGCAAGGTTTCCAGGTCACCTTTAAACTCACAGTAGTAGAATATCTCTTTTACCACATCATCTCTTTCAATAAAGCCAAATGCCTCCTTCATGGCACAAACTACCCCCTGACAGCTGGCTTGTTTCTTTTTCAACAGCATAATGTTATGAGCACTTACAGCACCATATGTTTATTGTTATCAATTACAAAGTTTCTTTTATCTCCCATTTCCAGCTGAACATTCCCTTCAACATCTTCAGGGGTGTAAGACAGGTAAAACATTTCTCTATTACGTTTTTGGTATACACTCCCTGTTGTACTCTGACCGGAGGCAGCTGGAGATTTACTCTGTAAGTTGTGAGGAACAGCACACACTACTTGTCCATTCATTTGTTCTTCAGGGTGGGTTTCTGGTTTTATCTTCACTAGTTTAATAGCAATTGGTTTGCCAGTCCACCAGTTAGATGATACTTCAAATTCAACATCATCTCCTACTTTTAAGTCCTGCAGGTTGCCATTATATTGTGAACAACAGAAGAAAAGTCTAGCTTGATGTTCTGAACACTGAATAAATCCATAAGACATTAACAGTAACCCCAGTTTTGCAAAGTACTGCTGAAGTACCATTAGGATACCCATTATGTCCATTGTTGTGGAGAAAGTTTGGATCAAAGCTTATTTGTAGTGATAATCAAATATTGCATTTTCAGTAGTATTAGCTGATTCTTCTTTTTTCAGTACAAGTTTCAAAGGGTGAAAGTTGCTAGTATTAAAAAAAAGAAAAAGCGAGAGAAAATGACCTACCAAGCTAATAAAGAATACAACTGCTGCTGCAGCAGACAATCTCACAGTACAACACTGAAGAAAACAAAGACTACTAGCAGCATCGGGAAGTGCTCTTTCAAAGCTGTTGAGTAGGCACAAACTTCTTGTTTCAGATCGTGTTGTGTCTTCAACTTAAGTGTACTCTTCTTTGGTCTTGCTGGTTGTTGCAAGATTTGTTCCCTGCCTGATCTGAACTTGAAGCAGCAGTTTCAGGTGGTAAAGTCTGTTCTGTTACACTTCATACCCAACGGCTCAGCGCCCCCTCTCCAGTGCTGCCATAAGCAACAACATAAGCGGCCATAAGCGGCACAACCCCATACATAGGAATAAATCTCTGGTGATTTCTTTTGAAATGCAAAAACTTTTTAATCAAATGAGATCCCAGTTGTTGATTCTTTGAAGTACTTCCCATGAAGTCTGGGTTTTATTCATGAACTCTTTATCTACCTCTCTGTCTTAAAGATTTTTACCTCCCTTGTTATCCAGTAGATTTAGTGTTTCTATTTTAATATTTAGATCTTTGATCCATTTTGACTTTAGTGCATGGTAATAGACATGGGTCTAGTTTAGTCTTTGGCATGTGAAAAGCCAATTTTTCCAGCACCATTTATTAAAGAGGCTTTCTTCCAGTGAACATGTTTAGCCCCGTTGTCAAACATAAGGTGGCTGAGTGGCTTTGTAGGTGTGTCTATATACTCTTACCTGTTCCATTGGTACTCAGGTCTTTGGGGTTTTTTTGCCAGTACCATGCTGATTTTATCACAGTAGCTTTGTAGTATAATTTCAAGTCAGGGATTGTGATGCCTACTGCCTTGCCTTTGTTGCTCAGGATTGCCTTTGCTATTCTAGGTCTCTTCTGTTTCCAAATGAATCAGTGATCCCTTGGACAGTGGTAAGGGTCTTCCTGCTGTTCTTATTATATGAATATAATCCTCAGTGCCAGCAGGAAGCAGGTCATCACCCTTACTTGCATCACCAAAGGGGTTGAAAGAGTGGAGGTTCTGGATAGTGGACATATAATACAATTCCTTTTCCTTAGTGGAAACTGCCTGCGGAAGGTGGCCACAGGAGAGGGTTTGGGGGGCACAGATTGCTGGGAAGCAGGGGCCTCAAGGGGAAGGCAGCTGAATCTTTGAGGGTGGCTTAGTGACTGGGCTCCAGTGGAACTTTAGAATTACTTTGTAAGTCATCCCAACACACATGCCTATAAATTACCTTTCCCCAGCCCCTATTTCACACACTGAAAAAAATTTTTAGAATTTTAACCAGAATTACTTTCTACCTGTAACTTATTTGGGGGAAAAATGAGTACCTTTTAATAATTTAGTTTTTCAAGGAATATGGTTATATTTTCACTTATTCAACTACAAGTAGTTTTAACATCAAGATAATGTAGTTCAATTTCATAATAACCAAATAGAATAAGTTGCATCAAAATTAATCCATTAATTTGTGTAGTATCTTTAAATTACATCATTTAAGCAAAATGATATTAAGTGTAAAAAATTTAAACTTCTATATTTTACTTTATAAAGCAAATGTCCCTAAAATAGTCAAAAAGAAACACAAAAACAAAAGCACAGCTGTTTCAATATAGCAAATATTAATACCAGTTAGATTTCTGATCACCTGTTTAAGAAGAACACAAGATAAGTATTTCTCTTTACATACTTCTGCTAGAAATTCCCCCACCTGTAATCAAGTCACTGTCTTCCTCAAAAACATTTAATGGCTTCCCACTCTTTATAGTCTAAATCTGGCATTCAAGGATCTCAGTATCATGCTCCAACCCAAATTCTTAGTGTTTGCATTCTGCTTATTTATCAAAATCTTTTGCTATAGCAAAAACTGTTTTTCTTCCAGAAACTCACTTTCCCACCACTATCTCTTTTATCACCCGCACCTCCTTCTTCAGTCACAATGTGAAAAAATTCTACTGATTTCTGAAAGGTCTAACTTAAATACAGCCTCCTGCATGAAGCCATTTATGATAAGTGCAACATGTGTGCTGTTCTTTAAAATCTGTAATATTAGCCGAATATGGGGCACACCTATAATCCTAAGACAGCAAGATCACAAATTTGAGGCCAGTCTCGGCCACATCATGAGTTCAAGACCAGCCTGGACTACACAGTGAGATCCTACCTCAAAAACCAAACCAAACCAAAACTTAAAAAAAAAAAAAAATTGTGATATTCACTTTGCTTACACTGTATTATACTGCAGTTGTTTACACATATCTCACCTCCTTAACTTCCTTAGAGCTTTATAACTCATACTTTTTTCTATCATGCATTTCTATCATGTACAGGTAGTAAGTGTATATCTTCTGAATAAATGAATGAATAACCACTAATAATTCAGCAAGATGTGGCAATTATAGGAGTACACTTATGCTGCATCTCAAAAGCATTAATTACTACCACTTGCTAAAGAGAAAAGCAAATATAAAGTGTCTGACCAAGAGGACTGCCTTCATCTTCCCAAATATTTATTAAAGAAACTTGTAAAAAGGCTATGAATAATAAGCTTAATACATTTCAGGTTGAAAAACAACTGTGGGGATAAACCACAGTTTACCAATCTTTATGAAACTCTAAATCCTCTGTTTTACATCAGAACAATAACAACACATCCATGGTGTTTATTTCACTCACCTTCTTCATATTCCCTCCAAGAGCAGGATAAGGAGGTTTGTTGACCTGGCTCCAGTTCACTGGCACTCGAATCATTTCATAGAGCTGAAAGATCACTAAAGCATCTTCAAGGTCACTAAAACAGGGAGGAAAAGCAGGTGAGAGAGGAATAAGTGTTGCCATTAGTTTTATTAAGCACACTGGAGACGGACATATATCTTTTTAAACACAAAGCCATTTAATGCTTATAGAATGACAGGACGTTAGACCTGGAACTTTCAGTCTAAAAATTTGCCCCAAATTTTGTCAAAAATATTTACAAAGACACACATTTATTTCTACAGTATGTTTTATATTTATACATACATATGTGTGTATGTATGTTTATACACATGCATATATATACTATATATATATATATATATATATATATATATGTAGAGAGAGAGAGAGAGAGAGAGGTTGTTTTTTTTGTTGTTGTTGTTTTGTTTTGTTTTTGTTAAATGGGTCCTAGCTGTGTTTCCCAAGCTAATCATGGACTGGCAGGCTCATGGTAGTTCTTCTGCCTCAGCCTTCAGAGTAAGTGGGAGGGAATATGCCACTGTGCCTGACTCACAGTATTTATAAATTCGGAAACAACTAAAAAGGCTGGCATTAAGGGCTATTATGTAAACTATACATACTATGAACTCCTGGGCCACTATTAGAAATAAGGTAGATCTGTATGTACTGATATGAAAAGCTTTACAAACTATATTAAGTTTTAAAAAGCAAGTGGTAGAACACATCATATAGTTGGATCTTTATTTTTTAAAAAAAGTAGAGTCAAATGCATTTATATGCCAAAGACTGTTAGTAGTGATTACCTCTGCATGGGAAAAAGGGAGTACAGAGGCAAGGAAAGAATTATCATGTTTTATTTTATACATTTATGTATTTCTTCAAACTTGTACATGAAAAGGAGTTCATGTGTTACTTATGTATTACGAGTTTTATAAACTTAATTATAGGAAAATCACAGCTATTCAGTAGTCAGCTGTTCATGTTCAGTAATAAAGGTTAACAGGAAGGAATTTATGAACAAGTAGGAGTTGTGAAAGTAAGAATACTACTGCTTTGGATTTAGAAAAATAAATTCCCCTGAGAAGCTTAAAATACTTCTATACTGTCTGTTTTTAATTTTGTGTGCTAAGGACATAAAGCAGTAGCAACTGATTTTTTAAATTGCTAGCTCTGTGATGTATTGTGTTGCTTTTTTTCATTCAAAAGCTTATCCTCTAAATTTTGTATTGCTAAGTTTCAGATTTTCTTTAAAAATTCCTATATATGTACATATATAATCTTTAAATAAAATGGGATTATACTATGCCTATTCTCTCAAAAATATAGTATAGATATTCTTTTAAAGTCAGTCCATAAAGAGTTAAACCCTCTACTCTGACATTTTAGACTTAGTTCCAGTCTAATTAATGTATATCTCTTCTCATTTGGCTGGAATTTACACACTATTTAAGAATTTTTCAAATACAAGTCTGTCACATCAAGGTTAGTTAACAGAATAAGGTGGTGCTAGTTTCATATTTTTCAAGAATATTTTTAATAAGAGACTGGGGTTTAGCTCAGCAGCATAAGCATCTGCCTTGCAAGTGCACTGTCATGAGTTCCATTCCCCATACCAAAAAAAAAAAAAAGAATATTTTTAATATACACCAAGAAAAGTAAATTACTGTATAATCCTCAGCCAGTAAGGCTATATATACTGTAACATATTTGAATAGTAATTTAGTTCATCTTCTTTAAGGAGTTAAACTCTCTAAGGCATTTCATTGGCATATAAATTGTTTAGTTAATTTGATTTTTTTAAAAATGAAGTAGCTGAAATTGAATTCTTTTCTACTTTTTTAAAGGAAGGATTCTATTATTTTCCCCAGCAGACAACACAAAAAAATGACTTAGTGAAGTATTTCCTAAATCCTACCAATCAGTGTTAATAATGTATTGTCATTTTTAAACAAGAAAGAATAAAAACAGACATTATAATACCCAGGGAAACAAATTATTTCTCCATGTATGGAAATACACATAAACATTACAGAATAATTGGTTGTAGCAAAAATAAATGAAGAAAATACATGTTATTATGAAAAAATTTCCATGATCTGTAAGCAAAGAATAAGAAATCTTTTTTATTTATATCAAAAGGTATAACTATTAATCTTTTAAAATAATATAAATGTTCTCATGTGAACATACCTACAATTTGCAACTTAAAAAGCTGGACCCCTGGGGCTGAGAATGTAGCTCAGTGTTAGAACACCTACATACCAGGTGTGAGGAATTGAGTTCAATCCCCAGTGCCAAAGGGGGGAGAAAAAGAACCCTGACAGTGAGGCTGGAATACAATACAATACTTACCCATACAAATGATTAATATATGGATTGACTCCCAAGGAATTCATCCAGTTCCGAAATGTCCTCTCTTCTTTGCTCTCTCCTAGGATGAACAGGACAAAAAATAAAAATCAGGAACTATATATAAAACTCTTCTAGCAGATACAAAGTGGCCATACCACACTTTGCCATTTTAGAGGGGAGAAAATCTTTTATCCTGACTTTCTAAGATTTCAATCAGTTTATTTCTCTAGACTGCTTTAATTGATGTCTCTGAAGTACTATTGATCCCTGTATTTCTCTGTCCAGAAACATAACAGATAAATTCACACTAGTAGATGCAAAGTTACTAGTAGATACAATAGAATCTGGCTGAAGATTATAAAACAAAATCTTTTAGCAGAGTAACATTAGCACATTAAACTGAAAAGCTCTGTCTCTCCCAGTGCAGTATTTCTAATTTTATACTGATTATGATGAAAAACAGAAAACAAGAAAGTGTAGGCTTCCTGAGTAAACTGTCACTATTGAAAATACAAGAGGAACACAGATCCCACACAGCATTCTAATATGTGCCAGGAGAAAGACATGTTTCATCATAGTACATTCCTGGTCTTCAAAGATCATGTAAAGGAGATAACTCCTGTAGATGTTACTTTTTAACCTGTAATAACCCTTCTTTTCTGTGCATTCCTTTTATCTTAGTGCTTACATATCTATAAAGAAATCATAATTATGGTGTATCACAAAGTTGAAAGAGATATAGACATTCCCTGCTGTATCTGCCTTATAGTCACCTACTGATGAAAAACAGTTCTAAGTGACTATAATACTGTTGTTCATTCTTTAGCAAAGGTCTGGGTTGTCAGATAACCCAGACTATCTCTTTTCACCAGATCCTGAAAAGCTGAAACATTTTTACCACTCATCACTTCTAACTCATAAGCAAGTTCAGGTCACTCCCTAGACTTCAGCCCATGTGAGACTCAGTTTGGCAAAGAATTCCATAACCATCTGAGTTTCAGAGACCATCCCAATGTAGAAGTACTATCTTCAAAGTGCCACAGATAGTACAAACCTGCACAACTAGAACAGGAACCGAAACCTGTTCTAAAGGATTCTGTTATTCTTGCCAACTATTTAGGAAATAAACATCCCAGGACATTTTCATGTGTTTTCAACTCCATTACCTAACAGTTTTCCAAGAATCTGCTTTATTCTTGCTCTATTAAGTCAAATAGCTATATAATTTCTTGATTAAATAATTTTCCCTCTGGTCTTCATAAAAGATAATTGATCAGTTTGTTGTATTTGCTACACATACTTTATAATGAACAATCTACACTGAAAACATTTTAGAGAAAGAACCAAGTTAAACTAAATATTTCTAAAATCTATACCTACCTTGTTTATAGAAATTATTGAGTACAAATTAAAGCTGTAAATTGTGCCCCACATTATATAAACAAACAATGACAAATAGCTGGATGCATGTGACTTGGATTCACCTTTTTTTTCCCCTCTTATTATCACAGTGCCATATATATATGTATGTATATATATATATATATATATGCCATATATTTATATATTTTTTCTAGTAATTAGAACTTCCCATTATTTCCAGCTAGCAAAATCAAAAGTATGTCCTAAAATTACAAAAGCTATTACACAGGTTTAGTTTTTAATTAGAATACTCAAGTTCTGTTGAACCTGCTGATACAGTAAATATTTTAAAAGAATGAGTTCTGAAACTACTATAAGCTTGAGACTCATTCCTTCCTAGTGTTCTTAATGAATTATATTATTATCATTTTAATTCTGAAAAGTAAAATGGATTTTAAAAGTGAGCATTTATTTATCTAGTATAATTTCAAATTGTCTTAGTAAATAAATGCTCAAAGCTAGAAGCACTATACATTTGTGCAAGAACCATAATAAAAGCATTATAAAAACATATGCATTCCAGATTGGAAAATGTTTTCTGGATTGCAGACAACTAAATCAATCTTAGAATTAAATTCTTAATAACTAATAACACAGAACTATCTAAAATTGCTAAAAGCCTCAAAAATAACAAATATATTTCTGGTATGGTGGGTCACACCTATAATCTTAGCTATTCAGGAGGCTGAGATAGGAAGATTAAAAGTTCAGGGTAACATAGCTAGAGACTCTGTCCAAAAATAAAAATTTAGGGCTGAGGTGTAGGCCAATGGGAATCCCTGGGTAAAATTGCCAGTACTCTCCTCCCAACATATATACATACATAAATAAATAGTCTACTAAGAGGAAAGAAAAGGACTAACACATATTCAACAATCATTAAATAGCCTGTGGTGTATTAAGTACTTTCCTCCCCCCATTCTAACCATTAATAAGCATATAGAGTAGGTTAAACCCCTTCAGTAATGATCACATTTAACTTTATAACACTTAAAAATTAAGTATTATTAATCCTGTTTTATAAGGGTAAACCAAAGCTCACAGAGGATAGTAAATGGTAGGACCATGATTTGAACAGAGCCTTTCTAAACTCTGTGGCCTATTGTACATTGTATCATGAGTATGAATTCTGAGACAAGCTAGGCATGGGGGTGCTAACCCCAGTACTTGGGAGGCTAAGGCAGGAGGATCACCATTAGTGCAAGGCCAGTCTGGGCAACATAGTGAGGTCAAGGCCAACCTGAACTACATGGTGAGACCAACCCTGTCTCAAAACAACCCAGCAACAACAAAAACCAGATGGTGTCTCTAGCCCAAGTGAGTTGCTCAAAATGATATGAAGGTTTAATGTTTAATTGGGCTTTAAAGTTCAATTCCATAGAGATAAAATTCCTTGCCAATGAGGACATACTAATATATGAATTTGTGATGTGATAAGGTCAAGCTTCAAATTTCATAAGGATCTACAAAAACACAAATTTATAGAGGAAAATATTTCAATGACAGTCAAAGTCAAATACATTTTTTGCAGATATATCAGGACATACATATGTTCAAAATTAGGATGATTGGTAAATATTTCCCATAGTACCTTAATAAATTACAGTACTAATGGAAATATATAGCAATCTTATTCACACTAAAAAATTCCAAAAGCATGCTGAACACTAGCAAAAGAATTCAAACATGACAAACAGGAGAGTGAGCAAGTTAGAGAAGATAATCTAGCAAGAATTCAGTGACTATAAAAAGCAGATCATTTTTAATATGCCACTCTAAACAATGCCTTCTACGTAAGACACAGAGAGATTTTGAAATTTTCCAGACTGATAAAAACTTAGCAGTATTCCTTTTTTATTTTTTTTTTAAAGTTCTAATCTTATACCCTCTTTGCTAATAACAATCCACAGTTTTGTCTATTTTTCTCTGAGTTGTAAACTCTATAGGGAATATACTAATTATTTATTTAACTGAGCCATCAGAAAGAATAAATTGAATTCATATTCCTCAAAGAATATATTTGTTAAATCTGAAATTTTGGGACTGGGGATTTAGCTCAGCGGCATAAGCGCCTGCCTTGTAAGCATGCAGTCATGAGTTTGATCCCCAGTATCAAAAAAAAAAAAAATCTGAAATTTCTTTTATAAATCACAAACTGTAGCTATGTAGTAACAAGGGCATTATAGATCTAGCTGTGGCAGTCAAAGGGAAAAAATCATGAAACTGATTTCTCATTCTGTATCACTGAAGAAGGAGAGAAGGTGGGTTATATGAGAGAATGAACATAGCAATGTCAAATTTTCCCTAATTCTCCCATTCTGGGCAACAAAAGAGAAAAATCTTAGGCTTAACCCCTCTCTCCAATAACTACTGTCATTGCTACCACTGTTTGTACTATTCCTTTTGATACTAATGTGGATATTTGGTATGCACATAGGTGAGGGTATAATAACGGAAGAAAAGAAGAGAAGTTGGTAAACAGAGATAAGGAGAAAGAACTAGATATTGAGAATGATTTTGTCATTATGACAATTCATATATTGTAAGCTTCAATGACATTCAGTAAATATAACAAAGCTAAATAATATTTAAAAATCTGTTATAGAACCTAAATGAGTCCTTTCAAAAATTATTTGTGAGAAAATATAGAATTGATCATGGAAGAGGGATAAAGACTTTACAGCATATCATTAAGTCCAATTGTCAAAACTCATTTCTCTTGTGTTTACACTATAATATCCCATCATTATAGAAGGCAAATTATATAATCAAAGCCTTGCTCTGTTATTTAAGCTTTGTGTGTCTTGCTTATAGTTATTTATTCTATAGGCATATTAAGACAATAACACAGCATGAACAATGCAAAAAATAAATACAACTCAGATGGAAAAAATAAATGGCACTAATAAAAACATTCAGAATGGATATATTTAGAGTATAAAAAAGTACTAAATACAGTACCTACATTAGGAGGGGTCAAATCTGCATTTCATGAAGCAAAATAGGAAAGTGTTATATATTATGAGACAGATAACAAACACAAGACAAGTAATGAATATTATAATTTTTTCATGTACACTTAAGACATTAAAAAAGAGTTATACTGGAGTCAAAATTAGCTTTTGAAGGAAAAAAGCGACAAATAATTTTTTCCACATAATTCATTGTCATAAGATCAATTATGAAAATAAGATCATTTGAGAATAAGATCATGTATGAGAATATTTTTGTTTTAATAGTTTTCACTAAACTCTTAATAGAGAAATGATACATAAGTAAATTTATCCCAGTACCATCTTCTTAGCAAAACCAACAACCACTTTCTACAATTTGAACTTTTTAATTGATGCTATGCCTGTGCATCTCACCCACAGTCTCTAGCTCTGACAGTCAAGTAGGACAATACCATAAGAAAAGAAATGCAGTAAGTCAATTAAAGACAAAGAACATACCTTCCAATAAATTAATATCGATGTCATTATTATTAGGCTTGTGTAGGCCTGGGTATGTGTTAAAAAGATTAGCTACAAAGGCTAAATTAAGTTTAGGATTGCCTGAAACCACATCTGCTGGAGTAACAAACTGTCTGCAGCCTAGTTTGTCTGCTTCTTGAAGCATGAATTCAGCGCGCTTCAAGTCATTTTTCTCCTAAACAGTGAAATAAAAAAAAATGGTCAATATTGAATTAGTAACTGATATAATTTTATAGACATGCATATTTATAGCAATTGCAGTTCCACAAATGTATAAAATAATAATTCAAGGTCAGAATGTGCAGGAATTACAAATCAACTTTACTGTATCTTTTAAACCAAAAAGAACAAGTCTCTCAGTTTTAACACTGAAATTTCTGAGACATATTTCAACCACACTGTTGAAATACTCAACAAAACCCTCAGATATTGAGTCAGTAAGCTCCTACTAGTCAAAATACAGTATATATAACAAACCACTAGTAGAGTGGCCTCTGGATAACAAGCTTAGTTGTCTCACCCAGTATATTAAGTGACATTCCTGACAGGTACTTTTCCCAATGAAAAGTAAGCTGAGATACATAACTTATATAGAAACATTAAAGTCAGAAGGAACAGCTCCTTTCACAGCTGTAAAACCCTGGAAGCAAAGTAAGTCAAACATGTATAAACAAGAAAAGTAGAAGAATGAACTGGTATATTCATGCAGTATGTAAAAGAATATGAGTGTCTTCAATATAAAAATAAGTACTACAGTAGAACTTGAAATATAATCTTAAGTTAAAAAGTAAAATAAAAATTTAATTTTATCTGGAATACATTTGGATGAAAGTAGACTATAAAAAAAGGGCAAAAAATACAATGAACACAAGATTCAAGATGGTGGTTACCACACTGAGGTTAGGCAGAGAAAACAGGAAAGAATTGTACAGCTAAATTAGTGTCAAAGTCTTATTCTCTTGTTGAATTAAGAGTTTATACAGCTTATTACAATTTAAAAAATAAGCAACCAAAAATAAAAATAAAAAGGGGTATATGTGGACCTATCACAAGAATATATCATAACCATGGAGTGTAACATATCTAATTTTTTTGTGTATCAGAGTTGTAAAGAAGTAAAAACATATTGAATCAAAGAAAGTGACAGATTCAATGCATTAAACAATGAAGAATTACCAAAGTTGATAACAACCTTATTTAGACCTTAATGAACATTCATAATGCAACTCAAAATCTCAACAATCAGTAGGTGATATTACAGATTACCTGTGTTACTAACTTTTCAGGAATAAAGTATTTGTATATTAAAAAATCTTTATCTTTCCAAAATAAATATTGAAACATTTATCAATGAAATGACAAGATATCTAGAATTTGCTTCAAAATATTACTGTATAAAAGAGAGAAACAAAATAAGTTCACTGATAATGAGTGGATAAGTACTTAAGTATATTAATATATGAACTCTGTTCACTGTTGAATATATTTAAATTTTTCCATAGTTTTTTTTTTTTAATTCCTAACTTTTTTTTCTTGCAACAGGATCTCACTATGCAGTTCAGAAAACTCAGTTTTGCCCAAGATGGCCTCAAACTCAAAGTGATATTCCTGCCTCAGCCTCCTAAGTACAGGGATTATAGGCATGCACCAGCACACCCTGCTTAAATTTCTGATTTTTCAACCAAAAGTATTTTGTTTTGCAGTACTAAATTTCTGATATTTCATTATAATAATGTAAAATATAATTTATTAGTAATAATCTAAGTCTCATTTAAAACCAGTTATGGATGCTATAGTTTATTTAACATATTTTCACACAGTAGCATGACTAGACTTTAATGTTTAGATAAAACCATTCCTTCTACTTAGAATTTATGCTAAAAGAATGGACTTTCTAAGAAATGTGTTTGGTGGTTCAGGATCTATGTCAGTTCTACCTAAAATATAAATAGTAGGAATTGCCATCCTTTATTGTATATTTCTAAATGTAGAAATACACATTTATTTCTACATTTAGAAATAACTACTAGTTACTTAGTAATCAAGTAACAGCTATTGCTGCTTTTCTTGAACACAATGACAAGTCACAAAAGCACTCTGATTCCAGTTACACTTTGCCAGAGAAATGTGGATAAGATTGATCCACACATATTCAAGATTAGAATTTTGCAATTCCCCTTCTTTGGTCATGACAGCCAGATGAATTAGCATGGCCTAGGTCATGAAAAATCATCTAAAGACCAAAAAGTCAATCTGTAATGACGAGCTGAAGACTCCACAGTGGAATGCTGCTCGTAGAGAAATTATGCTCTAAGTTTGCACTGTACTTACTGGTCAGGTTCATAGTCATAAAGTAGAACAGTGGTCAGCCGAGGCCAGGAGTGTGGGTTTGGGTTGAGTTGGGGACAGTTTTATTGTGGGAAGATGAAGAAGTTCTAGAGATAGATGGTGGTGACAGTTGCACAGGAATGTGAATGTAGTGAATGTCCCTGAACTGTTTGCTCAAAAATGATAAACTGGTAACATTTATGTTACACATAATTCTACTCCTATACAAAAATTTTTAAAACTACACTTACATTAAATCTCGAAAGATCAATGTCAATAGCAGGTCCATCTTCCCGGTCACCTTTAGGGGCAATCTGATTAAGCAGATGAAAGTAGGCTTTCGAATCCTTCAAGGAAAGATACACAGCATATTTCAAATGAATAAAATTTCATTTAATTTAGGGGAGAAAGTGCCCAACCTGAGGAAATTGCCCCATCCCAAAAAATGGAATAACAAACAAACTTAGTCACTTTATTAATACAAATCACACTGCACGATGCAGTTTTACACTTAAGAGCTTTTAGCAGTCCTCTTTCACACCTCAGAGCTAACAATGCTATTCCTTGTACCTGGAATGGCCCACACAAACACACACATTCCCCCCTCTCATTTGTTTATACCTCCAAGCATAGTGTAAACATCAGTTAAAGATTCATGTCAAATATTTTGTCCCAGAAGACTTCCCTGACATTTCTACAATGAACCAGATAGCTTCTCTGTTGCATGGCACTTCCTGCCCATCTCTATAAACCAAGTGTGATCATATTTTACTAAATCATCCAGTATAATCATCTTCATAGACAGTTATCATAATTCTCTATACATACATACAGCTCCTTCGATCACAAAAGCAGAGGCTGTCTTCCCTCCTCTTTTAGTTGGACTGGCTTTCTGACTTGTCTGACCAATAGAATGCTGTGAAAATGATGGTCTAGGGCTGTCATGTCATGACAGCCTCTAGTCCTCCTTTACCTCAGAAGTCCAACTATCTGAGACTATCATGCTGTGAGGAAGTACAGTCTGAACACATCAAGGGGCCTGGTGGGAGAAGCAGTGAGGCACCACACCTGTGACTGATGCCCTTGTACTCCTTCCAGATGAGACCAACTGACAGCTGAATGTAACCAAATTAGTGATAAATATATGTGGAGAAGAACCACCTAGCCAAGCAGCATCAACCCACAAAATTAAGAAAAATAATAACTCATTATTTTAAACCAGTATTACATAGTTTGCATAATTAGTAAGCTTCCCAAGAGGTGTGTACCTGTGTCACCCATGGCTAGCATAATGCCCCACAGAGGAGACATAATAAACATCTGACTAAGCTGAATTAAACTGAATTGTAGGAAGATTCTGAAGAACAGAAACCCTAGAATAAACTTTGATATCAGCAAGTCAAAGCAGAGAAAAAAATATCACTTCAAAGACAGAGTGTGTCATCCAGGCCATTTCCGCAAAAACACATGTCTGAGTCACAGGGATTAAACAGGGATTATGAATTAGAACACTGCTGTAAGATTTGGGAGGCTGAGGCAGGACTGCAAGTTCAAGCCAACATGGGCAACTTGGCAAGCCTGTCTTAAAAATGAAAAGTGCTAAAAATGCTGCTCAGTATGAAGACCCTGGGTTCAATCTCCAATCATACATACATACACACACAAATAGTTGCATACATACTAGAGAAAAATTCACAAGAAACCAGTTTGGCAATGCACTATACCAGTAGTAACCTTAGGACAGTTGTTAAGCCGAAGTGAATGTTACTGTTTCTTTCAAAAGGCTCTCCCAGTAGAGAGAAAAGTGTTGTAAGCTATTTTAGTATCTATATCTTAGGGTCCTTTTTGTCTACTGATTCTCTCCAGCCTCAAGACAATTTGGTTTCCTGGTAGTTAGTTATTGGCAAAGGGGGAGTGGGAATACTGGTCAGACCCATAAGGACCTCTACTATGGCAAACAGATATGATCTTGGTCCAAATTAATGGACTGACATCCTCATTATAACTTGGTAGATGTGTAGCATGTAAAATGGGAAAGAATGATTTAACCTAGGAAGGTTAACACCTTCTTCTTACAAGAAGTTACAATTCATATTCAAACTCAATAAAGCCAGGTACACTGCCTCATGCCTATATTCCTAGCACTCAAGAGGCTGAGGCAAAAGGATCACAAATTGGAGGCCACCCTGGGTCACTTCAAGAGTTCAAGGCCAGTATGGACTACGTAGTAAGATCCTGTCTCAAAAAACCAAAATAATAAAGCACACAAACACATATATGCACAAAAATCCAGGACTGGGTATGAAGCTGTATAGTAGAAAGCTTGTCTAAGATGTATGAGGTCCTGGGCTCAATCTCTAGCACCAAAAAAAGAAAAATTCAAGTTTAAGTCAGAACTCCCTTATTTTTCAAATTCCACATCCTTACTTCATGTCACAGATGTAAACATTAAAATGTAAACCTTAATGTCCTGGCTGAAGTTGTTGATGGTATGCCATCCTGCATTGGTCAGATGGTAGTTCACCCATCGTAGCAATAATTCCTCAGGAGAAAGCTTCATCAGTTCCTCTAGTTCTTCACCTTCACTAAGCAATGCAATCAAAGCTAGAAGGAAGACAGTGAAATGTTAAGTTTTTCCTGCAGTAAGTATGTATCTATGAAAATTAACTATTTTGGGTAATCTTACCTTCATTCCTAGAAATCTCAATATCAGCAAAAAGACCAACTTTGATGATCTGCCAGAGAAGACCTAAGACCAAGTGAGGCTTTCCTTCTTTAAGATCCTGTGCACCAATGTTGACCACTGTACAACCAATGGCTGAGGCAGAATTCAGGGCTAGGTTTAAATTTTCCTAAATTGCCACAAAACAAAACAAAATATATATGGAAGTACTTTCTAAAGTCTGATCTACAGGTTATCTACAAGAAACAATGGGTTGCAAAAAAATTTCATTTTTAAACATAAGTAATATTTATACAACTTAATAACTACTAAAACATTACATAGTTTTTTGATCATCATCTATATCTGTATATCCCATCACTTTCAAATATGCATTTCTAGCCTATACCTTCTCTGAACCCCAAATAAGCTCTACCTCAGTGTACACATTTAATTGTTGCCACCTGAATGTTCTACAAGTCCCTAAAACCCAACATGTCCAAAATGAGCAAAATTTCTCACCTTGTTTCCCTGATCTTCCTTCCATTCCTGTCAAAATTAATTTTTCCTTATTTACTCTCCTGACTAATGAGAACAAATATCATTCTTGTTCCTAAACCAGAAAGTGAGCAAAACCCTTGCTTTTCCTTGCTTACCATATCCAGTCACCAACTTGTGACATTTTAAATACCTCTGAAAACTGTAAGTACTTTTATTGAATAATTTCCTAACTTTCTAATTACCATTGTCCACTTACTGTCTCCATCCCATCCTCTACAATTCTCTGCTGTCAGTGATCTCAGGAAAATATAAAGCTGATGATGTTCCCCAGCTCTAGAACCCTTCAAATATTCCCTGTCATTACCACTGTCTAGTCTCACTTTATTCCAGCTACACAGGGGTTTTGACTTGGAGTTTCCTCTGCCTAGAACAAGCTTCAGCCAAAATACACAGCTGATTTAAAACCCTGCTCAAGTACACCCAATCTGTGATGCCTTCTCTAGGCATCCTACACAAAATAGCATCTTTGTAGCCCTTCCTGACACTTGTTACCATATTCCCTACTTTATTCCTTATCCCTCTGACATATTATATACTTCTTTCTTGTTATATCTCTCCCAGCTAAGAGTATGAGCTCTGTGATAACAGGACCTATGATCTGTTTGGAGATGCTTTCCAGTACCTAAGCACATACTATATGCTCAATAAGTATTTACTGAATAAATGGATGAATGAGTAAGAGTGAATGAAAAATCATAGAGAGAAAGGAGAGGATCAAGTTAAAATCTTCAGTGGGGCAATAAGCAGGGACTGACTGTGGCCTCAGCTTCTAACATTTCACATATATGAACTATGCTCTAGCCACGATAGTCTTTTCCCCTTGGCTTATAATATTTCTCTTTCCTCCAATCATATGCTTGTTCCTCAAATCTCTTTCCCTGAAATACTGCCTCTTCCCTTGAATCATTTTCAACACAAAATCATTCATGCCTTTCCCTATACTTTTTTTTTTTTGTACCAGGGATTGAACTCATGACCTTGCACTTGCCAGGCAGGTGCTTATGCCACTGAGCTAAATCCCCGGTCCAACTTATATATGCACAAAAAGAAGTAAATTATTAACATTTATACAACTGTCATTTAAATATATTTTAATAGCATATGCCCCTAGAAATTTCAGTACCATCAGTTTATTAGTGTTGGATTAATGTTCTTTATTTTGATAATGTCTCTATTTGGAAGCACTTCAACAAATGATATACAATTAGGTTTCAATCCCTGAGAATCTTAAAGGTAACTGTTATGATTGGTTTTATGGATGAGGAAACAGGCACAGAGGTTACACTGTGTCAGATGTAAAGTTTTACTTCTGCCTCCAGAGCCTATCCTTTTATTCATTATGTTATAGTTCCACTCTCATTTGGCAGTATCAATAGCAATTATTAATGTTCTGGTGATAGCAGAAGCTACGCACAGAAGTTTTCAAAACATCGTGAAAATTTCAATGGCTTCATTTTGCAGTGTACTTAAACAATTTTTCTTGCCAAGCTCCAAGTAAATAGTGTCTCTCAGGGATCAATCACAAGTGAGTTAAGTAAGCACTTAGAATTAAATTATTTTTGTAGTAGTATTAAGTAATGTTCTTTTAAAGGTAGTTCTCCGGAAAGTAGCAGCAGACCCAAAACATCCTTTTTTAACATCTTTAAAACCTTGTAATTCACCACACTTAAATGTGATTTTCAATACAAAAACATGTAAGTTTTTGTAACAAATATATAAGTCCTAGAATACTTTTAATAGCTTCAAATGCTTTTAAGCTACTCTACATCAAATCAATACAACCTTTCAGAGACAACCTCTACAAACTAAGGCTTGACTGCTAATATTTTTCTGTCTCTTCTTCACAAAGCGTAACATGTTTGTTCCACTTGGGATTCCCCAGAATGCATTAACAGAGGGAAGAACTGGACCGAAAACTATTTATTATACAGTAGCCCACTTACGAGCACTAACATTATGGAACTGTTTAAAAGAAGCATATAATTTCACTAAATTGACTTTCATAACGAATAAGAATGAAAATTTTCTATCACTGTTCTCAGCCTGGGCACTGACAATTGAAACACTACTGTCCACATTAATACAATTTTCTGCATTACTCCTCTGGTCTTTACTGGCATGCCTTTACTGCCCCTCTGTCTTTATTAGCATGATTTTATTCTTCCTAGCAAAATATCTGTTTACCACAGGTACTGCCTACAAGACTCATTAGCCCTTCAATGGAAAACATGAATGGACAGTTAACACGCTAAAATTCTTTTACCTCCTCACCTTGAAAACCTCTACTTGTTACTTCTACCTAGTAGTCTTGGCTTGTCATATTGAGATCCTCACCTCATCTAACTCAGGCTCCTCTTAGCACTTTTCTCACACTAAAAAACCCACCTTAAACCACAATTCCAATTCTGAAATTCTAACCTTACCATCTCAGCTCCAAGCCATTGTTAAAACTTTGCAGATGTTATTTTCTCTTACTACAGTAAGAAGTAATTCAGTTTTGTCTTTGTTGTGATAGGGATATAAGAGAGAAACCAGCACTTGTTGTTTTTTAAATGTTGGCTGTATATACATGTATATCAAGGGTCTTACAAGTAATTAGCTTCAAGAAATAGATTGAAAGTAAAGAGTTGCTAGTGTCCACCCTTCCTTCTAAGAACTTATTTTGGTGGGAAAAACATAAGAACAATGGAAAACCACAAACAACTGGAACATGAGAGAGGTGTTTCTCCGTCTTCACTGTCTTAATCTATAAAATGGTACCCAACTTTATGGGATATTAACAAAAGAAACAAGGATAAAATGGCAGTTTAGCTTGTATTACCAATCCATTTGTCACACTATTTTTTTGCACATCAGTCTAAATGTTTTGACATACAGTCTACTGTTGTATTAGATAGTTTCTTATGTCTTTTATTTTGTTTAATTAACCATCCATTTACTAACATTCTCAAAAAATGTATTTTAAATTTTCTTTATTTCCCACTACTTTGAAAATTTTTCATTTCCTATAAAGGTTCAATTTTCAGACAAATGCACTTTGATTTTTATAATGCTGTACTACATATTTATTACATTAGTAAGAATAAAGGTATGATTTGTTACTCAGGCTTCATCCTTATTTTACACATCACCATTTTTAGTCCATTAAAGAATGTTCAAATGAGATTTATCATGTTTTTCCTCCTTAACTGTTATTGTATGTGGGGAAAAATTAAGGTCATATGTGTATGTATTTATATGTAAGTATTAAATATAAAATATGTATTTTGTATGTATGAATATATTCATTGCAATAGATTTTTGATAACATTTGGTAATGAACAGATTCCATTTCCTATAGCTAGCCTTGTATTGATTTTCTGGCTTTTTGGTCTCAAAGTCACTACCAAGGCAAGGTCTTGCTATGTAGTTCAGGCTGGCCTCAAACTCAAGGCAATCTTCCTGCCTCAGCCTCCCTACTGTGGGATTTACAGGCATGTGCCACCAAGCCCAGCCCTGCTCTTGCTTTCATAACTACGGTACATCTTTTTCATCTTTTTCTACTTTCATATATCACGATAACACATGAACCTATTATCCTAAGGTCAAAAACAATATTACTACAATCTTACAGTCTTTCTTTAGTTTTTTTGAGACAGGGTCTGGCTTTGTAGTTTAGGCTGGCCTTGAACTCACTGCGTAACCAAGGCTGTCCTCGAATTCAGTGATTCCTGCCTCAGCCTGAATGCTGGGATTACAGGTGTGCACCACCACACCCAGCATCAATCTTACGGCCTTTAAAAAATGCATTAGGCTTCTTTGGGATAAAGTTTCATGTGAAACTAGTAGTTTTTTTCTAGCAGATTTAGTATTCTGAATTCTAAAATCCTAAACAAACAAGACAGATTTAATGAAGGAAATCTATTAATAGTTGCTAAATTTTAGTAAGTATTGTTTTAACTGCATGTTAATAGTTGGCATTACTAACAGCAGAAGAGAGTGGCAGCACAGTGTAGTAATGAAGAAGAATTTCCCTGGGATCATAGCCCTGGCTCTGCCACTGTATGACCTGTGCCTCAGTTCCTTATCTGTAATATCACACTATATACCTTATAATGAAGCTGACTCCTAGGAGTAGCCAAGGAAATAATTTCACCTAGTGTGTTTAGAACAATGACTAGTTACTATTTGATATAAATATTAATATCCACTCATTTGTATACAGATTTTTAAGGAGAAAATGTTATAATTTCAGATTCTTAGATTTTAACTATATCTATATGGAGAAGATGACACACAAAAAAATAAAACTTCTGTGAAATGCTAAGACATGATAAAACTATTCAGTGTTCATTTTTCAACTAACCAAGCACACTAGCATTGCAGCTGGGAATTTAACTCAACAGTAACATGTATAATGTTCAACACCACAAGAAAATAAAAAACCTCTAGCATCAAATAAATAATCAAATAACTCAATATTATAACAATAAAAACTGAGTATATTAACTTAAAGAAATTTATCCAAAATACACAGAATCTTAATTTCATTGCAAAATACAACTGAATTTTCCAAGTTTTTATAAGAAAACAATTTTATTAAATCAGAAGTTTAACTTGGACCTCAAAATCCATTAACAAAGGCTTGAAGCTGTATTTTGTAACCTAGTAATATATTTCTAGCAAAGGGTAAATACTTACAGAAACAGTAAAAGGAGTAAGCTTTTTCTTATTAATGGCTCTTTCATCAATTGTATCTGGTTCAGATAAGTTGATCATTTTGCTAAGGAGAAAAATGGGAATGATATAGTTTAAAATTCCCAGAAATGTTTTTTGTTTATTTTTGCAAGCAGCCACGATAGTTAAATTTTGAAAAAAATCAATGGCTTTAAACTATAAATTCATGTCAGGAACTTAATTTCTAAAATCTAAGAAGTATTTCCTAGTCTAAAACAAATCTGTCATTTAGTACAGTAATCTTAGCACTTATGCCTAAATATTTTAACCATCTTATACTTTCTTAATGTGGTTCTTCTCTTTATTTCATTTAATCATTGAAATTCTCAAGAAGCAAAGTTCCATGAAGTGGTATCAATATTGTTTATGTATTGTTGTTGCAGAAATACAAGGAGCCAGAGACTTAAGACTTCAATAATTCAGACACCTTTAAAACGATATACAATTTTGTTTCTATCTTTTAGAATATACTCATCTTTTAAAACTAAAATGGGAAAATGAAGGTCAGAAAAAGTAGATGGAGTTAAGACCTATTTTATACATAATGTCCTAAACATTGATAACTATTCATGGGTAGAAATTTGTTTGGTTTTTCTTTTTAAGTAAATACTCAGAAAAGACTTTTTAAAATGTACTAAGATAATAAAAACAGTGAATTATGGGTAGTAGGAATATTTGTGATGGTTATTTTCTTCTTTAGAAGTTTCCTGTCTCTTATAAATTTTTTAAAAATCTGCTTTGTATAAAGTATTCTGACACTACACCAAATAGTACAAAGACAAAGACATGCCCTTAGAATTCACAGCGTAGTGAGTAGAACAGACTGTGAAGAACAAAGGCTGCATTAAAACATTATTTTCACTTCATAAAGTCTGTCTTCCTTTTACATTTCCTGGTGTTCCTTTCCCAGTCAGTTCAGTAGTCAACATTTCCTCAATAGAAAGTAATAAAAAAAAAATATATAAACATTTCAAAGTGCATCTAAGGACTAATTCAAAAGCTTCCTGTCATTATTACAGTAATATAGTAATACTTCCTAGCATTATTATGGAAATACAGTAATATTTCCTAGAATTAATATATGTAAAAAGAACTTAAAAAATAAAGGATTGTATTAGAAAGTAGATTTTGGAAAACATTTAATTTCCTATGGAATATAAATCCTTCATGACCTGTGTAGCTAATTCAAAACAAACAGACTTGGTGAATTGTAGTTTTCATGGAATGTTTGTCAATGGGAACATTGAGAACATGGCTTTGTAGCTCAGCAGTCAACTCACCAGAGAAGGATGCCATCTGCAAGTGATCTGAAAAGACTGCCATCATTGGGATTCATGGGTAAAAGATGCTGACAGTCAGGGTCATTCTCTAGGGCTTTGTTAATCCAGTTAACAAAAGCCACTTTTTCTTCCTCTGAAAGCAGAAAATCTTTGTAGGCAAACCTCATTTCACAAAATTTATCACACAACAAAAACATACTGCTCAAAGATAATAAACAACTATTAATAAAACTCTACTCAAACACAAAAAGGTTTAAAACAGGTTGTTCATTTCACTTTTTGATCAGAATATTAGGAGAGGAAGGAAGACATGTATCTTAAATGGGCACAATAAGTGTTTGTTTTGAGTCTAAAATCTTTCCAAACATTATTGCATCTGAACTCTAATGAACCAGAAGCAGAACATTAGAGGTTTAAAAAAACACACACACACAAACATGCTCACAAATACAGACAGATACTTAGATAAGGGGAAAATACTCCCAAAATAGATCTTTAAGCAATAAATCCTATCCCCTAAAAAATATTTAGAGAGCTGTGATTTTTTGGCTTACAACAGATACACTGAATTTAATCAAGTTATTAGGGATGTAGCTCTTGCTCATCACACACACATGCACACACATAGAGTTATTGAAAGGACTAAAACAATCCATTTCTAAGAAATTTTTACAGTAGGAAAACTATCAAACCCAGTTACCAGCACTGCCCTTAGCTATCACCATCAACAATCCTCAGCACATGGGGTAAGTACATTGATATTTAGGGAGAAAATGTTGCTGGGCTATTCAGTACAGAGAGTGGGAAAGAATTTATCATTATGTAAATATAAGAAAGTATTTAACAATGTACTATTTATTTATTGAACTCAGGACCTTGTGCAGGTGCTTATCACACTGAGCTATATCCCCAGCCCAACAATGTAAAGCTTAAAATTAATTAATCTATTTCCATCAGAGGGTAGCATATATGACCTGGCCTACTCCATTTTTATCTCAGTACCTAGGATTAGGTAACTTCCTAAGGGCATATTTGGCAGGTACCCCCAAATTTAACACATCACAGACAGACAATATAGACACAAACTTTTACTAGTATTTCCCCTTTTGTACATATAAAATCTGTTTCTTACCTACTTGCCACAACCTATACATGTTCTTAAAGACTTAGAAGTTTAGAGATTTAAAGATTACTAAGATATTGTACTTGCCATCAAGGAATTCCAGTGTAATAATAAAACAGAAGTAGAAATGGAACATAAAAGAAACACTGCATATATAGGGTGCAATGTTTTCAATTTTTAAAGAAAAAATCACTTTGATTGAGTTGATCAAGAAAAGGCTTTACAGAGGGGGTGTGTTAATCCAGAGAATTCATTTCAGAAGGCTGAGGCCAGAGAATCACTTGAGCCCACAAGACCAACCTGAGGAAAACAGGAAGACGCCCATCTCAAAAACAAAATTTATAAAGGAAACACTATTTGAAAGAAGGTGAAAATGGGCAGGAAATGGGAGATATTTTAGATATAGGAGCCAGGAATGAGACACCCAAGTCACAACCACTGAGAAGAAAATATTTGTTTAATGCATAATATCAAGTATTGGTGAAGATATAAAAAAACAAAACAAAATCCTCATGCATAACTGGTGGAAGTGTAAAACAGTAACTTTGAAATGATAACTTTGAAAACAATTTGCCAGTTCTTTAAAGTATCAAAAATATCGTTACCAAAAGATTCAGGAATTCTACTCCTAGGTATATACTTAAAGAGAATTTAAAAGTTAAGAAGATCACACCTAAAGGTGTACACAAGTGTTCATACATTATTTTTCATAATAGCCCAAGAGAGGAAACAGCCCAAATATTCATAAGGATTTTAAAAAAATGTGAAGCCAGGCATGGTGGCACACACCTGTAATCCCAGCACTCGGGAGGCTAAAGCAGGGGGATCGTTGTGAGTTCAAGACCAGCCTGGGCTGCAAAGTGAGCTCAAGGCCAGCTTGAACTACATAGAGAGACCCTGTCTCAAAAAGACAAAAAAATAAGTATACATTATGCAGTTTATTATTTATATTTTATGCTAAAATAAGCAAGCAAAAAAAATGTCACCTTAGACAAGTGATTACCTCTGGGAAGGAAGAGTCATTAACAGGGCATGCGGGAGCCACACAGGTGATAAAATATTCCACATCTTAATCTGGTTGGAAGCTGCATGGATGTAACTACATGGATGTATATTCACATGCAAAAAGTCACTGAGCCATACACTTAAGATTATAGCACTTTGCTCAGTGTGTATTTTATTTATTTTTTGTCTCTTTAAAAAATCATTTCAGTAAAATGAACAGGCAGAAACTTAGATAAAGGATAAGTACATTTCAAAAATTAGAGGAAGCAATTATAGACTACATCCTTTAATACTATGTCCCTAGTGGAAAAAGGTTAAGAAAAAAAATACAATGGATAGGAGAAACTTGAGCATAGCATTTGAGGAGAATCTAATTAGGAAGAGAATCAAGAGGATAATTAACAGATTCAGATCTCAAAGGAAGAAAGAAGGAAAAAAGTTCAAGGAAATTTTGTTAAAAATTTCAAAAGCAGAGTGCTAAGTATGTTCCTATGAATAAAAAGCAACTTGGCCAAAGGTTCTGAAACATCTTGACTCTGAGAAGCAAGCTTAACAAGGAGCAAGACTCCTCAGCTTAAGAGTTACGTGACTCTGGATTTTCCACTGGGCAGCAATCCAGTGATTCTATCAGATCAAGAAAATCAAGTGCTATGTTCTCTAATCATTTGTTTGATTAAAAAAAATCAATCAAATATCTCAGCTCCTGGAAAATGAAAGGGGAAAAATCTTTATAGTAATCTCTTTACCATTCCTCGATCAAATCTAAATATAAAGCCATCCTACCAGTCAGGATGAAAAACCCATTCAAAAGTCATGACTAAACAGACCAAGTGCTAAAATATAAGCTTTCATTTTGTTTCTAATTTCTTTAAAGAACCTGACACACTGTATGAGCTTACTGATTTTAGGCCTTTTCATTTTAACAGCTCTAACACTGATATATACTTTAAATTTGATGTCATGGTATAACTTAATCAGGATTCTTTCCCTCAATGATACATAAAATAATGGTATTAATCACAATGAAGAGCATCTTATGTAAGAAGAAATGTGGCACTTAATGAATAAATGACTAAAAGATTAAATTTGGAGGGCTATTACCTGAATAAGAATGCTGTGTGCCCTCACTGGAAATGGATGAAGTTCCTCCAATAGCAGTGATTCCTTCCCTCTTGTTAATTATTTTTCGGAATGTTTTGCTGATATCTTTGCTTTTAAGCTCTTGCATTAGCTGGAATAAAATACAGTAAAATTGAGATTTGATCAAATAATCATAAAAATTTGGTGGCAGAACATTTATTTAGACATCCTTATTTGAAATGACACAAAAATAAATATAAATCAGGTGTTTCCATAGTTAATGCTTGTGTATACAGATAACTCTCATATCACTTATCAGTAAAACAAAGTGGACAAATGTTTGTGCCCAGCCCTGAGAGAAATGCTAACTTAAACTGAACACATCAAATTGTTCCTACTGACTGGACATGACCTTTTCACTGAAAACCTAAGAAATAACTACATGATAAAGATTTTTAAAATGCCTTCATGAAGGAATTTTTCTGCCTAAGCATCCCAAATTCATACATGTTAAAGTAAGTATGTCAAGCCTGTTAGGAAATAACACAGGCTTATAGAAACTCCCTTTCCCAGTCACTCTTACTGAACTCTCCAAAGACTGACAAGACTGAATTCGGTCATTTCCCCAGTAATTTGTATATTTTTTAATGCAAACCTAATTGTGTCACTTTATACTGTATTACTCCTACTTCCATGACTTCCTGTTGCTCTTAGGATAAAAACAAAAATCTTGGAAGGGCATTCGTAACCTGATCCTTTCCAACTACATTCCTTATTCTTACTATTTCAGTTCCAATCACAACAGCCCCTTTTCCAAGTTGCTTAAAGAGTTATCCATTATCTCTAAAGCCACAGCCTCTACAAATGGAGTCATCCTTATCTGCTTTACGTTATTCCTTCCTTCATAGTTTGGTTTTGTTTCATTTCATTTTGTTTTGTTTTTCTTCACAGTGAGGTCCTGTTGTGTATCCCAGGCTGGCCTCAAACTACCAGTCCTCCTGCCTCAATCTCCCAACTGCTGAGATCACAGACGTGTGCCACCACGCTTGGCTTCACATTAGTTCTCCTGACCCCCTTTGTCCATTTAACATCTTTATGCAGCTCTCAATTCAGTCTTCACAGCTTAAGGGATACCCTCCCACGTTCCTGGTTTCACCAGTCTCCCCCTCTAAGTTCAGTTCCTTCTACTACAAACTCTCATTGGACCTTTAGTACTCTGTCATAGCAATTACCATAGTTGATATCTTTCTCTCATTTCTCTGATTTTGCCTTCCCTACCCCATGTGAACTCCATGAAAGCAGGAATCATGTCTGTTTTGTTCATTACATTATTCACAGTGCCAAAAGTTTAAATATTTGGCTTAATGAATAAAGACTACAAAACCAGATAATGTATATTTTCATAAATATTTATTCAGTTATATTAATGATCATAAATAAACACAATTCATATATAATTATTCTAGAGCATGAAGCACTATTATCTAAAAACATAACTTCCATTCAATGGTGTTTCCCTTTGTTTTACAAATTATTTGTGGAAATAATTATTTCTATAATAGTAACTGTTGTTAACATCATCAGCATTTTAAAGGAATGCTTTTTTTCCCCTCTACAGCCAAATCTAACCAAAGCTAGCAATGTCATTATTAAAATTGTTGAAGCAAAAGGATCAGTAGTTAGGGGAAGATTTGAATACTTACTGACACGAACTCTTCAAAACTGATTTTGCCATCTTTATTGTTGTCAGCAACTGCTAGAATTTTCTCCACAATCTCGCGCACCTTATAGCCAGGAAGAGGAAGGCTTGCTTCCTTAAATAGGTCCTGAAGTTCATAGTCACTCACATATCCACTGTTGTCAATATCTGTAGCAATACATTATGCGTTGTCAAATATTTGTCCAGCAGAAGGTGTGCACTCAGCTATAGAGAGGATTCACATACATGCAGAACCTTTTTAAGTTTGTTTCACAAGTGACAGTAGCCTTTTTCCTGCACCTGAACTGTCCAGGCTATGCTATATGATTTATCAAAACACTCATATTTCAGTGGAGTTCATCTCCATAGACTTAAGGCCCCTATATGTTATTAAGTATTCAGGAGAGACAATGCTCTGCCAAACTCAGTTTTAGCACATGACTAAGTTTCAAAGAAATAAGCCTGGAGAAGTCTCAGATATCCAAAAGAAATGCATCAGCAATGTTCAAGAGGGAACACTATCTGGAAATTACACACTGAACTTATAAATTAATGTGCTGCCCCTACATTCCATATAAAATATGTGTAGCATGTATTTTCATTCTACATTTCACTTGGTGGCAGTTCATTTCATTTGTCAATAATTCATTACTTCTTCATTACATATTTATGATACCATTATGTATACTGAATCATGTTTGATGTCACTTTGAGATCAAATGTTCAAGAAATTTCATACTTATATGTGGTCTTTTGGAAACAGGTTTCTAGGTGTTTTCACTTTATCACTGAAATGCCCTTCCCTGGGTGGTTTTCCCTTGAGACTGGGTATCGCTTGTTGACTCAGAACAAAGGTATCACAAAACACTTCTGCCCAGAGTTGGCAACAAAGCTTTGAATTGTTTCGTTGTTGCCTGGATAGGTTCTCATCTGCTAATAGCTGCTTGTTGCTGTATTTCTTTTTCTTTTCAATAAAAAAGCTGTCATCGCTCTTAGCTGAATTAATGGTAAGGACAGGAACTTATCTTCTAAACTCTAATGTAAAAGTATATTGTTACAATCTCAAGTCATCTAGGAAGCTGAATTAATTGATATTTCAACCATAATATTGCTTTATTTGAATTTGGCACAAATCCTCATTAATATATCATTAATTCAGAAATGTCTCCCATAATTCTGAAAAATACAAAAAATACTGTTTGTTTATTTCTGTACTACCACTATAGTGGGAAATTTTTAAAAATTTTAAAAATTGAGGAAGTTATTTACCTTCAAAACATCATGTTAAACTAAAATGTTTAAATAGTTAAGACCTGGAGCTTTAAAAATGGATACATTTGTGTGCTTACATTCTAGCTATATCCCTACAATGTCTGTGGTTTTGGTATGATATAACAAGAACTAATAGGTACCACTTAATGAGTATATATTCTCTGTCAAGTGATTTGTTAATAATTTTACTTATTAAATCTTTACAACTTTGAAGTAGTCACTAATATCATTCTCGTTTTAAAGGTGAGTAAATAAAGACTTAGGTTCGACAACCATAAAGATCATGGGGTAAAAAGAAATAAGACTTAAAAATAACAACAGCAAAATCAGATTAAAAATAGGGTAGGGCTAGGGATATAGCTCAGCGGCACAGTACTTGCCTGCCAAATTTGAGGTCGGAGTTTGATTCCTGGTACTAAAAAAATAAAATGGGGCAAAGGGCTTGAAACATTTCTCTAAAGAAGACATACAAATGGCCAATCAATACATAAAGAGCTGCTCAATATTAATAATCAGAGAAATACAAATCAGAACTACAAAAGATACCATTTCACACTCAGGAGGATGACTACTATAAAACAATGTATGAGAAAAACAAAAATAGAAAATAACCAGTAAAGATGTAGAGAAACTGAAATCCACATGCACTGCTGGTAGGAATGTAAAAAGTTATAGCCACTACAGAATATAGTATGACGATTCCCTGAAAAATTAAATATACCATATGCCCCAGTAATTCCACTTCTAGGTATATACTCAAAAAAGTTGAAAACAGGGACTTCAGTAGGTATTTGTATACCTCATGTTCATAACAACTTTATTCACCATAGCCAAAAAGTGGAAGCAAATTAATGTTATAAGCAAACTATATATACACATGGAGTATTATATAGCCTTAAAAAGGGTGGAAATTCAGGCCATGCTACAACATGAACACTGAAAACATAATGGCAAATAAAATAAGCCAGTCACAAAAAGTCTAGTATGATTCCATTTATAGGCAGTAATTAGAGTAGTCAAATTCCTATGCACAAAAAATAGAATGACGGTTTCTAGGGGACAAGAGAGATGCAGAGGGGGAATTCTTATTCAGTAGATGTAATTATAGTTCAGGAGCACAGGAAAGAGTTCTGACAAAGAATGGTGGTGCCGGATGCAGAACAATGTAAATGTACTTAATGCCAATGAACTACAATTAAAAATGACTAAAACCTTACATTTATTATATATATTCTACCACAGTTTTTAATTTATTTTTAAAATTTGTTTAGTACCAGGAATTGAACTCAGGACCTCACACTTGCCAGGCAGTTGCTGTCTACCATAGTTTTTTAAAGGAAGCAAAATGGGTTGCTGAGTTAATTAGCCATAGTTTATCTTGTTTAAAAAAAAAAAAAAGCAAGTACATATTTTATTAATGTTAACAATTCCTTCACATAAAACAAATCATTTTGCTGGATTATTCTTTCAGTGAATTGTTTATTGAAAATTTCATTAACTAAATATTGCAAGATTCTATGTCCATGAATTATAAAGGTTAAAGTTGGTGTGCTAAACAAAGAAAATAGATTACTCATCCATTCACGTTTACTAAGACCTGCATAGCACACAGCACTTTTTTTTCCAAGTTCCCACATCAAATGACCCTAAGCACATAGTAGGAGACCCAGAGTTACTACTTCCTGTTTATGTGCCTGAAATGAGCAGAACATTTCAGTAATTGCCTAGTTTTTAATCTTGAAAAGACCTTAGGCACTGCAATCTATTTTCTGTAACATCTATTATGAATAATCTTGAAGTCATACACATTCTCAGTGCCCAAATAATAAATCTGCAGGGAGAAACAAGAATATGCTGTATTTCAGAGCAATGAAATCATAAGGTTTTACTTTTTTCTACAAAATCATAAGGTTTTACTTTTTTTTTTTTTTGTACTGGGGTTTGAACTCACGACCTCACACTTGCCAGGCAGGGGCTAACACCGCTGAGCTTTTTTTTTTTTTAAAGAGCTTTACTTTTTAAAATTAAATCTGTTTTCTTTGTAGTGGTCTCGAAAATCCACCCTGCATTTCATTTCACCTACATTAATTTTAGTTATTATTCACTAGGTTTGTGAGAAATCTAAGACTGTGATCATTTCATCCTGAATTATTTTTCACGGAATACTTTATTGCCCAAGGGAAGATATCTGCTGAAGAAGGGACAATGACATTGCCCCAGTGTCTGCTCACTGTGCTCAACTTTCACTTGCACATATTTGCAGACCAAAGGAAAAAAATGTACTTATACTCTCCTTGTTTACTATAAGTTTTCTAACACGAAAATGCAGAACAATTGAGATTCAACAGTATAGAGGAAATTTTCTGGAAGAAAAATACAAAGATGGCAAAATGATAATATCATGAAGATAAAACACTGAATGGCTTCAAAAACTGAAAGGAAAAAAAAATAGGACCTAAGGTCTTTAAAAACAAGCATGTTTTAAATTATACGTAAGATGGAAAACAAGACATACAGCCTTTGACTACAATACCCACAGCAGATTTTTAAAATACTCTTCATGAAGTCAGAAAGTGTTCATGTTAGTGACAAAGACATGAAGGGCAGAATTCAGTTAATACACAAGGAAATGTTTCTGTATTTTTTTCACTGCAATGATGATAGCATGTTAAGTGTATTCAGTTACACTGTCATTCATTAACCAGATTATTCTCTGCAAAGAAATGGTCAAAGAATTCAAAGTCCAAGTCACCTGGAAATTCAAGTCAGTCTTTATTTTTCAGAAAGAATCAAGGGAAACCTAGATTTTTTTAACAAGTATTATTCTACTCCTGAAGTCTAACATCAAGCAAAACAGTAACACCGTATTTACTTTTCCTCATACCTATTTTATTAAATGCTTCTTGTAGTTCTTCAAGTTCCTCCCGAGATATGATAGTGGTACTATTTTCCATCTTAGGTCAGGAAAGACAACCTCAAGTCTTTGTATCTAGAAAAAGCAGTATTTATAAAAGAACATTAGTCCTTTGGAAACATTTTTCTAAGAAATATAAGGTGCAAAAGAAGTATATTCTCTACAAAAAAAAAAATCACCCATAATGTCTGGCTGATAAGAAACAAATAATAGGTCTCCCAGTAACTGGCTAGCAAACAAGAGCAGAGACTCTGTGAGGAAGCAACACCTGCTTTTCCACTTTGTGCTTTCCTGGGGCACAAATCTTTCTCCATAGTCTGTAATTTTCATTTTCCCTCATTAAGTAAAATAAGCAAGTTTAAGAACAGTCACATTGAAGTAGAAGGTCTGAAAGTAAGATTTAGACATCAGTAGTGTCCACAAAAAAGGATTAATTTAGAGTCTGCTCATCTAGAGATGGAGTTTGTGGCTGCTTTAAAATAATCCTTCCCCTTCCCCATGTTAGGTTCTTTCTGGATCGGTGGGGCCTTTTTTACTGTGAGTAGAGAAGATAAATAAAAAGAAAAAAAATGTAAAATTGGGCTAAGAGAAAAAGGTGGTGTTCATTTTTTAAAATAATTGGTAACAAATACCCCACACAGAAAATTAAAGTTACCCATAACAGTGCTCTCCAGAAATACCACCTACCATCTTGTTACCCTTATATTTCCGATCTAAGCTATGTTCTTTTGTGGGGAGAGGGGTGTGAGCATACTACTTAGAACCTTTTTTTGTAAGTACGTCAGTATGTTTTCATATTGTTCTTCAAAATACTCACTGGCCACATATTACACTATCATAACTTATTTGGCAAATTCCTTATTTCAATTGCTTCTAATTTTTATTCTAAATGATGGTTCAATGAACATTCTTGTTAATAAATCTTTGCTCATATTCATCTTTATTTCTGTATGACAAATACTAAAAGTAAAATTACATTTTTAATACTTCAGACATATAACAGTGCAATTCTTATTTTTTAAATGACTTAGTGAGTTATCTATTCAATATAAAGCTAACACAGAATACAAATTATGTTGCATTCCTCTTAGATACACTTAGTTATATCAGACATTTCATATGTACCTCAGAAAATAAGAGAACATTTCTGCTTTACAAGTCAAGAAAATTGAAACTAAATGGGAAGTCACCATTTTAAACACTTTATATGTTTATATAAGATTATATTTAAATGAGGTTTAGTAGCCCATAGTTGTCAGGGAAGCACATCAATTTTCAAAATAATTTATTTACTAAAATCTATCACTGATGACTTTATTTTATTTGGTACCAGGGATTGAACTCATGACCTCATGCTTGCCAGGTAGGCCCTTATGACGCTGAACTATATCCCCAGCCCATATCATTGAACACTTTAAAACCGTATTAAATTATATGAAGCTCTCAAAGAATATGGCTCTAGTCACTTGCAATCCGTATACCAACTTCTTTAGGATTTGTAGTATATATACTGATCTTTCAAAGGGATACAATTTTACCTTTTACAATTTTTCTGTGGAATGAGTCTAATTTAATGTACAATTAAATATTTTTAAAAGTATTCTATTGCCTACTATTTAATTCCTCACCATTAAAAAAAAATCTGAAGTGCTCAAGTCAGTAAAGGAATACAACAGAAAGTCAGACTCCCTGGATGCAGTTCCTTATACCAAGTATTAAATATTTATCATATTGAATTCTCATTTTAAGAAGGATTTACTGCAGTTAAAACTGTTTACAGGAATAGCTATTATGTGTTGAAAGATGTTGAATAGTCTTATAAGGATTTTTAAGTGAAATGCGACTTCTCTTGTGGCTGGGTTTTAGTCTTTGTGGTCTTGGTCATCCTCCATATCCTGTCCACCCTTCTAAATGGTTTGTATATCTTGCTTCCATTTTTAAAAATAGTGGTCCAATTTTAGCATTTGCATTGTACAGAAAGGCTGAAAATTAACAGTTGTTGTGCTAACTTTACGTTTTTAGCCATGGCCATTTAAATTTATGAAACTTGTTAATTACCAAAACAAAATTTTTTATTCTCCCTTAATCAGTAAAACCAATATGTAAACTTATTTTAAAATTTACCTATATATTGTTACGTTTCCAATTTTTAAAGCTTTGTTGCTATATCTGACAAAAATAAAAATGTTGGTTTAAATCCTTTAGCATTTAAATTACACAAACAGAAAATACAAAATACCTTCAAAATATACTGTTTCTTTGGGGGGGTATTTGTTTTGTTTTGTTTTGTTTTGTTTTGTTTTGTTTCTGATTTTGAGACAGAGTCTAGCTATGTAGTTCAGGCTGGCCTTGAACTCACTTTGTAACCCAGGTGATCCTTGAACTTGTGGTGATCCTCCTGCCTCAGCACTCTGAGTGCTGGGCTGACAGGTGTGCATCATGCCCCACACTCTTTTTTTACTGTCATTTTTTTTACTACCAAGAACTGAACTCACGCACTCACATATGCAAGGCAAGTGCTGTACTGTTGAGCTACATGACCAGCATGTATACTACTAAAATAACAAAGCAAGATTCAGAAAAGTAAGAATAGCAGAAGGATGAAAAAGAGTGGTATCACTTACATGCTTATTGTCTTAGTTACTTTTCTCATTGCTGAGACAGAATACCCAACACCCAAAGTTAAGGGAGGAAAGGTTTATTTGGCTCACAGTCTGCAGAAGTTTCAGTTCATAGTTGGCTGGATTCAAAGCAGGGTGGCATCACAGAGGGGCATCACAGAAGAAAAACAATTCATAGTAGGCAGAAAGCAGCAGGACAAGCAATAACTGACAACTGGCAAACAACAAGGCATGAACTTCTTTCAGTCCCTTATGTCTCATCCAGGCTACCCATCTAGCATCATTAGCTGGATCCTAGCATCATACACTCTATAACTAGCCATCTCTGAAAAGCCCCACCTATGACCACATAAGGCTTAGGGAAAAGATCTAGACATAAACCATAACATTCAGGCCTTGGTCCCCTCAATACTGATGCACATTCCTTTATGCAAAAGGAATTTAGTCCATTTCCAAGAGTTGCCAAAATCATAACAGTTTCAGCATTGCTGAAAAGTCCAAACAAAAGTCTCTTCTGAGATTTAAGGCAAACTCTTAGCTGTAAGCCCTAGTACAAATAGAAAGTTGAACACTTCCAACATTCAATGGTACCCAGTAAAGATTATCATTCCAAAAGGTATAAATAGCAGAATACAAAGGATTGGGACTAAAGCAAGTCCAAAATCTAGCAGGACAAATATTAAGTCCTATATTCCCATGTGCATCAATCTGTGGCAAGATGTGAACTCCAAAGGGCTTGGATGGCTCCACCCCTATGACACAGCCAGTATTTGTAGCTCCTATGGCTTCTCTCTTGAGCCTGTTCTGCTCCTCCTTGCATTTTTCCTCAGATGATCCACATTCCTAGCTTCTCCAAACTTCTGAGGTCTCCAGAGTACCTTTTGCTTCACACTCACAGCTTCATACACTGCTTTCTCAAGGGCACTCTGCCTACCCTCTCATGCTTTCTTCTGAAATCTGAGTGGAAGCCTTCCTAACTCTCAACTCTTAAATTCTGCATGTACCTAAAACCAGCACCACATGGATGATGTCAAGGTCTGGAGCTTTATTCTCTTTGATGTGGAGGTCAAGTGCTGCTGATGAACAATTTCATTAGGCCACAGCCATTGTGGAACAGGGTGCTCTGGTGCTCTCTCCTCAAAGAAAAGTCTTTCACATTTGCAATTTTGAGGCTGAAAATGGTAGCATTCTGCTGGTTCTTATGATCCCTCAGGCCATCTTTTCTATGCTCTTATTCCTTCTCGTCAGTCAAGATCTCCTCTGCTTATCTTTGCAGTGCACAGATTTACTGGGGTTTCTTTTCTAGTCAAACTAATGTTTTAAACCATTCTGTTTGGCTCTTTGTTCTTGATTCTCAACACGGATCTAGCTACAAGTTCTCTGTAGCAGCCATGGCACCACCTCAACATTAGACTGTTTTGAAATTTCTTCTGCAAGATTAATTAGTCTTCTGCCCTTAACCTCAGTCTCAGGCAAAGACTCTGAACATGACTAAAATGTAGACAAACTTAGGGTTAATATTTTAACCCTATGTTAGTATTCATCAGTGAACTACATTATATAGTACATCTTGACAATCATTTTGGCATAATATAATAAACTTGATGAATATTCTATTGGCTAAGAAATATAGCAGTTTGATTTTATGTATAAAAGACTAATCTAATAATTACATGATATCCAAGTTTGTAATAGTGTTTTTCATTGAAAAAGTTTGTGCTAAAATAAAACACAGACTTTTTAAAAATGGAAGAGAACATGTTTCATCAACCTAATATGCAAAATTTAGAAGAAAAGCCTGATGACCCCAACTAGTAACCCTTATGTCTCTTACTAGTCCTATTCTTAGGTAACTAATGTGCCATACAATGTCTTAACTGTTATGTGTATGCTACATTTCATTTAAACCTTATCACTCCATGAGATAGGTCCAGACCCCACTGTGGCAATCAAGAAAGGCATGATCATGGGTATAGTCACTTTCTCAAAGTCTCAAAGTAAATCGCTCTGTTTTCCAGATAAGCTATGACAAAACCCAACCTACATAATTCCTGCCTCTCAACCAGGATGCAGGTCTCCCAAATACCTTATATCAAGCCATATAAATATACAAATATTTGTTTATATCATAACATGACATACTATATTCTTGTGAAATAACCTGCACTTTAAAAGAAAGTGTATGTAAAATGTTGGGGGACACTGTGGTTAGGTCAGCTCATATTTGTCAAGCATATGTAACTTGTTATTGTAAAACACCTTAGAATAGTTCATAGTAATCACTTGGCAATTTTGAAGAACTTCTCATTTAGTCAATATCCAAACACATATACACACACACATGCTTGAGGCAGACAAATCAGAAGACCTGAGCTGCCAAGCATGTTGATGCATTCTTGTAACCCAAGCACTTAAGGAGGCTGAGGCAGGAGGATTGCCATAAGTTTAAGACCAGTCTTAAACTTAGTAGGACTCTGTCCTACTATGTAAAAAACAAAAACAAAAGACCCTGTCTTAATAAACCCCTCTCAAAAAAGAGAGGGAGGAGAAGGGTGAGGAAAAGGAGAGGGGAAGGGAAGAGGAAAGAACAAGAGAAAACCTGAGCTACCAAAGTCAACCCTGTAACACATAGCCCAGAACTCTCTGGAACCACACTGACTCTTCCTATGGATTTTAACATGTTCCCCACATTTCTGAAATAATCCCAATACTGCACTTTACTTTTTTTTATTTAGCACAAATTATTTTAATTTGGATATTCTTTCCCCAGTTATATACTTTTCTTCTCCCCATCCTCAAAGATACCCTAATACAACTAAATATATATTTGAAAAGAAAAGAAAGCATATTCCAAAAAAATTTCAATTTAGATGAAACTGAATGTGATCTTTTATACTTTCTCAAATTTCTCATAATGAGCCTTTTGAAGCTTAATTAAAGTTAATCAAAACAATCCTTTATGATTGGCAGGACCTTCCATAGAGTAGTTGCAGGGAAAAAGGCATTAGGAACAGCCCTGAATTACCATAAAACCAAGATTTTTTGTGTCTTTCTACCAACCCTAAACCTCTCCACTGTAAGAGACCAAAGCTGTCTTCATTAGTATCCACCGGTAACTTTTGGCTTCCCTGCTACTCTATTTTTCCCCCCTCCCAAAGTGTCCACGGCCCAGGACACTTCAGATTCTCTGTTCTCAAGCTAGTTTCTAAACTAGCTCAGCCAGCCTTCCTCTTCATCATCCTCCAGAGTCCCTTTAACGCCTTTACTCTTCCTCACCCAGTAATATAAAATACAATGACACAAGCCAGGCGTGATTGTACATGCCTGTGATCCTAGCACTTGGGAGGTTGAGGCAGAAGGACTGTTGTGAGTTCAAGGCAAATCTGAACCACACAACGAACCTTGTCTCAAAAAAGACAAAAATACTTACATACATACATATATACATACAATGAGTAAAAAGTATGCAAAAAAATATTTACTGAGGATTTTCACTGGGCCTAGAACCATGCTAACCTACTTATACACATATGCTCACTATTTGTTCACACTGCTGGAAAAAGCATCATCGTTAAAATGCAAATCTGAGGCCTACAGAGATTAGGTAACCTGCTCAAGGAAGATAGGCAAAGTAAGAGATTCAAATAAAACCTGGTGGCCTGAGGATAGAGCTCAGGGGTGCACCCCAGAAACTCAGGGCCTGGACATATAGCTCAGTGGTTCAGCACTCCCATTTGTAAGACCCCAAGGTTCTAGCATGGAAAAACAAAACCTGCTTCTAATGTTCAAATTCTTAATTTCAACATGAGGTTCAATCAAAATTCTTACTTGTCTCACTGCAAGTATCATAGGGAGTTTTAAAGAACAGATTAACAGCTTTTACACGGAAGTAAAAATGAATAGTAAACTCTTCACATTCATTCTTTTGACCATATTTACTGTTTGACCAACAGAATATTTATTTTACACCATATACCATTTATTGTAAATTATAAAAACAAACTACTATAAATAGTACATATGAGGCCATACATAAGTAGTAAAACTCGATACTGAGAATGACACAGTGAATTAAAAACAGTGGTTGTCTATGCGAAGAGAGGCAAGGGGCAGGGCTTGGGGAGAGGACAGACTGAATGTATTACTTTTTTTTAAAAGACGTATTTGAAGGAATTTAGGCAAAATTTTAATATTTATTCAATCTGGAAAATTAGTACATGGCCACTGGTTATATTGTTCCTGTATTTTTCAGTATTCAAAAAACTAATTTGTCCTGGCAAGCATGAGGTTGTAAGTTTGATCCCCTGTACAAAACAAAAACAAAAACAAAAACCTAATTTATAATGTTAACAAACCTTCTTAAAGAGAAAAAGAATATGTCTTAAACCAAAGCCACAAATCACTAGGGAAAAAAAACAACTCAGGGCCTAGACATGTAACTCACTGTGTGGTACTTGTGTAGCACATGTCCTGGGTTTGATCTCCAGCACAACAAAAAAACAAAACTCTGGGTAAAAACAATAAACAAAAATAAAGACCATAGTAGAAGATGCTCCAAAGCCAATATACTTCTGTTTGTTAGTTGCCCAGGTAATAGTTCTGGTGACAGTCTCTGTTACTTTTGTTTTTTAGAAATGGCAGGTCACTGTGATGTTCAGCTGCTCACTATGATGTATATTTAAGAATCAGTCACCAGTTGACAAGCCATTCTGCCTCTGTTCTTCCTGCTTGCTTATCCCATTTAAGCCCTTTATCACCAAAGATCTTGGACTGACATTTTGAGGAACAGTTGATTCCTAATCAGCCCCCATTTGACAATAAAAAAGTCTGCCTCGAAATTCAGGGTGTCATTTTGGTGTTTCTGCCTGCCACAGCAAGATGACAGTCTTAGCTACTTTCTTGTTGCTGAGACATACTACCCAAAACGCACAGTTTAAAGAAGGAAAGTTTTGTTTAACCCATAGTTTATAGAGGTTTCAGTCCATAGTTGGCTGGCCCAAGGCAGGGTAGCATGGCAGAGGGACATGGTGAAGGTTAAGCTGCTCACAGCATATCAGGCAGGAAGCAGAGAGAGATCCAGGGAGGAGGGTGGAAGACAGACCCTTCCAGGCCTTCCAAACCCCCATGGGTCATGGGTAGACAGAAGGAGGGTACCTCTGAGAAGCCACTAGATGAGGAAGGCAGAAAAGGGAGAGATTATCCCTTTGAGAATGGAGGGAAATCTGGTACAGCAAGAAGATTCCTGTCACAGGGTAGCGATTGCAACAGGACCTACACAGAAAGGACCCACAGACTACTTTCCACATAACCAATGGAGGTTGATGACTGAGGGTAAAAAATCTTTCTCTAAGCCTTTTATTCTTCATAACACATCAAGACAGGAGAATCTGAGGGACAGATTCCAGGTGCCTGAGAAGACTGGGCAGCATTTAGGCAGGATAGGTCAAAATAAACTTGCTTCAAAGAATGTAAAGAAATGGGATATATCCTCCCTGGCTTTTATGGGAAAACCCTTGAAACCATTTTTCCATACAAAAGACCAGAAATTTCTGAGCATTTCAACGTTTCTGATGAGTGGAACTTCTACTAGTGCCCTGTATTTTCTTCCCCTTTTGGGGCAAGTATTTATCTCCCACTACAATCTTTGCCCTTTCCTATCTTACTTCCTATCTTGAACTCTCTATTACAAGTTTACAGATCACAAGGCCACTGGAATAAATATCTAAGAAAAAAGAAACAGCAAAGAAATAAAATTTAATTGAAAAGTGTCAGAAAAAATCTGGAAAAATATTTTAATCCACCTAAAATATTTCCAACAATTTCCTTATTCAACTACGTTTAACAACAGGAGTTATATCGTTTACTTTCCAAAGAGTCAAAATTCATATTTTCTATCAACCCATTATTTTTAAGACACAGTTTTTAGTTAATTGGACTGTCTACTGACTCTTGAACATAAATATGAATTGGGATACTAGTACTTTGTTAATTATTAGTTTCCCTACTCTACATACAAACCTGACTGTTGAACTCTACATTTGAACAGAGGACACAATATAATTATATATTTTTGTGAGCATCCTTCAGCATTGAAAGAACTGAGCTTAGATGTTTCATTTCATTCTACGAAGAGCAGCTATATAAAATTTTCTTTAAAAAAGTAATCAATTTGATTGACAATAGCCTAGAGTTTTCAGATTCTGAACTATTTTAAAAAGATAATTGCTATAAAGACAACTATATTCTCAAACAAGCAAATAATTGCTAAGGTGCCTGGTCAATCCTAGAGATCTTAAGAACATCAATTAGGCCCTAGTATGAAAAATTAAAGCAGGTCTAACACACTGGACAAAGTGACCCTTGTTTCCAAAGTGACTCTTTCCTGGCCTTCTAAGTGGAGGCCTGGCAATATCCTGCAAAAACAACAAAAAAAATAACAATACACTGTTATCTTAATGTTGGTGTTTTTATCTCCTTTTGTCTCTCCAAGTATTTACCATTTCATTGCTCCTGCACTACCAAGTTAATGTGTGAGCTGTCTCCTACTCTCAGCTGACAATCTGGACTTCTAATCCATTCATTACTCTCAAAACTCCTCCACTAGTATGAGATATAATCATCTCTGTATTTTCCTTCACTCAGTGTCTTGATCTCTTATGTATTATGCAATTTACAAATATTATTCTTGATTACATTGCTTTGTAGTGAATTATTTTGCAATTTTATTCTTGTCCTATCTCCCTGAATTCACTGTTTGCTTCTTGCAGGTAAAAGATCTTATTCTTTTTGTTTTTCCATTGAACTTATTGTGTTGCATATATGGGGAAAATTTAGTAAAATTCATTAATTCATGATGTATGTTTTTCTTCAGAGAGCAAACAGAGACTAGATGACAAAGAACCAAAGAAAACAAAGGTTGTGAAAAATATGCCAACAGACAAGACACGACACTTAAGAGTTTTTACATTTCTGCACAGCAAAGGAATCAATTAGTACAGTGAAGAGACAACTTACTGGATAGGAAAAAATTTTTGCTATCTATGCCTCAGATAAAGGACTAATATCTAGAATATATAAAGAACTCAAAAAAATTAGACCACCTAAAATAAAAGACCCAATCAAGAAATGGGAAAGTGAAATGAACAGACTCTTATAGAGAAAGAAGTACAAAGAGCTAAAAAAAAAAAAAAAAAAAACTATGAAAAACTGTTCAACATCTCTGGCCATTAAAGAAATGCAAATCAAAACAACACTAAGATTGATTCCATCTTACACTAGAAAAATGGCAATCACAAGGGAGTCAAAATATAATAAACACTGCCATGGCTGTGGTGATAAAGGAATCCTTCTACGTTATTGGTGGCAATGTAAATTAGTACAACTATTATGCAAGATCTGTATGGATATTTCTCAATGAAATAAAATTAGAAATGTCATATGACCCTGCTCTTCCCCTTCTATGTCTCTTTCCCAAAGAGCTAAACACATCATACTACAGTTATACATGCATACCAATGTTTGTAGCAGCACCATCCATAATAGCTAAATACTTAAAGAAGCCTGTATAGCCATCAGAAAACTGGATAAAGAAAATGTGGAATACTACTCAGCTATAAAGAGGGATAAATCTGAGCCATCTGTAGGAAAATAGATGCACCTGGAAAACATACTGAGTAAAATAAAGCAGATATACAGGCTTATAGTACCTCTCATTTGAGTAAGGCAAAGTACAAACAAAGAGCACAATAAAGGATGTATAGAAGGAGACAAAAGGATAATTGTCTTGCAATGAGACACAGGGCCAGGAGAGAGGGGGTTAGGAACATCATGGTCATCTCCACAGCCAGCCACAATCATCATATTCCCATGCATTTGTACACTTGACACTGACTTGGGCTTGGCATTTGGTGGCTGTTAGGTTTACTAAGAATATTCCTTTACTTAGAAGCCCCAGTATATAGCTCCTATTAAGGGAGCTGAATTTCATTCCCTAGTAAGGGAGTTTAAATTCATTCATTCATTCACATATTCAACAAATACATATTATTTGACTGGGCTAAACTTGGAGATTTAAAAATAAACAAGGGTTATTCTCTTCTAGAAACTCATATAATGCTTGTGGAGGTTCAACTGTACATGCCCCAAAAGTTTAATTAAAACAGACTTTTTGTGGAACATATACTCTTGTGATTACTTCTCTAATGAAAATATATAATCATTTATAATTCTTTTACCATTAAAATCTGTATTAAAATACTTCATACTTGATTTTTGTATACTTTATACAATTTACTATATTGGTCACTTCAGGGCATATCACATACCACTATGTGGGTTGGAAGTTTCTGGACTAATTATAGTCAAAACATCTGTATCATATTATAATAAACAGCTAAGTTATGTATTACAAGCAGTCAGAGAGAAAGTCAATACAAAAGTGAAAACACATTACAATTGTGGCCAGAGGCACATCTGGTGGAGGCCAGGCCTCAAGATAAAGATGGAATGACCAGGCCTATATGCCTCCCGAAGGGATAAGAGCAGTGATAACATGTGATCCAATAAAGTCTAGATGAACATCAGTCACCTCAGTGGATGACCAGCCCCTTTCTGTTAAGTTTTTTGTTCATTCCATGTACACCTGCTCTGTGACTAGCTTCCCCACTGGATCAGTATTACCTAAGTAGATATACTTAAAATCTTACTGGTTGATCATAGCTTTAATCCATGTTGTACTTTAACCCATGTTGTGGTTTTGTTCTATAAAATTTTCTCTGTGAATTGGGCTGATTGACAACCCACTTGGGATCTCTTCTGTCTCTCAGGAGCTGTATCTCTCCCCCTCAATAAATATTTCCTACTCAACCTCTGTTGTTTCTTAGAATTCATTCTTTGATTTTGGGGAACATGAACTCAGTGTATCTGACATTTAACAAGTTGGGAGGACATTTATTTCCCCTATATAATCTGAAGGTCCTATATGAATAAGGCTTGGCATTGTGAGACGAAAGGCTAAAATCATGCACACTCACACATACACAAATTTGTTTTAAAAAAAGAAAAATAAAAAAACACAGACTGAAGTCTCAAAGAATACAGAAATAGAAGTTCCTAGAAAATCAGTCTGTAGAGGACTCACACTAAGACAAAACTATTTCTTTCCCCTATAAAAATAAACTGCAAGTTGTAAAACTGTGCAATATGTAGTAAGTCAACAAGTATTTTGTGAAGGCAGACATGGACTTAACATCCTTTAAAAGGTTATAAAATAGAACTCAGAATGAAAAGATATCAAATTGAAATTAAAGTTGCTTGCACTACACCTTTATTACTTCATGTATGAGATTTGATCACCAAGCACAGAGATTCAATTGTGATGTGACTTGTACAACTGAATGAACAGATAAATGTACAGAGCCACAGTTGCCAATTGAGTGGCTAATTTCAAATATCAAGGAAAATGTAAAAGACACAAAAACAAAAATGGTCTCCTCTCACAAGGTTCTTATCCTAGAGTCCTATTATCCCCAGCGAACACTAAACAAGTGATACACACTTGTTTCAAACACTTAAAGTTTTAAATATAGAAGCATTAAGGGATGACCTAGGCAAAGGGCAGCAATACATAAATTTGGCCTCCCTTCTGTCCCTCAGTCCCTCCATTCTGCACCCCTACCTATATCCAAACAGGCACCCTGATTGGTTTGCCATGCTTTCAGTTTTCCCCTCTGCAGCCTGTCTACGGGTAGGAAAATCTTTGCTTCTTTGTCAACAGAGTTAAAGATAGTAATTTTAATAGCTGAAAAATAAGAAACTACACAATGTGGAACTTACTGATCAAAGTGTAATAAAAAGTATCCACAGATTTTGATTGAAACCATTTTAGGGTATAAAAGAAAAGACCCTGCCCCAATCCTTCACTAAAGCTTTGCATTTTTCTAAACTCAACATTAAATGACTGTATCTAACTTGTAAGCTGAGACTGAAATCTGCAGAGTACAGATCAGTTCATCTGAGCACATAGTGTCCAGCAACAGCCAAAGCTCCAAGTTCAGCGACACCTGCATTCCACTGGCCATGAATATTTTTCCTGGTTTCTGAACCTGGATGAAGAAAAAAAGGATTTGACTCTCCAGTCTTCATCCTCTTCCATGTTGCCAGCCCCTTAGAAATCTAGTCCTTGCCTTTAAGCCTACAAAGACCAGGCAGGGAAAGTCAAATGTGTGATTGAAGCCATACAAGTTCTCTAAAGAAACAGCTCTTAAGTGAGCAACTACTGTAGGGTTTCAGTGAACTGCCAAAGGGAATCAGGCTGAAGGTCACTGATGTTTTTTTATTAGTACATGTTTGCAATACATAATGATTATATTCATGGTCAAGAGTTGCTACATGTACATAAGGAAGCCAGAGAGCCATATTTTAAGTGAACTTTGACTTTTAAACTTTAACAATTTGAAATTTTACGAAGCACATACATATGTGCCACGTAAGTTCTCAGGTCTATTAAATGTGGATCTATACCACCTTGATTTGTAAGTCACTTCACTCGGACTCCCAAAAGGGTTGGGGGAAATGCTATGTATTTCTCAGAAACACTCCTATCAAATTAGCTTACTCTGAGAGACAAAAGAAAATATTCTGTCTCTTAATAAGTCAAAACACAAGCTCAATTTTAAATCATTTATTATATCCTGAAGCCAAAGAGGGGTATTTCCAAGTGTTAGCTCCTCTAAGAGATGACAGGCCAACAGGTCATGAGCCCATTTAACAGAGACTTTTATAACTCACTTAACTGGGCCTGTACATGTCTTAGGATCTTTTGTTTTTCTTTTCATTTAGTGTTTATATTACACTTACTTCTCCCCTATCCTCATTTCCACTTTGGGACCCTCAGATTAATAATTTCTTGACTCATGAAAATTCAACACACAACTATTACTGCATTTCTATCATTATAACATTACAATATTAGCATTTAAAATTTCCTCAACATGTTTTGTTTTTTCCTCCAGTAACTATTTCTTTTATTCTGATAATAGACTCCACTGTAGTTTTCTCACTGGGGAAACCACTGGGTAAGGCTCCACATCTAAGTCAAGCAGTACATAATATTCCCTGGCCACAGTAATTTTTGTTTAGGAATAGGAATAACCCCCATTTGGAGCCAATAAGACATGACAAGGTTTTCATGATGCTTTTAGAAGCAAGAGTCCCTAAACATTTGCCTGGAGCCATATGAGTGAGGACACAGGCCCCAGAGTAGCTGCAGCTTTCAGGCCTCCACAAGCTGAAAACCCAGGACTCAGAATGAAGCTAAAATCAGCACAGTAGGATACAGAGCCAAGTGGTAGACAGAAAACACATTCTGGCAGGGTTGTGTGAATCCTGAATTCCTTTGTACTAAAACTCTTACACTTTTATCATGACTTAAGCTAATTTTTTAACCCAGTTAAACTGGGTTATGTCTCTTTCAACAAGAAGTCCAAACTGATACAAAGAGAGCAATATCAGACATAGTTTTCACAGAGAGGATGGAAGGGAGGTCTCTTGCTCAAAGGCCAGAAAATATTGGGGCATCCTAAATTCAGAATTTTTTTAAACAAGTTTACATCTAGATAAGAAGCATTATTTTTGTCATTATATTTTACCACTATACTACCTAATCCTGGAAATTGTATGCATTGGTGAACCACAGAAAGTCCATCAATCATTGCACTCACACTGAACAGCAGTGTTACTCATAGCCTCCAGGCCTCTGGGCTTCTGGCTTCTTTGTATCTTTTACCCATTCTCCTTTCCCTTCATCCAGAAAAAAATTCTTCCTGTTTTTTTTAATTCACCATCTGGTACATATGATAATCTGAGTAGTAATGTATTATGAGAAATGGGCAGGTCTTTCTGGTGTGAGGCAGGGCAGAACAAGCTAGGTGCCATAACATTCAAAGTCAACAAATCATTGAAGGCAGGAAATTATGGGTAGATTACATGTAGAAAGAAAAAAGTAATTTATACAATCGCATAAAGTTAAAAAAAAAAAGGTATGACTCAGATGTCTTCAGGTTTATCCAGTAGTCCACAAAAACCAGGTGCATCACACATCAAGTCCCTTTAAGTTAGTATGCTCTTTAAGTTGGTATGTTAGTAGTTAGTAGAAAATACACACTGTAATTTGCCGTGTGGCAGGATGATGTGGCTCCAAACCACAAGGGAACAAAAGCACACATGGCAGACAAGAACATGGGAATGAATGAGGTTTAAAAAAATGAAACTCTTCCAGCAGAGGCCCTGCCCACCAGGGGAAAACTTCAATGGAAGCCGCCACCACCACTCTCCTGCCAGCGGAGGCCACACTGGCCAGAGGTGGGAAGAACTAGGCTGGAGGAACACAGAGTGAGATGATAGCAACCGCAGTAGAGAAATGACTTAAAGTTTGATTGACTTTGCAAGACTAAAGCTGGTAGTCTGAGCAACTATTTAGAGGATAACAATATATAATATAGTAACTATGGTTAAA